>JARQZK010004366.1:67500-210000 GCA_030704885.1 Cynegetis impunctata
ACCAGTATCCCGAAAGCTGAAACTAAACCTAATACAAAAAATAAGCTTATTTATTATTTAAAGCAGTAGCAAGAACAATAACAAGAGAAAAGAAAATTACATAGTAAAAAATATAATAATTAAATAATTTAAGATATAACGGAAACACTACTTAGCTTAACTTAATTCAATTCAATTCAATCAGATTCAAATTTAACTTAAGTACATAACTCCTAACAATAGCTGCAAGTGAATCAAATTGAACGTCACATTCACTCACAACTGAATTGAATGTATGCCCCATGTACCAAATGGGAGATTGCATTAACAAGTTCGTCCTTGGAGTCTCTAGGTGGAATAGTTCCATATTACGGGAAGCTTGCCTCGGAACACGAAATCTCAGAGCAGACAAGAGTGAAGGGCAGTCAATACTGTTGTGCAGTAATTTATATAAAAATTTGAGACATAATATTTCTCTCCTACCCTGCAATGAAATCACATTGAATCGACTCAACTCCTCTCGGTGGATAAACTTTATCCTCCCTCCAAACCAAGAACTTCAAGAACCTTCTCTGAACAGCCTCAAGATGGTATTGATGACAAAAATAAATAGGATGCCAAATCATGCTACCATATTCCAACTTGCTACGTATAAGAAAATGAAAAAGACTCATAAAAGTTGAAGAGTTCTTGAAATACTTGCCATTGCGAATAATGAAACCATACATTCTCGAGGCAGATGAAACAAGCTGGGAGACGTGTGGAATAAAGGAGAATTTCTGATCAAACTCCACACCAAAGATCCTCACCTATCGAGACGAGAGAAAGTACCCGACACCGACGGAATAAATCAGACTCAATATATCCACTTTTCTAGTGGAAAGTCACAACATTACACTTTGACACATTCAAACTCAAAAAAAATCATCTTCACACCAACCGACAACATAATCTAATGCGAGCTTGAAGTCGAGCAAAGTCGTCAGGTGCACGAATCTGATAGTATAACTTCAAATCGTCCGCAAACATCAAATGGTGGTGATTCAATATTATCCATTAAATCATTCACAAACAGAATAAATAACAGTGGCCAAAAGATTCGAATCTTCTGAGGTATCCCAGAGGTGAGGTATAAACTCAGACGACCTTATACCCCACCAACCGCACAAACTGACGACGGTCAATCAGGTAAGAATGAACAGTTTAACAAGGCCATCGGAAAAACCAAATTGTTGCGCAATTTCAATAAGAGGAGGTCATGATCAATCTTGTCAAAGGCCTTCTGAAAGTCTGTGTAAATCACATCGACCTGACCAGCGCAGTCGAGTACCTCGAATACATATTGAGAAAATATTACTAAATTGCTTGTACATGATCTCTTTGACATGAATCCATGCTGCTCAATCTTGATATGGTTCCTGACGGATGGATAAATAATATTATATATAACAATTTCAAAAACCTTAGAAAAATTGGATAAAATAGAAATTGGTCTATAGTTATTCACAATAGAAGGATCTCCTTTCTTCAAAACAGGTATGATCTTCGCCAATTTCCAAATTGTAGAAAATGTGGCCTTGCTTATGATAAGGTTAAATATATGAGTTAATGGACCAGAAAGTGCATAAGTACAATCCTTTACAATAAAACTTGGTATTTCATCAGGACCAGACGTGAGTTTATTAGAGAGTTTCTTGGCAGCAACAAAAATCTGACTTCGTGTTATCAAATTAATACATATTGCATCCTGATCGCCAGAATCGTTCACATAATATGCATCACGATTCACAACACTATCATATACTGATTTGAAATACTCAGCAAAGGCGTTCGCGATAGATACAGGTTTATCATGTTACCACGCCATCCCTCATCTCACCTGGGATTCTAGAGATACCTTTCTTCTCATTGATAAAAGACCAAAAAGAAGAGGGATCCTGTACGATTTTATTTTCCGAGCTCTGAATGAAGTTTTTATAAGCCAAGTCAATATCATGTTAAATGACTTTTCTCAAACTTTTGTATCTTGTCAAATATAATTCACTGCCATACTTCCTGAAGTTACTCAGTGAAGTTTCTTTTTTCAATATGTTGTCAGTTATGGTCGAATTGAACCAGGAGGGAAAACGTCTTTTTCTTTTAATTTTATAAGGCACAGTTTGCAAAAATATATCATTCAATATTGCGTAAAATTTATCGCAAGTCACATCGACACTCTGAATCGGCTCATAAACCCCATCCCATGTGGTATCTGCTATCATTTGGTACATAACCGGAAAGTTAGCCCTACGAAAATTGAATTCTCTAGTGTTCATAGGAACCACGCCCATGGAAACAACATGTTCCAACCTACAAGAAACATAGAAATGAATCGGAGGGTGTTGCGGATCAACACTCACGAGAGAAAAGTCATCCTGAGAGATGCGACAAGCAACATTCGAGAAAACTAGATCCAGTAGTCTACTATTGATATAAATCAAGTTATTGAATTGATTAAGGTTGAGAATCTCTGCTAAGACTGCTAAAGCAACACATTTCCCATCCGAAGGTGAATTGTTCACAAACTGAGGTGCATTAAAATCACCTATAATTGACAGTTTTTTATCAAGTACGGATTGAATAGTTGAGAGACAGTCAAAAAATAGATCATGTGTTACCATATCAACTTGAGGAGGTACATAAACAACAATAATAACAAACATCAGTGATCCAGCTTTAATTTTACAGCCAATTACATCAATATATGGAGCCTAGCCATGCAGTGCCGACAAATCAATGCTCTCCGATGAATACCTATTATGGACTGCCACGAGAACTCCACCTCCGGTAGAGCACCCCGTCGAATGAAGATCCCTGTCACATCTATAGACGGAATAATCATCCGGAAAAAGTTCAAAGTTGAATACACCATTCTTTAACCACGTCTCACTCAAACAAATCACATCGAAGTCACTGGCAGACACCGAACAGAATAAGTCATTTACTTTGGAATTAAGTCCGCGCACATTTTGGTACAAGCAGTTGATCCCAAAACGACTGTAATTGGGCGAGGCTATTTTTTTAATGGAACAATTGTTGGAATTCCATGTATGAACTTCAACTGGACGACCTCTCCGTCAGCCTTGCGCTTTTCCATATCAGACTTGACAGTTTGGTAGAATAGTTGTTGTCGGGGTGTTTTATCCAACGTAATTGAGAGGTGCGAAAATTGTGGACTATTCTTAAGAGTCTTAGTATGTTTGAGAATGGATCGAACATCGGCAGTACTTTGGAGGACTATCTTGACCGGTCTAGGTTTATTGGTGGTCCTATTGGGCTTGCCCAGTCGTGTTATCTTTAAGCCATTAATGTTAGAGATATTTTGCGATAGGTGAGTTATAACCTCAACAACTCTACAATTGATAACTGGCGATAATCATATGGCTGAAACTGAGTCTAATATATTCCCATTCACTAATGTCTTGAACACACAAACATAAATTGAAAAAAGGGGTGAGCAGCAAAGCTCCATCACTGAAGTCGTATTTTTCGCGCGAAATGCATCGCGTCCAGATGCGATTCTAACGAATAGAAGTATATTTTGAAAAATCATACTTCAATAGTAAACTCATTAAAAAAAAAATAATTTATTTCATGACAACATCGTGGTTGAAAAAAAAAGTTGAAACCAACGAAGGAACGTATCTCAACATCAACACAATTCACGTTCAAATTTCAGCACTCTATTGTGAAAACAAATTCGCTAAGTGCATCGCGTACTGATAGCAGATTGAGATGCAATTTGAACAGAATAGTCACCACGAAATGCAGCGCGTTTGAGAAAAAAAATTTAAACTAAAAAACGATCATAATCTCAATGTACTAACCAAACTTCAACCCTCTAACTCAATCTGCAGAAGCTGTAGAATTCGGCAATTCTTCCAAAACCACGAAAAAATAAATATCTACGTAAAAATGGCGGCGGTTGGAAAAATTTAACCAAATTTTGACACTTTCGTTCTGCAACGAAAAAAATTCCAGATAGGTACCATCAGACATGAAAAATTTTGCGAAAACCGTGACCTAGGAGGTCTGAAACTACTTTTGCACCTGCCTGCTTTCCTTCGATACACTACAATAGTATGTATTTTAAGTGATAAAATACGACTAACAAAGAAGCTTCTTCAGTGTTAAATTTCTACGATGCGTTAAATACACTAACGATAATGGTCGTGGCCAATTGTAGTGAAAAGTTTTTTATACAGCGAAATAATTCATAAGTATCATGGTCCAAGAAGGAATTCGAAAAGATCGATACGATGTTCGAATGCAACTTCATTTTCAGGCTGGGAAGGCGCATTGTTTCTATTGAAAAACCTCTGACAGCCCCTGGCTAATCCTTTAACTTATTAAAACTTGAGTTTAAACAGTTTGTCGTGTCTTGCGGACTCTCTGCGGGAAGCTCTCTTGGTTCGAAAACTCTTTCAAATTAACTCACTTCAGCCAGCCGTCACTCTTTCAATATTCTTTTCTGGTCCCAAGGCGGGATTAACAAAAACATGCAAATTTATATTAAAAAGCGATAGAAAAGTTTCATCGCCGGATAACCTCATGATTGCGTTTCAGAAACATCGGCTGCATTATGAATCTTACAAAAAAAAGTTTTTTTTTTGAGTTCCGTGACCTTGCTCTTCTACGATAGTGCGCTATCTGGTTTTTATACCGGTTTTTGTCATGTAACGGTTTTTAAACTGCAAACTTCCTCCAAGAACTGATTCATTGAAAATATGCTCAAAGAACGTCATAACTGTACTCGAGTCAACTCACAGATTCCAACGAAGTAAACAATGTTGACAACGTGATCAACTCGTGTTCTATTATTGGTGCTCATAAGGGTAGGAAAAGTTCATTATGAGGTAGCACTAATAACAGAATTGTTGTTATATAATTGTTATATAGTCTGTCATCAACTGTATATGACGTCGATCGGGAACAGTATTGCCAGACGTAATGAATAATCTTAAATCTTATTAGGTGACCCAATTTTCAACAAAAATGAGATATAGAGGTTATTTTAGTGACTGTCGAACGTGAAAGTAGGTCGCGAGGGTCCGACAACATTGCAAATTTTGAAACAGAATGACAACTTCACATTGAATTCAACTTATTTCACTACTAGAAATGTTTATTTTTCTTGAGGGATTAATACGATTTGATATGTTATGGACATAATATTTGTTGAAATTAATGATCCGGTCACTATCACCATTTAACTACTCTTTCAGGAAATTACTTAAGACAAATATGCATTTTGATAAACTCGAATTTTATTTATTTGGTTAGGCAGGATTGCGTCGTTATTTGCGCATGTCTGTGACTTGAACGCCAAGTTTCGCTGAACAGACTTATAACACCGAAACTGTGATCTGAAAGCTGTGGAATCGAATCCTGATGAAACCATCGAAATTCAGAATATTTGATGATCCTCAAAGCGCTCAACAGTAGATGATAATGCTCCTAAAATAAGGAGCCCATAAAAATAATCGATTTATGAATTAACAACAGCTTTAATAATTCTACAGTTAGTTAAATTTTTATGAATTATTTTATAATAGGGTTGTCTCTGTTTTCCGATAAACATATAAATCTTCTATACAATGAGTACGTTCTTAATTGGCATACAAGGGTACTCCAAGAACTACTTTGTCTGACATGTGTAGGTTATTGGTATTTGAAAAGAATTACTCAATTTGAATATCCTTACTACATTGTTTAGTACAATTTCAGTTAATTTGTAAATAATTCAATAGTTTAAATTCAACCAGATATATTAACGCGAACCTAGAGATTACTATTAGATAGTATGCGCCCTTGTTTAAGAGTTTAATACTTAGATATTGACTGACAATATGGTTCCACGAGATGCTGAGAACAACAACGTGGTGGTCTCAGAAATAAGTTAAACAAGCCAGAAGTGTTCAAGAAAAACAGTATTAAAACAGTATTGGATAGCCGTTGACTGAGAAAGCGTGAGCTAGCAGTACCTACATTGTACACATTTCAAAATAATATGGACATCGCATACAAGCGGGCTACACACAGACGTTGATGTGTTAATACATCAACGTGCAATCAAACACGTGCAAGCAGATTGCGTACACACGTTCGAACAAAACCATAGTTTTGTTCGAAGAAGAATGTTTAGCTCTTGTGACAGTGGCGTGTACTCATGCTTTTCAAAAGAAAAATAGAAATAAAAATGAAGATTAACCGCAACCACTGCTTTAAGAATGCACAAACATCCGTGAATCGCCTCCACACGTTGAGAGATGCACGTGTTCATTTGAATGCACATTCAACAATTCAAGCGATTCAGAAAACATCAACTGTTCATCCGGAGTGTGCATTCAAAAACGTGGGTGTTTTTACATCCACATAAACGTAATTGGTTGCACGTTCTTGGATGCATGTTGATGTGTTAAGACAGCAACGTCCGTGTGTAGTGCGTGATTACTGACTGCAGAATTAGTCATGAGAAATTGCATCGAAAAAAGGCAGCTGAATTTGCTAAAAATAAAACGAAAAAAGAACAGCAAAAATGTTTGATGATATTTCACAACAATAAACTCGAATTTTTGAGTCGATACATAACCTTGGATGAAAAATTGATTGATCATCTGAGACGAAGAAACCGTCAAAACAATGGAATGAAAGGAAAAGTAGACTTTACAGAATGCGATGACAGAAAAAAGTTTTTTCATCAAAACAATGCGTCAGAGTACACATCCGTTATAGCGGTGGCCAAAATCAATTAATTACAGTTTGAATTGCTTCTTTGCACACCGTGCTCATCAGATTCAGTCTCTTTGGATTATATTTTCTTTTTGTTTGGACAAAATGACTCGGATGCGAATGATTTTCCAACAATGAAAGGGTTAAGTATGTGGTTAAGGGATATTTTGAGTGAGTCGATTATATTGATTATAAAGACCGAATTGAAGTTATTTGAAAATGTAACTCTAGAAGGAAACTATATTGAGAAACAAAAATATTTGTTCCGAACTTTTTAGGTTTCTTTAGAACGAAATATTTATCGTACTTTATACTCTTGGCACGATACGAGTGAAAACTAGGCACTCTCAGGCTCAGCTCTATTCGTATATGCGTATTGATATGTGTTTTGAAGGGCGATTTTTTCAACGCGGGCGGCATGTTCAGTTTCAGAGACAAATAAATTTAATATGTCAATTTAAAACTCGTTAATTTAAGTTCGATTTGAATATTTTTTATGGCTAACGTATGACTTTGAATTGAAAAATTGATTATATATATATATATATATATATATATATATATATATATATATATATATATATATATATATATATATATATAAATATATATATATATAATATTTATATATATATATATATATATATATATATATATATATATATATATATATATTTATATATATATATATATATATATATATATATATATATATATAGCGTGTCCACGGATGGGTGCCAAACAGGAAAAACTTCTTTATTTTCAGTTTTAGAGAAAAATGTTACTCTTGATAAAAAGTTTTGCTTGGTCAAAAACTCCATAAAATGAAATAAAATTCAAGCTTTGCAAAACCTGCTTCATTTTATATACAATTTTATGTAAAACCTCATGAATGTATGCACTAAGTTCGGAAATGTAATAATTATCTAGTGAGTGACTTTTGCGAACTGTCAACATCGGTGAATAATTTTATAATTGTCATTCCTTTTAACATTCATTCAGTAATTTAAGTATAATTATTAACAAAACTAATAATACAGAAAAATGTGGGAAAATATACAGTAAATAAGAAAACAACTATTTTACATAGCCGCCATCAACTTCAAAACTTTGTGAGCGTTTCTTAGCATGTTTGGGGTGATTTCATTTACGGCATTAATTATTACTTATTTTCAGATCTTCAATATAATGGTTTGAATTTGTTTCGTGAACTTTCTCTTTTAGGTAGCCCCATAAAAAAAATCTAGAATTGTCATAATCACAATCTTGTGAGGTGTGAATAAATATCGGTTTAAATGGATGAATTTGTTTTGCTCGAATATTTTTTGTGCCTCTTGCTAAAACCAAATTCTGCTGCTCTTTTTCTTAAATTCAACTTTGGGTATTCCCGCACCAAAAGCATATATAAGGCAGAAGCTGCATCATCGTTCTTTTATTACGTATTTTTCGATTTATTTTTTCTTCAACAGATCCTGTCTCATCAAATTTCTTTATCAATTTTTTCAATCAATTTTTCGTAACTGCATGGTACATTCGGGTATTTTTCATTAGATAAATGAATTGCGTATTTAAACGAAACAGCTTCAATGCCATAGCACTTTGAAAGATATATTCTTTTTTGAAGAGTAAGCATTTTTGGAAAATATTGACAACTATGAAATTATTAGTGCATAAATTCATGGGGTTTCACATAAAATTGCATATAAAATGAAGCAGGTTTTGCAAAACTTGAATTTAATTTCATTTTATGGGGTTTTTGAACAACCAAAACTCTTTATCAAGAATAACATTTTTCTCTAAAACTGAAAATAAAAAATTTTTCCTCTTGGGCACCCCATCCGTGGACACACTGTATATATATATATATATATATATATATATATATATATATATATATATATATATATATATATATATATATATATATATATATATATATATTTATATTTTTTCCTTGTACCTGGTATTCCATCCGAGTTTTCCATGACAACTCTCGGTTTCCATTTGATCGAATACTTCTGGTGAAACCCTCGTAGAATTGAGAGGTTCTTTTTTTAGATTTATGAAATGTTCCCGAAGTTAAGTTAATTACATAATTGTTTCCTTACGATTTCCTATAAAATAAATTTTCTTTCTTACTGTTAACAAAATCAGTTTGATAATGATTAACGCAGCTATAGTTTAGAAGAGTTTATCTCTACCCGGAAAACAGTTCTTACTGAGAGTCTGAGATGCACGTTTCAATGAAAAATCGAACCATTTCGAATCGACCACTTAAATTTATTTGTTCGAAAGTTAGCATATAACCCAGTTTTTGGGTCAATGCTCAGCTATGATCTGAGAAAATTTGAATATCCTCTGAGAGTTAATTTCAGGTTTCAAGAACAATGTTCAAGCCAGGTGCAATAAAGACCTCATTTAACGGAGTTTGCGGAGACGCAGAAATAAAAAACTTTTGTAAGATAATAACTTTAAGTTATCGTTGCAATTTTATATTCCTTGATTTCTGTATGACCTAGTTCATCTGTTAATACTGAGACACGCATCTGATGTGAAAGGTGATAATGGCATTTTTGTTTCAGGAATTTCAGCGTTTCAACCGGAGTTTGCGGAGCCAATCGTCAATTTAACAGTTCCTGTTGGCCGTGATGCTATATTTCGCTGTCTTGTACATCATTTGGGAGGATATAGGGTAACTTCATACTTGCCAAATACTTATACTATTTTTGAACACCTATTTCTAATCGTATTTTCTCCGAAAATTACAGATTATTGCAGTGTATCGAGAGTCCAGTGCGGAAGTAGTTATATATATATATATATATATATATATATATATATATATATATATATATATATATATATATATATATATATATGTATATATATATATATATATATATATATATATATATATATATATATATATATATATATATATATATATATATATATATATATATATTATATATATATATATATATATATATATATATATATATATATATATATATATATATATATATATATATATATATATATATATATATTATATATATATATATATATATATATATATATATATATATATATATATATATATATATATATATATATTTTTTATATTTATATTATATATATACACATATATATATATATTTATATATATATATTATATATATATATATATATATATATATATATATATATATATATATATATATATAATATATATATATATATTTATTTAGAATATATGTATATATATATATATATATATATATATATATGTATATATCAGTGGCGGCTCGTGAGGTTTTGGTTTGAGGAGGCTACAAGAGGTGTTAAAAAATACACCATGGGCGAAAATTTTTAGGATTTCAAGGTCAACCGCCTTATAATTTAAAGAGAATCAAAGTAAAACAAGCACCCTAAGTTATTAATTTGTTTGGAAAAATTTTTTTCACTTTCGAGTGTCTACCTTGAGACCTACAACTCCTATTTACAATATCCACAAAAACTCTTCTCAGCCAATTAATCGATTCATCAAAATTTTTTTTCTATCACAAAATAGACCTACCTACTTAACGAATTTGTTACTTATTCGAGGAATTAATCAATTGTTGCCCAGCAAGAACCAACTTGGTGAGAGTTTTTTCTTGCCAAAAATAAAATAGGACCCTCCCAAATATAGATTAAAATAAAATTCTTGTCATAAAAGTAAAACAAAATAAAAATAAAATGACAACAAAATAAAATAATAAAAAAAATTTTAATAAATTCTTTGGCATAGACATCTATTTTTTATAATTCCTGCATAGATGCCAATACCAAGGCAGAAGCCTTAAATAAAAAATAATGTTTACATAAAATCAAACAAAGAATAAATTCTTTTAAGATTTTTAAAGGAACAACGAATTATTTGGTATGATACTAAGTAATAAAGTAACTAGTACCACAAACAAAACCTGTGAAAAATAAAATGTACAAAATATGTGTGGGACAGCAAATATAAAGTTATATATTTTTTGAAGATTAGCGTGATTCTGCGATCTTTAACGTTAGCAAAATGATCTATAATATCCTCATAAAATTTTTTGTCTTTCGTCAAAAGTTTTACCAGTTCCTTTGCAATAGACAACAAACTAATATTTTTCAAACGATCCTGGCTCATTGAATTTCGTAAATAAGTTTTAATTCTCTTAAGAGTGGAAAACGAGCGCTCTACGGAAGCCGATGTCACCGGGATAGAAACAATTAGACATAAGAGTTTATAAACTTGGGGTAAATCTTGATTCAAATCATTATCAAAAAGGTATTTAATAGTCATCACATGATTTTCATTTTGCCCCAAAATTTCATTGTCATTATAAACAACACACGTTTCACTCTTTAGGGCCACCTTATCAAAAAAAGTGTATTTTTAACATAAATTTTCCAAAAGGTTATCTGGAAAATTAGCCGAAAATCCGGTAAACAAATTTTTATTGAGTAAGTCGAAGAAATGCAGTTCTTTCAAATCAGAGAACCTTATTTCTATTTGAACCCTAATAGTATCCAAAATTTCATTCGTTTTGGGCTAAATTGAGTGGTTTCATCAGTAGTTTGAAATACAGAAAATAGTTTTTTTAAATAAACTTCTGCACGAAATTCTGAATTTTTTCCTTAAGAAACTTGAGCCGATTTCGTAGTAAATTACATCTGAAAACTTGTGCTGTAAGATTTGAAAAACTATTTCTGTTTGTTCAAAAATTAATTTGAAGATGTTTAAAAAATATATAAATTCCTTATCTTGTAAGTAAGATATTAATCCCCGTGCTGTATTTAAAGTTACTTTATCGGTGAAAAATTCCTCACTTGAGGAATTAAATCCTCAAATCCTAAGCGGGCCCAAACAGAGACATTTTCACTAGTAAAAAGTAAACACTGCCAACAAAATAATTTATTTTTTACCTGTGATCCGGTTAGGCAAGGATGTCTCTCATAATTCTTTGTATTAAAACCGCGGTTTTGTTTTCTGTTACGCTGCACTAAATGCTTCAATTCAGGGGTAGGTCTCAATGTTTTTATCATAACTAAGTGCACTAAAGTTATGGGATAACAAATATTCCACTGAGTCCCCATTGAAATTTTTGAAATTAACTTCAGTAATCAAACTCAAAAAAAAAAATTTCAAAACAATACGCGAGCTGTTTTCGGCGGCCATAGACACTACGAATTACGATCACAATTCACACTACGATTCAATCAACGAATTTACTCGATGTCCCGCGAAATTCTATAGTTGTGATTGGTCGACATTGTATAAGACTGGACTTTATCGGTGTTGCCATTTACATGTGTTTTGCATTTCTATTGCAATTAAGTAGGTATTCATTCGGAGTATTTGCACCGTTGTTTGCTTTTCTGTGGCAGGCATAATGAACGTTGAGAATATAGATACCTTTCTAAGCCTTCCGCAGCGTTGCCACAAATCTTGAAATGAATGAAGTGCAGTAAATGTAAATACCTTCTATCTTAATTAATAAATTATACTATATAATGTAGGTTGAAAGAAAGGTAGGTGCATAAAATAATATGATTTTGATTAATATGAATATGCTGAATGCTGACTATTCAGTATAATATATTTATATTGGTGATACACGGAATATTATTGAGGAGGCTTAGCCTCCTTAGCCTCCTTTGACTAGCCGCCCCTGGATACATACATATATATATATATATATATATATATATATATATATATATATATATATATATATATATATATATATATATATATATATATATATATATACCCGGTACATGAGGGCATATCCAGAAAAGCTCAGCGCCATTGTTACAATTTCTTTTCGAAAAATTTAACAATCAATAATGATCCAGCAAATTTATAAACGACACCACTAGTTTTCGAGGTACTTAAAATTTAATCCCAAACATATGTTTCCTAATTTAGTTAACAAAAACCCAATCATTACTATGATTGAAAGTAGGGTTTAACTTCGTTACTAGTTCATATTTTCATGTTAATTAATGATAAAATGTTTTCAAAAATGATTAATCACAATTTCAATACCATTTCTTATTTTCGTCAAATATTTTTTTGTTTAATTAGTGTCAAAGATTATTATATTATTCCACTGTGCCTGCTATAAAATACATAATATATGCGAGATTGTTTTGTTACATTAAAAAAACTAACTCTCTTAGTAGATATTCATCACGTCATCATGTAGACAATGATGTTATTCGATAAAATGTCTTAAAATATGGAAAGTAAGTCCAAAACTGAGTAATGAAGAATTTAAGACTAGTAACAATGATCATAAAATATATTATATGTTGACTATATCAAACTATGGATTGTGAATAATTCGGTTCCATTTCTTCCGGTATTTTGTACATTATTTGTGAAATCAAATTCTTGACTTTACGGAAATCATTCAGAAAATTCGTATATGTTAATAATCGACCAGTCTGACCTATATAAGCTCCTTAACATGCAGGACAAATTAACTAGTATACTCCTGAACTTTCGAATCTCTAACTTCGAGAGTTTTAGTGCAAATGATGGAAGACACAAATATCTCTACCGAAGCCCTGAAGAGGTACTCAAATTTGCACAAGTGTATCTTCGTATAGTAAAAGCCTACGGTAAGGTAAATTATGGTATATAACTTGGCAATTCATATAAACAAATAATTGTTGAAAATATCAATTGAATACTAAGTAAATTCGATGGACGATGAATCAACTCTGTGGTAGTTCATATTTAAATGAAAAATAAATAATAAGTAAAAACTTGTCTAAAAACCACAAAATGCAAGTAACTTTTATTCGACTAGTTTCGCCTTTCACAGAATTATCAAGATAAGGTATCAGTCTTGATAATGCTAGCGACTAGCGAAACTAGTCGAATAAAAGTTACTTGCATTTTGTGGTTTTTAGACAAGTTTTTACTTATTATTTATTTTTCATTTGAATACTAAGTTATGACGTCATTGTGTTTTTCATCGAATGATGTGATTAAGTTGTGGTTAATTTTTTTAAGTTGACTCAGATAGCTCAGAACCTATCTTCGGTATCAATGAGCTTTGATATATTATTGTAAAATGCACAAAATATATTGCCTAGAGAAGAAGGATAAACATCTGAACGAAACCTGTATACATATATATATATATATATATATATATATATATATATATATATATATATATATATATATATATATATATATATATATATATATATATATATATATATATATATATATATATATATATATATATATATATATATATATATATATATATATATATATATATATATATATATATATATATATAAATATATATATATATATATATATATATATATATATATATATATATATATATATATCTCATTCAAAAAAGGGTATTGAGGATAATGTGTGGTTTGGGCTTTCGAGAATCCTGCCGCGGAGTTTTTAGATCCAACAGAATACAAACAGTGTTTGGTCTATTCATTTATCGTCATTTCGTCTTCCTCAAGTTGCAGAAAAGTTATTTTTTACCATATATCAATAAACATAATACTAGGCAAGTTCATCCCTTCTTCTTTCCAATCCATGGTACAACTAGATTTGAAAGAGGACCTCTGTAAATGGCCATGCGTTTGTTTAATTTGCTTCCTAAGTATTTACAAGTTGTTGAAAATTTCAAGTTATTCAGAAATCGCATTTATAGTTTCATTTTGGACGGCGAACCTTATTCAAGAAATGAATTTATTACATTTTGTAAAAAGTAAGTTCTTTTCATATTGACTTGTCTCTTTTTTATTCAGTGCAATATTGTTATATCTATAATGTGAATAATTGTTGAGATTAATGAATATTATTATTATTATTATATATATAAATTTTGAAATATATGAGTTCTCGGCAAATAAGAAAGGGTAAACTAGTGTAAAAACACGACCAATTTGTTGATCATGTCTAAATTTCGAATATCAATTTATATCCTTCCCCAGGATTCTTCAATATAAAAAATAAATAATGAAACAAACAATTATAACAACTTGAAATTAACGAGGTTGTATGTAAATCATACGAAATGCAGTATTAAGTTCAAAATTAAAAGTTGCAAATACTAATACTGAAGAAATTTGACAGTGCTAAAGCCATTCTATATATATATATATATATATATATATATATATATATATATATATATATATATATATATATATATATATATATATATATATATATATATATATATAAAAAAATCAAAAAAATAAAAACAAAAAAAAAACACAGAAGAGAGGAAATATACACAGAAAAACACCCTTTTCTTATTATTATAAATATTTTTATATATATATATATAAAATATATATATATATATATATATATATATATATATATATATATATATATTATATATATTATTTATATATATATTTATATATATATATATATATATATATATATATATATATATATATATATATATTATATATTACTTTTTGCTTCCGCTAGTTTATCTACTAATTTTTGTGCATCCCTGTCTAGGTTCATTCAAATTATACTAATGCAGGGGGAAGAAAGCATTATACAACACCAATATGATACAACATGTCCCAAAGAGAGGGATGTACAAAAATTAGTAGATTAACTTGCGAAAGCAAAAACTAGAAGAGTATCCTACTTATATGCAAACAACAAATATTTATATAGAATAAATTAATTTTACTACTTAACCTAGAAACCCAATCACTTCAAAGATAAACATAATATATAGAAGACTAGGTAACGATAATTCAAATTCTGTATATATATATATATATATATATATATATATATATATATATATATATATATATATATATATATATATATATATATATATACATATATGTATATATCAAATCAAATCAAATCAAAATTTATTCAAAACAAATACTCAAATTACATGAGTAAACCCAAAATACCCTTGTCACAAAAAACAAAGGTACTATTATTTGAAACAAAATCTATTTCTTAATCTATCTTAAATCTAGGAAAATGATCTGAATAATTTTGCAATCATATATCAATATACAGTTTGTCACCTAAACTAGAAGTTTGTGTGTGAACAAACTTCCCAGATTAAAATAACTCATGTAATATGGCGTTAGCACTAGCTGATACCTGAATATATAATGCTCAACAAAACTAAATAATTTAAAACTATACAATAATTATTATCACCATTGAACTGAAACATAATCCCAATGCAGAAAGGAGTCGAGACCAATGGACCACACAGATACCCACAAACATTCACTACTACACATTCAAAAAAATTTCAAAAAATCATCACCCTTTGTATTGATATATTTTTTGACGTCAATTTTAAATAGTCTCTGAGAAGTCAACTGAATCGTCACCCTGGGCAATGCGTTATAAAACTTCGGAGCATAATACAATATAGTTTTTTGAGTAAAATTCTTCGTAAATGAAGGGATTTCGAAGTAATCAGCTTGCCTAGTTTCATAGCAACACCTTTTGTTAACGTTTCGTTTCCTAATCCATAAAATTGACTGATACATGTACATTTTCCTAACAGTTAGGACATTTGCCTCATCATACAACGCAGAGGTAGAGTGTAAATGGTTTTTTTTCAGAACCACCCTGAGGATACTATTCTGTGCTTTTACTACAGGATCTAAAGCATTTTTATAGCACCCACCCCAAATAACAATACAATATCTCAAAATTGACTCGACAAGAGCATTATAAACCCCGAGTAAATACTTTTTTGTCAAGATGTCCCTCAATCTATAAAATTTGTAAACTAGTACTCTGAGTCTCTTTGCCAAGCCATTTACATGTTTATCCCACTTCAAGTGCTGATCAAGTTCCACCCCGAGATATCGTATAGCATCGGTCTTCTGGATGTAGCCACATGAACAATCAGCAAAGCTCTTGCAAGCTGCATCATGAACCCTCAGAATACCGAGGCCCGGATGATCCGCCATCGTTGCTGAGAAAGTTACAAACTTTAATTTTAGCATATTTAAGCTGAGAAGGCTCTGATTCAAAAAGTTGTAAATTTTCTGCATAGCCAGTTCAGCTCTCCTTAATATTTCTCTCCATGTATTTCCTTCAAAAATAACTACAGTGTCATCAGCGTAAGATATTATTTCTCCATCTAGGTTCAAGCTTCCAAGTTGATTTATATAAATCAAGAATAAAATTGGCCCCAATATCGTACCCTGAGGTACTCCCATGGTAACAGTAACAAGATCACTCCTCTCCTCCCCAATTTTTACTATCTGTATTCGGTCCTTCAAATATGTACTGAATATATTCAATGCATTTCCACGAATACCAATAGCTTCTAATCTTTCCAACAATTTCTCGAAATTAACTGTGTCGAAAGCTTTTGCTAAATCTAAAAAAATAGCAAGACACTTTTTGTTATAACTGTTCGCGTGGACAACAAATTTAATTAATTCAAAAATAGCATCTTCTGTACTTTTATTTCTCTGAAAACCGAACTGGCTTCTGCTCAAGATTCCGTATTTAGTAAGAAATGCCAATAATCGAGACTTTGAGCAGTGTTCGTATATTTTCGCAAAATTATTTATAACTGTGATAGGTCTATAGTTGGTTGGATTTCTCCTATTCCCCGATTTGAAAACAGGAATTGTAAACGATTCCTTGAACTGTTTTGGCGTAGAACCTTTCGAAAAACATAAATTCATTATGTGAGTAAGTGGTTTCAATATATGTACATGACACCTTTTTATTAATCGTGCGGATATATTATCAGGACCATTAGAACAGTTTGATTTCAAATTACTTATAATATCAATGAGTTCATTTTCTGTAACCGGTTTGAGGAAGAACGAGCCACTCCCTTTATTATCTGTATTATTATTTTCCGTAATTTTTTTAGCTTTTCCTATTTTGCTAGCCATTTGTGTACCAATATTACTGAAAAAGTTATTAAAATGATTTGCGATGTGTTTTTCCGCTTTTATTACTTCTCCCTGATCGGTTTCCAGTACAATTTTGGTTTCTTTACTGAGCCTTTTGCTGTTTGTAACCTCTTCGATTGTTTGCCAGATTTTTTTGGTATTATTTTGCGCTTTTTTGAATTTGTCTGCATAAAAATTGTTTTTTGTATTCCTTATTAAAATATTTAGATAACTTCTATATTTTTTGTACTCAATTTTTTTTTCAATACTGTTTACTCTAAGCATTTGCTTTTTCAACAAATCACGATGTCGTATTGAAACTATCAATCCCCGTGTGATCCATGGCTTGAGTTTTCGGTCTTTGTTAGATATATTATTGGATGAGGAATTTTTTTTAACGATTGTATTGAATATACTCAAGAATCGATCGTAACATAGCTCTGGACTCGACATACTGACAACACTATTCCAGCTCTCTTTTGCCAATGTTTCATTCAAATTCTCGAAATCCATTAAATCTAATTTAAAGAAGGCATTTTCTTCCCGTTTTAGTTTTTTGAAGAAGTTAAAATTCAAAAAAAAGCATGTAGTGATCAGTTAAGGAAGTCTTCACAATAGCTGGAACAACGTTAACATCTTTGGATTCATTTCTGATAAATGCATGATCAATGATGGATCTTTTTTGATATTCATTTACCCTTGTAGCTGTGTTTATATAAGACAGACAACCGAACTCCCCCAATACTCCCAAATACTCATTCATGCTACTAATTTCACTTAAATTGCATCCCTCCAAAAGATCAATGTTAATATCTCCAATAAAAAGCTCCAACCGTTTCCTATGGGCATGAACGCCCGAGAAATAGTCCGACAATTCATTTATGTACAAATTTTTATTTGTAGATGGTGGTCTATATGACGCGGTTATACCGAACGTTGTATCGTTCGCAACAAACGTGAATCTTAGTAGCTTAGTCTCAGTGAGATCGATGATATACTCTTCATATATAATAGAATCCCTTACGTAAACTATAACACCGTCGTTTTGATTAATTCTGGAATTATTGTAAATAATATTAAAACGTGGAATATAAAACTCACTCACCTCTTTTAAACCCTATGTTTCGGATAGAACGATTATATCTATATTTTTGGCCCCGAACTCCTCTAAATAAATCAAAAATTCATCAAAATTATGATTTATACTTCTAATATTAAGCTGTATGATATTTAACGAATGTTCATCCAATAAATTGTCTGTGTGTAACGCTGCTATGGTCTCGTACTCCCTGGTCTCGACTCCATCAGCATCAACGAAATCAGAATTAAACTGAATACTTGTACTACAGTGATTTCAAAATAAAGAAAAACAATAAAACTAAATAAACGAATACAATCAAAATTAGGTATAAGCTTAATGTATACAATCCAGTGAAACGATAACTCCGCGTATACAGTTACTTTATTAATCGAAAAATATGTGTTCTACAAAACTCAATTCATTTTACTCCGATATTCTAGAAATTCATTTTAACATTTTTTTTTTTATATTCTAGAAGTTGTAATTTGCTTTTGATTTTCACCGTACTCCCATCAATGCTAGCAAATATACAACCATCAAACGACCATGCATTAGTTTTTCCAAACAAAACCCTCGCCTCATTCAGCAACTCAACACGAACTTTAGTGAGATCTTCACAAATAAACAGTTTTGCCATTTTGAATTTTTTGACGTTTTTAAGGACAGTCTTCTTATCCATGAAGTTATTAAACTTAACGATTATAGGCCGTGATTTTCCTGGTCTAATTTCTTTCCCAATACGATAAACATTTATATTTTTAGTGGAAATATCTGGTATAGCACACCTCAAGAGATCAGCTGTCTCATTCAGGATGTTTTCAACTTTTTCTTCGGGAATTCCATGTATACATATTATGTTGTTTACCTTATCAGCTTGTTGGATATTATCAAGTTTTTGTTCAATTGAGTCAATTCTGATTAGAAGACCATTCATGATTTCATTGGATTTACGCTCGTGAAGGTCAACTTTATCACTAATTGTTTTAAACATACTTGCAACGAAGTCTTTGTCATTGAATATCTCAATGATGGATTCCTTGATCAATTGCTTTAATTCAGACTTTTCTTGCTGGCTTCTTGTAGGGGCCATAATGATTAAGATATTTTCCCATGCAGCACACACAGGAGTCACAAATTTGATAACTTTTTCACAATATTTCAACTATAATTTTGCAGTTAAGCGGAGCCGTCTCGGATACGTGTTTACTCGCCGTGCATCAGAAGATGAATATCTATATATCTATATATATATATATATATATATATATATATATATATATATATATATATATATATATATATATATATATATATATATATATATATATATATATATATATATATATATATATATATATATATATATATATATATGTATATATAATATATATACATATATATATATATATAAATACATATATATATATATATATATATATATATATATACATATATATATATATATATATATATATATATATATATATATATATATATACATATATATATATATATATATATAAATATAAATATAAATATATATATATATATATACATACATATATATATATATATATATATATATATATATATATATATATATATATATATATACATATATATATATATATATATATATATATATATATAATATATATATATACATACATATATATATATATATATATATATATATATATATATATCTTTATGTTTAATTAGTTTCAACAAGTAAAACAAAGAGTTGCACATTTTTATTACACTATAAAATCGACAAAATTGTCTTGTTTCAGATGTTGTCGGTCCGGAAAATATTGGAACGTAAGTTTTTGGGAGAGTGGAATCCACGGGTCACGATGCCGAACTATGTCTCGCAGCTGTGTATTATAAATGATCCCAAGTTTGTGGCGCTTTTCAGCTATTTGTCATATCTGCACTATTATTACATCCGTCGCGCTGCGTCCTCCTATGCCGCTCTCCATCAACGGAGTATCCTACCAAGCGCCAACGTCCATCAAAACGAACCCGGATGTTGCGCTCCCTACAGTGAATGACATCATTTTATTATCCTACCCTTGTGCATACCCACTGAGTTACATAACTATCCACTGTTGATCATTGTGATCCTAATAACAACGTCCATTTCGAGTTTTAAACGACGCTACTATTCATAACAATCGACTCATCGGACTACGCTTGTCTACGTTTCCCATGTATGTATTCTTATTAACTGTGTTATCGATTGAAATAATCAACTTGGCGAGTTTTCAATTATGGCGATAGGTAAATCATCTTTAATCGTGTCATACAGTAGATCCTTCCGATTATGAAACACATTGTCTCTATGGCGTTAATAACCTTTCCAGTATTCGATTGTGTCGTTATTTAGTGGTAATGAACAATTAAATCGAAATGAAGCACACTTGAGCGTTGCGCTCTTTATTTTAGAGGACCACAATGATTATACAACTACTAGGACCAGGGTACTCCCGACCACATATATGTTATACTTGGACGTCTGGTCCTGATTCCTGAAGCCTTCCTTACTTATGTCATGTGAATACTTATATACATGCACATGACTGTAATTGAAAACAATTAGAGGCATAAAACAGACGCTAATACGTTAACTAATAGCTATGCCTATAGAGCAGTGAATTTTGATCAAAGAAATGTTCAAATCGAAAGATATTTTAAGGACGAAAAAAAAAGTTTCTCAGGCAAATTTTGTGTTTTCGTCTTAGCTGTCTTATTTTTGCACAACACAAAATGCTCTAGTTATAGTTGAAAAGAAAAAGGATATCAGGCAAAAATATTGGTGAACAAACATATTCGATGACTGTTAAATTAAGAATGTCTTCTGTCAGATTGAATTTTAGGTATTTTATTACTATTATGTCAACGTTGAATAGTGTTTAAATACTTTATGGCACCCGTCATTAGCACGTGATAATCTATCATCATCAGCACAAACAAAACTTGATTTTACTAGGTTTATTATCACAAAATAGTTGAAATATATATAATACTAGTGGGCTGGTTACGGGTTCCCCCTTAAGTCCACTTATTGCAGACATTTTCATGTCACATATAGAGAACATAATATTCAATTCTACAATTGTACGTTCAAAATTGAAAAAGAATTGGATCGACAGATAAATTTCTTGGATTTAACTATCTTCCATAATAATAATACTTTGAGTTTCGATATATATAGAAAACCAACTTTCACGGATATATGTATTCCTTCGGATTCAAATCATCCTTTTTCCCATAAACATTCAGCTTTTAATTCAATGATCCACAGAGCGTTTTCAATTCCATTATCCGTAACAAATTTAGCAAAAGAAATTTCGACAATAAAAATAATTGCTTCAAATAATGGTTTTCATACAAGTTTGATAGATAAAATGATAAACAAGAAACGTAGTCAACTAGCGTACAACAGCATATATCCTCAATTAAAATTAGAAAAATCGGAAAAATTCATCATATTTTGGTCCTCTAACAGAAAAAGTTGCTAATGTCATACCTAAATGTAATATTTAAATCGCTTTCAAACCTAAGACAAAACTCTCAGGATTTTTATTCAATGCCAAAGATATCACTTCAAAATTTGAAAGTTCAGGAGTTTATAAGTTGATTTGTCCTGTATGTAAAGGAGTGTATATAGGTCAGACTGGTCGATCGTTGAAGACAAGATTTGAAGAACACCAACAATCTCTTTTGAAAAATAAAATGGATTCAACGTTTTCAAATCATTGCCGTGAAAACAATACAAAAGATATCTTGCTGAACGACCAGATTGACTTGATATCTTCTCCTATATTTAGTGTATTCAAACAATAACGATTTTTCTAACGAACATTGTATTGTACCAATTTGGGAAATCTACTCGATTAGCCCTTCTTGAAATATGTTCCTCTTGTCTATTTAGGTACCTGCAATAATCCTTTCCCACCCGTAAGCGCAAATCTATAATTTTTAACTCAATCTGCCCGATGATGGTCTAGTGACCGAAATTGCAATCGCAGTGTTATATTTTTCAAAATATTTTGTGATAATAAACGTAGTAAATTCAAATTTAGTTTTGTTCAAATATATAATACATTGCAATTTCAGTCAACGACCATCAACGGGCAGATTGAGTTTAGAACTGAATGAAAATGTTTGTCTCCTATATTTCTAGGAAATTCTGGTAGGGTTGTGAAAAATATATACCT
The DNA here is from genome assembly GCA_030704885.1 of Cynegetis impunctata. NCBI lineage: Eukaryota > Metazoa > Arthropoda > Insecta > Coleoptera > Coccinellidae > Cynegetis > Cynegetis impunctata. Next base: position 90,508 of record JARQZK010004366.1, read on the forward strand.
TCGAATAATAAACATTCAGGGCAGGTTAATGAAAGTAATATTCAACTTGTTAATTCTTAAGTTCTCAAAATACATTATGGTTTGAATATATCGAATATAGGAGATTAAATCAAGTTAAAATGGTTGTTCAGCAAGACATTACCGTTTATGATATAGTTTAAAAATTTCCAAAGATTCTAAATAACTCCATTTGGTTCCTTCGGCAATTTGTGCATAATTTGGAAATTAACTCCTTATGGAAACTGGTGTTGGTTCCTGCGGCAAAGTTTAGAAATCGTTGAATCAATTTTATTTTTCATAAGAGTCTTGTTTCAAACGATCAACCTGTCTGATTGATATACACTCCTTTACATGGCATGAATTCTCAAATTTGGAAGTGACATCTTCGGCAAAAGTCAAGATTTTTATTTTAGGTTGAAATTTTAAGATATGAAGTTTTCATAATTCTCTATTTTCGATTGAGGACATCAAGTTTCGTTTGTGTTCATGTTAAGTGATCGTGGTTTATATTTCAACATGAAAGGAAAATATGGAGGCTGAAAATCTTTCGCTTTAATGATTCAAGGCGTACTTGATGTAATCAAGACCATCTTCAATGGTAAGGGAGTTTCTAGGTCAAACCTTTCATATTGAATATACAGTTTATTCTAAACTGCTCATGAAATATTTTCTCTTTAACTAATCATATTCGTTTTGTCAAATGGCTTGACATCATAAGCAGGTGATGATGAAACTGAAAATCTAAGCCTTGATAGCCGGATCTTGTTCCGGCGCGATCTTTGGTTGTGTAACAACACTATTTGATGTCAATTTATTATTAATAAACACTCAAATTTCTATTAGTAAATAACAACAGAGATTTAAACAAATCAAAGTTTTTTATGTGGGCATGAGACAGTTTCAGCCATGTTTTTCATACTGTTTTTTCAACATGGCATATTGAAATATCTGTGCTAAAATTAAAATCAACAAATATTTAATACATAAATGCCTTAATTAGTAAATAAATTTTAAGTCGACTATAATTATTTTATCTCTACAAGAAGGATCAACAAAATGGTGTTGTTATAGAGTATTTATATGAGATTATATAAATAAAACCTTGCCTGTAATATCGAAAAAAAAAATTATAGGTACAATATTTTGCATATTATTAACATTCACATCGGTATTTTATACGATCCTATAATTGAAAATGTCATGTTTATAACCTCAGAAAATTTTTTATTACTCATATTGATAATATTTGTGATCAACCTCTATGTTAATTTAGAAGTTTTTACATGTGCTAACAATGAATTGTTACAGTTAATTAGGATAAAATTATTCAATAAATTTTAACTTCATTTCATTCAGATAATAATATTGCATTCGTTGCTAACCTTTCAACCAGTTCACTTTTTTTGCCTTTTCGCGAAAGTCAATGACACTTTAGCCACTTTTTTAATTGATCAGAATGTGCTTCAACTGAATTGTAAACAAGTACAGTACCAACAATAATTTGTTCCAATAATTGATTTATTTTCGGAGATAATATTGCTTGCCCAGGCATTATTGCACAAAACAGTACAGAACTTTCAAACTGACGCTGTCTCAACATGGCGGATGTGCTTGCGCTTGTCACGTTATGAAAAGGTTTATGAACAACAACGTTTGTGTGTGATTGAATGAGGGAGAGAGATTATGAGTATTATGACTGGAACGCTTGCTAAAGTCATACGCATACAGATACTGTTGACGCGCACCCCTAGCAACGCTGTCGTGATACTCATAGCGGACGCAGTTCATGAACTAGGTCATTCTATGTACCAAGTGTCTAGAGATACGTGCGAAAGGAAACTCCGTTCCAAAATATAAATATAAATCACAATGCTCATTAGCAAAAATTGATAATTTACTAAAAATAAACCGAATTTTTTTATCCTTTGAAGACAAAATTATGATGTGACGCATACAAAAATTTAAATCGTCATAGATCACGATTTAAACTCACACATTACGAGGAAATTTGTCATTTCAAGTCAATCGTGCCGCTCTAAATAAACAAGAAGATCCATTCGATTTACTCGTCATGTTTTTTCCCCAATGTCATCATTTGTTGAATGTATTCACAAACAATTTCGAAATAGAAATATTTAATTGAATGCAAACATAATTCGAATCATTGATTCAATTTGGTCTCTCTGTTCGTTTCCGAGCGCCAATTCAGTGTGATGTTTCAAATTGGAAAGAGCAGGGAAATATCAATTATCAATTGAGCAGATATATCGTCTACAGTAGCCTTTTGCAGCAAGGTTTCACGGTCCAGCTTTCCTATGTAAATGAAAGAATACCATCTAGGTTTTTAGGTTTTTCGTGAATCTGGATATATTGAAAATTTGTTACATAATGAGAATATTAAATGGATTCTATGAAATTTCAATACTCGATATAAGAACGAAATTCCTTATCGCACGTTTAACTCCAGACAATTGGAGAATTAAAGTTAGATCAAAAACTGTGTCCAAGACGACTGAAACGACATATATAGGCCAGTCAGTTTAGATAATCAGCTGACAATAATTCAAAAAGTTTTCAAACTTTAATATAGGGTCGGGAAAGAGAAGAAAGCAAACTATAAGATTTTGCAACCTTTTCCGAAGTCCGGAACATTGTTGAAATTGCAATAACATTTTACCTTATGCTTGTGAAAAAAATTCCAAAAGTTCTGCAATCTTGTCATATACTTCAACAAAATATAACGAACAGCTGTATAAATTTGCAACCTTTCACGTTGACCGGAACATGTTTATTTATAGTTTTTTTTAATTCGTGTTAATTTTTTCGAGCAAGATGATCTCGAAATAATTACAAAAGTTTTGAAACTTGGTTGCAAATTCAGAAAATATCTATTCTGATGCATTTGCAAATTTGCAACCTTGTACGCGGTCTGGAACTTCATGCAATTTGCAAAAATATTATTGTTGGATTTTTATATTTTTGCAAATTGCATAATGATCCGGACCGCGTACAAGGTTGCAAATTTGCAAATGCATCAGAATAGATATTTTCTGAATTTGCAACCAAGTTTCAAAACTTTTGTAATTATTTCGAGACCATCTTACTCGAAAAAATTACCACTTATAAGAAAAATTATGAATAAACATGTTCCGGTCAACGTGAAAGGTTGCAAATTTATACAACTGTTCGGTATATTTTTCCGAAGTATCTGACAAGTTTGCAAAATTTTTTGGTCAGTTTATCGAACAAAAACGTTTATTTTGAATGAAAAAATTTTACATACCCTTAAATTGGTTTCAAATTCAATACGTGACATGAAGTAATATATTTAATACTACTCCAAGTTTGCAGAACTTTTGGAATTTTTTTCACAAGCATAAGGCAAAATTCAATATTATTGCAATTTTAACAATGTTGCGGACTTCGGAAGAGGTTATAAAATGAGATTTGTTCCTTTCTCTATGTAGCATTCACTTTACCAAAGTTCAAAATCTCCTGGAATTATTGTTGAATTTTCGATTTTCAATGTCTAAACTGACTGGCCTAATACTACAGACACGACTACCAAACCGATCAAGAGTGAACTACTCTTATTATTGACATTATTGAAAAAGTTTATTTAGAAAAGTTGTTCGAATTTGAAAACAATATTCATATTTGAAATCACAGACACCTACGCAACAAAACAAAAAAATTCATTTTTTATGGCCTCATAGATAGTACAAGTATCTCATATACACCTTAGAAATATTCCAATGTGAAATTTAGTTCAATTCATTATTCGAACTAGTATATCGATGTTTGTTGTAAATGCTTCAAATTTTGACTAGTTTTTTGGTACAAATTTGATATTTCACTCTGTATGTATGTCCATAGTAACTATCAGTATGATTCAATGACAAGAAATAATTGATTCAATTAATTAATGCTAAACAATGAAGTGATACATATCTGTGAGTTTACGATCACTTTAATATTAGTGTTACCTTAAATGGTAGTCTTAATTTGCATATGTATCGAACATAAATGAAAACTAAATTACAAAACCGTTCAGAAACTTGAATTATCAATCACTGAATTCTTAAACTTTTCTATGTCTTCCTTTCATCGCTAAACATTTGATTGTTCGTGCACAATATTCATTATTGGCATTTTCTAAAAAAATGGAGTTTTTTGTTTTTTTGCATATGTGACAATTCAGTTCAAAATCTGAATATTGATTTCTAATTTAAACAACTTTTCCAAATAACTTTTTTAATAATAATGTCGAAAATAGGAGTAGTTCATTCTTAATCAAAATTTCTATTTTTCGTTCTCTCCTGTACATAGTTCAGAAATTCACCATTTTTTATCAAAAATAAAACATGACAAATAAAAGGACGAATGAATAATAAAAAAGTTTCCCATATGGCGCAAACTTTTTGAAACTCACCATATATATATATATATATATATATATATATATATATATATATATATATATATATATTTATTTATATATAAATATATTATTTTTTTTTTTTCAAAAAGTTTGCGCCATATGGAAAACTTTTTTATTATTCATTCGTCCTATATATATTAAATATATATATATATATATATATATATATATACATATATATATATATATATATATATATATATATATATATACATATATATATATATATATATATATATATATATATATATATATATATATTTAACTACCTCCAACAAGAGACCTAGGGACCTTAACGTCGTTCATTACTGCTGGTTTAACCGCAGTTAACTCCAATTTAACCTGGCATGAATACTTCCCCACCATTGCCTGTCGGCTACACAGAAGCTAAGTTATCTATTTCTTGCTGAAAATCTATTTGCACCAATGCTGTTACAGCTGCTTCATAACACTCAAATTCATACAGCATTGGAATACTGATCTCATGCTTGGAACTTGGAATTGACGACCCGTCATTAATCAATCATCTTTATTCACTCGAACTCTGGAGGAAGGCTGCCGACTTATGTCTCTTTACAGATATGATAACGGCAGGTGTTCTGCAGATATTGCTTCCATTGTTCCACCAGGGGCACATTGTACTCATCACACAGGACATCATGTAGATATTACTCATCAATTTGTCGTTTCCATCTCAACAATCAAACGTAACATTAAACGACATTTATTGAAATAATCTTACGGCGGTTGAGATTTTCAAGCTTTCGCTTTCCTGACTTTCAGCTATTTGCCCTCTTATACGACATACAAATTATCAGTGGGCAAAAGGATCATAAAATAATTAATCATTTTCTTGTATAGTGGCTAAATTGAATCATCTGACAGATTGGGTCGTTGTCTGCTTGAACCGTTTTCTGATGGACCGTCAAATTTTGTTCAGCTATTATTATTATCATTGTGATTAATATATATTTGACAACGCTAGAGCAAAATTTGACCATCCACCTTCAAACTGTTCAGTAGACGAACCATTCTATCAGCAAGTATTTGAAAAAACTTCTAGAGTCACCTGCAAATTCAATAGATTTCAATAAAATATAGAACTCGTGGATCATATGCATTGACAGATTCTAAAAAATTGACTGTTCAACAGATGGGAGATATTCGATGCTGTAATTTAGGTGGGAAATAGGGATGAGACGTTTCTCGAGAACTGCAAGCATTCAATTATTTACCCCAACCGTCTGTGGTCCAGATGGTTGGGAAATTGTCTAGGGCACAGGCGGTACCGAGTTCGAATCCCGGATAAGATATGGATGTTGTGATTGTCCAATAATTGCAATTTAAAATTATATATCTACGTGTAAAATGATCTGCTGGGTAATGCACTAGATTACGAACCCATGAGAGTAGATGATGGGACACAGGCGAATACTCGTCTGTGTCCCATCATCCCCTTAAAAAAAAACAGGCAAGTGTGAAGAAGGATAAACTTTGTATTGAATTAAATCAAAAATCACAAATTCATCATTAATTGTAAATATATATATATAAATATATATATATATATATATATATATATATATATATATATATAAATATATATATATATATATATATATATATATATATATATATATATATATATTCATTCACAGATTGGATCGATATTTTCACAGGTTGTGTGGTTCATTAATAAATACTTTAATTTATATGTTTCTATTGTAGTATAAATAACGTTTCAGTCGTCACTGCGTTATATATATATATATATATATATATATATATATATATATATATATATATATATATATATAACCCGATAACGTCGGGCATTCATACTTCTCCTTTTTCTCCACATTCGTATGTTGTATATTACTCCATCTTTATCACAACCACTTCATGATGGAGAGTTTATGATCTATAATGTTCATCATACCATGTATGATGTATGAGCAGAGATAAAAAAAAACCTGAGAATTACCTTAGGTCTTTATCGCTGAAGCCGCTCATAATTTTGTGGAACAGAATCATAAGAGTATGTTGAAAAACAATGATCTAAAACATACCTCAACTTGTATAACTGAAATTATATATTGGTATGCAGGTGTTGCACGATGGCTAGTTTTAGAACGAAGAACCATTTGCCGTATTTTATGTATTGAATAGAATTTCATTTCATTTAAATAAATGATCAATATTTGAAAGAATTTTCATTAAAAAAAAAATTTGTGAAAGAATTGAATAAAATCGCTATTACTTATTTATGAAGTTATTAATATAAACATTTTATCATTAATTTTTATAAAAATGTGAACTCAAACACTACATTCAATCTTATTAATGAGGTTTATGGTAGTTAGTGAAGAAAGAAACATATGTTGATGTTGCAATCACTACTTTTTTGTACGATCAAAATTTTAAAATAATTTTCCTTTAATTATTCATTGCTAGTCCAAATTATCACTATACGAAAAAAAGCTAGATTATGAGTTAATATAATAATCAACTCTCCACATCAAAATCATACGTGATATATAATCAAAATACACTGATATTATTACACTCGTACCTCTATATTCATATACATTAAGAATCCCATGTCTGGCTAAACAAATACGTAAATACAAATATAGCTGACGCGCACACCTAACAACGCTGTGGTGACTATTTCACATTTTTTCTAGCTTCAATTCGTCAAGTGTCTTGAGTGTAACGCGTGATAAGAAACTTCCAAAACTTTCAAAATCGTGACATATATCAGGATACCTACACGAAAAAAGTGTTGTACTCACGTCTGAATGTCACTAGGGTCAAACAATGGCAAACTTCTGCTTCAATTCTATTAGGTGAGCTGTATATCTCCACCAGTACCCAGAATTCATAAATACATGAGCCTTTTATGAAACTTTTGTGCTATAAATTGGACGAAATAAGCAAGTAACGTTCTTATTTCAACGGCATATTAAAATTTGCAGTGCATAAAGAACCAAGAACTAAAAAAAGCTATATTGTCAAGTTTCGCTGCCTTTAATATGGATATTTGCAATTTCACTGCATGCCTTTCAATGACTGTGCCACAGAACATATCTTTACGTTGGAAACATGCTTGGCAAATATTCTCGGGAACTATATTGAATAAATTTCCATTGCACGAAATTTATACTATTTATAACCCTACTTTCGAAGCATCACGTAGAACTCCACCTCCTGTTTGGAAACAGTGAAAACTTTCGTGATGATTCTATCGATTTTTCCGTGCTGTAACTCTAGCAGATCTCTGCGAAAATGTAATTTCTACCACACTTTGTTTCCAGGCGATTTTCAAAGGAATGTTTCAGTTCTCTGATTAGTATATAAAATATCGATAAGATATTTGAATTCTTGATATATTTTAGTTGATTGGGGAATATTCTTAATCATTTTCCTCCTGGCGAGGAGTAGCCAGTACTAACGTGATAGTTAAATCTGATGATTTTAGTTTTCAAATCCAACAACTTTGGCAGTTTTCAATATAATTTTTTCTGTAGTTCATAATGTGAAAATGAATAATTTAAACTTGATATCGGTTATATGAAATTAAAGAAATTGTGTGTGTATATATAGATATATATATATATATATATATAATATATATATATATATATATATATATAAATATGTATATATATATATAAATATATATAATTATATATATAGATATATACATATATACATATATAAACATATACTGATATTATATAGTATATAATATATATATATATATATATATATAAATATATATATATATATATATATATATATATATATATATATATATATATATATATATATATATATTTATATATATATATATATATATATATATATATATATATATATTACGTTTAGTTTTTCTCGTTATTAACCTAAAAAACACACTCGATTCAATAGTCGTCTTTATAAGATAAAATAATATCACATAAGTGAACAAACTATTCTCAAATGTCTGTAAATAATTAACTGGTACAGTTATCAATTTCATTAAGGATATTTCAATTCTTAAAAGGAATCAGGTGAAAAAAATTGTGAAATCAGATCACATATATATTTATATTTATATATATTCATATATCCAAAATTCAGCCTTCTTCGGCTATTTGGAAGGTTCACGGATCTGAAAAAAAACCACTTTTGCACCCTCAATATCAAGTAATATAATTTTTTTTCTCTTACCGCTGCCATTTTTATGTGGTTTCTCGTTTGCGCACCTCCATAGCCTCTGAAGATTAACTTAGAGGGTTGAAATTTGGTATTTAGATTGAGTTGGAGTTAAGACAAAATTCTTTGTTTGTTTCAACTTTTTTAGAACAGCCGAGATTTTAGTGTAGAGATTTTATGTTTTTTTTTTATGGGTTTTAAGGTTTTGCTCCTCTCTACAGCCTTTTTCAATTGACTAAGTAGGTTAATAATTTATGTGTACCGTTTTTCATCATAGTATAATAAAATCACAGTCAAATCTGGAGATCTAATTTGTTGAATCGAGATGAAGATATAATATATTTGATTTAAAATTTTTATCAAAAAACAATGAGATTGAATGAAAGGGGAGATATAAGAGATATAATAAATATGAGAAAAGATAAAAAAATTGGAAATTGGAATATACGAATAGATGATAATAAATAAAAGGAAAATGGAAAAAAGGGACAACAAATGAGTAACGTAAGTATGGGGGATGATGGATGTGAGAATAGGAGAACAATTATAAAAGTTAAATTGACTAAGGATTGGGAGAAAATATCTTGAGAGATGAAATAGGGGAAAAGAGAAGAAAACCAGAATGTGGATTAAAGAATTATAGGGAGAAAATTTGATTTTCTAGCTACAAATTTCGCAATGAAGTTAAATGGAAAAGAATTTTCTGATTGGTCAGCCGCAACTTGAATTAAAATGAAAAAGACAATTTTCGTTCTATATTTCTGATGAAATTTTATTTCGAACGAATGTTGGAAGCCCTCAAAATATTAATCCAAATCCCCAACTTTTGATTTCATAAAAAATTTACAATACCTGAAAGGAACTGGAGATTTGATAAACGAAATTCGTTCTCGTTGAGATACAATCGTTTAAATTATGTCTTCAAATTAACCTCATCATGACAATTTGTACATCTGAGTGAGTATATATTTGCGAATATCGCAAGGTGGATTTATATATTCTGGTAGTAGTATTTTAGAAGAAGAGAATTTAAAATATATATATATATATATATATATATATATATAATATATATATAATATATATATATATATATAATATATATATAATATATATATATATATATGAATATGTATGTATATATATATATATATATATATATATATATATACATATATATTTCTTTTTCATGATTACTTATCTTGGCTTTGCGATCAAAACTGTGATTATTAAATGAGGTAAATTTCAGACTATTTCTGAAATGAGATTTCCATGTTTTGATATATTTCGATGGTGAACGTAAAACCAGCAACGATTTAAAACTTCGATAAATAAGTACCTTTCAAGATATAAGAATACTTACCGAATTCAATAGGCTCGCCTTTCTTGAAAGAAGAATATCAAAGAAAATTACAGAATTCAATAGATTTCAATGAATGTAAACCAAAATTCTAATATGCTCAACTGAATTCATTTTCTTTCCCTTCTCAAGGATTCTAATTTTCCTTTGTGAAAGGACACCTTGAACATATTTCGTATCTTACAAACTCTATGAAAGATTTTATTTCCTCGAAATAAGAGAATAAACAAATACAACCTACATGACAATGCCTCATCGACACAATTGACTGTGAATATTTTCTATTATAAAAATATAGTTGAGCAATATACATTTTTCTTTTGTTTCTAACCTATTAACTACTGCAAGTGATATTATCAATTCATTATATTCAGCGAAATATATTTTGGAATATTTTCAAATACATTTTTATTGGTTTTACAGGTTGGATGGGTGAAGGCAGATACAAAAGCTATTCAAGCAATTCACGATCATGTGATTACCCATAATACCAGAGTATCGGTATCACACAATGATCACACAACATGGAATCTGCATATCAAAAACGTTCAAGAAGAAGACCGTGGACAATACATGTGTCAAATTAATACAGATCCAATGAAAAGTCAGGTAAGTAAAATAAACAGGTATTTTTATAAAATGTATTTGTAATTAATTCTGTGAATCCTATGAAACAACATCTAGAACATATAGGATAGGCAGAAAAATTAGTACATTTTTTCGAAGGGTAGTACTTTGCCCTTGTTGCTTTGGAACCACATACGCCATATCTTCAGAGTAGACATTTCAAGTCAGAAATTATGTATTCTCGCGACGGAATTCTGCATTTTAGATCCAAGCGGTGAATTGTTGGTTTCCAATATCCTTGGTGGCGGGCCCACAGGGTGGTTATCCAGATAGTAGCTCGGTCACGATTTGTATTGGGGATAAATGAGAAATTTGTTAATTCACTCCGAGTCAAATAAGCTGCACCGATGAGATCTAATAATATCGAAACAGCTGTATGCAGATTTTGAGTCGAGGTGACTTGATGATTTCTATAATGCACTGTTGGATTGTGAATGTAAAATTCTTGTGGAGGAATGCATATAACCAGCTTCCTTGGAAAGTTGTTTGATAATTTTTTAAAGTATTGAAGAATTTTCCTTGTTTACTTTATGTAATCTATCTCTATCTCTTAGTGGTTTTTTGGTCGTACTTGTCAAAGTGGCGCTAGACAACAATGGACGAGTTACTCATTCTTTATTTCCTTCACATAAACGGTAAAATTGAGTAGGAGTCGGTCAGAACAGAAATCTTATCATGGAGAAGAAGTAGCATGAAGTATAATAAAAATATCCACATCCATCATATAGCACAATGTTCCTCAGGACGTTTACATGGATACCTTTGATAAATCATATAATCTTATTGTATACTATGTACGCTTTCTAGATAGCTTGCCCCTCTTTATGTGAGGTAAAATATTGCCGAAACATATATTTAAACATCCAACTTCGCATTAGAGAGATCGGTTATATTTATATACTCTCTCGGTGATTTACATCTGATCTATTTTGTGCAACCAGTTGAAAGGCTGACTTAATTTCGTTTTGACACTGAACAAAAAATGTAATAGTCCGTTAAGGAGTTCACTGATTAATTTCAATGATACTTCTTACATCTTTTATATCACATAAAAACATAGACAGATTATTCATATCTATTCTTGAAGTTCAACGTTTTTTCGTACATAATATGTACGAGAATTTAGAGTATTTTCTCAGGACTTAATTATGTTTAACGGCAGGCGTTCTAACAAAATATTATATTTTCCATAACATATGTAGATTATTCTCTGCTAGATTAGTATGCCAAGTGTTTAGGACCACTGACTGGCATTCTGAAGGTTCCAGGTTCGTACCCCGAAGTCGTCTGGTCTCCCATGAAATTTTCCTCACGGCTTAAGTCACTGCTTGTAAATTCATATGGTGGGCCAGTATTTATTCTCCGAGCACTACCTTGCCTACTCTTTTCAATACACTTTTACATGCAAGTATTTCCTCTGATCTGGCCATAACTCAAGCAGTCCGCCCCTCTACTTGGGGTAGAAATGAAACACTATACGTTCAAATAATATCATAGTATCCCTGATATCAGGCGAGGAACGCCATTCTGGGCGTCCTCTATTGCCAATTAATAATAATAGATTTGAATCATATGAATATCAAGGTAGCAGTTGTGAAAAGTGACAATCCGCGTCAAATATAATGCATGAATTCGAATTTTGTTTATCATTGCGACAGTTCGCGTCCAACAGAGCTATCGGGTGAACCGGTTCTCCATTAATTCCATTGTTCTCTATAATTAACAAAGGAAGTCAGGCAAAAACAAATACGATAAAATGAGAAACAAAAGACAGGCCTCGCACAATATAATACAAATCGACTATATGGTATGTGAATTTAAAGCTGGCATCAGTTGTTGAATAAGTGACTGAGGGAACATTGAAGATATTATTACATTTCATTTGGGGCCATTGAACTCCTCCTATCCAAACTGAACAAGAAAAGTAACAGAATAACTTGTAACTTATATAGACTTAACTTATATAAAATTACCTGCCTACTTTCCTAGAACTATGGTGATTTTTAAATTTAGCTGGATTTAGTAGGCCTCTGAAAAACATAACAAAATTTTTATTAATTCTTCAATTCTATTCTCAAGTAAATTTGCAGATTCCAAGGAAGTGAACAATGCCGTTCACGTTATCGACGATTATCATACAAATTCGTAATCTGTCATTGGTGTTATCTTGAAATAAACTTCCTCATTCCAGTGGAAACACCGAGCTAGGTAGCAGAGTAAGACATTCGTGATATCAAAATGTCTCTTGTGATACCTGAAAAATTTCAACATATTCTCCGTATCCTCGGTACCAAATTGATGGAAGAAAAGGTAATGTTTGCACTCACCGCAATTAAAGGTGTAGGAAGACGGTATGCAAATATCGTCCTTAAAAAAGCAGACGTTGACTTAGATAAAAGAGCTGGAGAATGTTCTGATGAAGAGGTTGAAAAAATAATTACTATTATGGCCAACCCCAGACAGTATAAAATTCCAGATTGGTTCCTCAACAGACAAAAGGATATAATTGATGGAAAGTACAGTCAGTTGACCTCTTCATCCCTTGATTCTAAACTTGTTGAAGATTTGGAAAGAATGAAGAAAATCCGAGCCCACAGGGGTATGCGTCACTACTGGGGACTCAGGGTACGTGGGCAGCATACAAAGACAACCGGAACACGTGGAAGAACTGTGGGAGTGTCTAAGAAGAAATAATCGCTTATCTTGACACAATGTTTTATATTTAAGATAAATAAAGAGTGTTTTGCATGCTTCCTAGCATTATGTAAGTCACGGGTTCAAATCTTGGGTTCTACTGATCCGTCTTGAATTTTTATCAGAGGTTTCCTTATGACATAAGTAAGCCACTGCTTTCAAACTTACAAAAGGCGAATGCTTGGCCAGTATTGATCATCTGAATCCCACCTTACCTCCTCTCTTCGATAAATTATTCGGTCTCATTAATGCACTTGCATAATTAATGCACTTGCAAGTGTATCCCATACTCTGGTTGAAGAAGTTCCTCCCCATAACTCAAGGAATCCACCTCCATCAGACATACTTGAGAGAGGAATGATACACTTGGTCTTTCCTTGCCTGTCCAGTGACAATCAATTAGACAACATGACTATGACACGCGATAATAAATAAGTCAGCAATAGCCACTTCTTCAGAATCTGCAACTTGACTCGAGTATAGTTCAATTAGAAAAATTACTAATTCATCTAATGATTATTTACAGCACTTTCTTGAAAACAAATTAAATTTAACGAAATATGCATTTGTGAATAGTTTAAAAAATTATTAGAATTGAAACTGAGCTACTATGAATCAATAATCTTTAACAAATTAAACGTATTCAGTTGGTTACTTTTACTTGTTATTTCATTAATTTTTTCAATTGTTCTAGCTTGGAACACTCGATGTAGTTGTTCCTCCTGATTTTATCCCAGAGGAAACTTCGGGGGATGTTATGGTGCCAGAAGGCGGAATAGTTAAATTGACCTGTAGGGCGAAAGGCCATCCAATCCCCCACATACAATGGAGAAGAGAAGACGGCAGTGAGATCATACTACGCGAACCATCAGGATTGAAAACAAGAGGTACTTCAACTATGAATCGTAATTTACGCAAGTTATAATTCAGAGAATAATTTGTCGCTGATTTCAACGGTAACGCAAAAAAATCATGAAATATTGTATTAAGAAACTCTAGACGCATCTACTACAGAAAACGCTTCAAAATTATTCGTTCAAGATTCAACCGAAGTATGTACTTAAATTATACTAACCAAACACATACTGAAATATACATAATATATCACACATTTATAACTACAAGTGATTTCATTTCAAAATTAGTTACTATAACAGTGAGCTCAAATATGAGTGAAATGTCAAATCTTTTTTGTTGTCTACTATATCTCACATAGGCTCTGATATGAAAGCATTTTAACACGACGATTTAATCTCTGTTAAAATAGTCTTTGTGTTTCGTATATTACACTTGGGGATTGAAAGTTGGGCCTATAACTGTGCATGTCACGACGCGTACGAGCTGTATTCATATAATCGTGTTTTTGTTATTTTATTAAAATATAATCAATTGTGAAAGTGATTCAGTAGAAGTTGAGGTTAGCGATGATAAAGTCAGGTACGTACCTGTGTTTGTAAATTTTATTGAGATAATTATATTGACAATAATTTACTACCTATGTGTTCCTAAAATAATAAGAAATTGGAGTTGAAGAAAAAATTTTTTTTATTTTTGTTCACACAAAAAGTAATGATTTTAACTACATTACTACAATTATTTTTGTATGAATTAGGAATCAACAATAATCAAGCAAAACCTACAAAAAGATGTAATACTACTTCTGAATTTGTTGACAAGAAAATATGAGATCATGAAACCACAAAAATTGAAAACCCAATGAAAACAATATGGATACAAGTAATTCAATATAACTAAATCAAGCAAATATCAACAAAAATCGAAATTGCAGTTTCGGAAAAACCAAGTTACTGACAATACAAAAAACTGTAAACATCATGAAATCAATGAAAGTTCAACTGATTGGAGCAAATATACAAACAAATTCTGAATATTACGTCAAGAAAAGAATATAAGAATAATGCAAACAGTTGAGTTAATCGCATTTCCTCTGAGAGTGAAGGCAATTGATTATTGAACGAGAAATACAGACTCTTAATGAATTGTTGTCCATTAGGATAAATAGCATGAAAATATAGGTACTCACCCTGTACAGAACCGTTGTTCAGTATTGAGTGGCAGCTACAATTGAAGAGAATTATATCCTGTCGTATAATATACCGAAACTGAGGAGTTATCTCTATCTCCAATACAACAATGGTTGTTTCCGAATCTAATGGTTTGGAAATAGTGGCTCCCCAAAGTTAATTTCATGAAAAAGCATCGTACGTCTCTGCCATTATAAACTGTCCGTCGTCTCGTTTCACTAACTCATCGAATCCATAATTCGAGTAATTGATCTTATTCCTTATTCTCCTGACAGCATTTATAAATTTTCCCCGAAGAGTAATTTATCAAAAGTTAAACGTTTAACTCCAAGAGCTGCATCGTGAATGGATTCCTTTTCATACGTTCTAAATACGTTAACGAGGAATTTCAGATATCAGGCCTGATATTATCAGCTTACATGACAAACAATTTACCGTACGATATATTGGAGGCCAGAATTTTTCACGACAAAATTCGACAATATATCGTCTTATAATTTGTTTTTCTGAGATAGTGACATTTAAGTGTTCATCATTTTCATCTTCTTGGACGCATCAAAGCCAAGAAAGGTTTTACTTGAACTGGCCACACGGTCGTCGTGTACATACGTTTTTGAATTATTATTATATATATATATATATATATATATATATATATATAAAAATATATATATATATATATATATATATATATATATATATATATATATATATATATATATATATATATATATATATATATACAGGCGCGGATCTAGGCCCGACTTTTGGGGAGGGAACTTTTATATATTCAAAAGCCAAAAGGTACTGGTATTTTGCGCAATGGTAAATCGAGTAGCTCCCAATAAAAACAATTAGGTGGGGCCTGGGCCATTTGGGGGGCTGGGTGGAGGGGGGGCGTTCCTCCAGTTCCCCCTCTTGGATCCGCGCCTGTCTATATATATATATATATATATATATATATATATATATATATCTTCGTGGCACTACAGTCCCATTTGGACCTGGGCCTCCCGTATTTTCTGCCTCCAGACGTCTCGCTGCCTTGCTGTTGTTCTCCAATTGCGAACTTTCAATATTTGTTTGACGTCCTCTTCAATGTTGTTTATCCATCTCTGTCTTGGTCGTCCTCTTCCCCTTGTACCCTCCATCAGCCCAGTATATTCTTTCTTTGGTATTCGGTCCTCACCCATTCTCTCCAGGTGTCCTGCCCACTTCAATCTTTGTAGTTTTATAAATTTAACAATATATGGTTGCTTATATTTCTGGTTTAATTCGAGGTTGTATCAGATTCTCCATTCCCCATTCTTTATGACCGGTCCATATATTTTCCTTAGGATTCGTCGTTCCCATCTTGTTAATAGTACTTAGTGATTGTCCATGTCTCACTTCCGTATGCCATCACTGGTCTTATCATGGTTTTGTAGATTACGATTTTTGTTTTTCTTGTGGCCGCTTTCAATTTAAATATATGTGAAAGTAAGAAGTACGCTCTGTTTCCGGCTAGTATGCGTTGTTGTATTTCCTGTTTGATATCGTTTTCACTGTTAATTTGGGATCCTAAATATTTGAATTGCTGCACTATTTCAAAGTTATTATCTCCTATTGGGTAATTTTGGCCAAGTCTTCTTCTTGGTTTCATCGGTAGTAGTTCAGTCTTTGTTTCATTGACCTTCAGTCCGATTTTCCTGGCCTGTGTTTCCAGTTTGCCAAATACTTCATTGATTTCCCGTTCTGTTCTGGCCACTAGGTTAATATCGTCTGCGTAAGTAATTATTTAATGTGACTTGTGCATTATTTTACTGTTGAGGTTATCACTGGTGTTTCTTATTGCCTTCTCTATTCCAATGTTGAATAAAATCGGTGCAAGTCCATCTCCCTGTCGCACAACTTTGGTAGTTGAGAAACTGACCGTCATTTGGTCTTGTATTCTCACTACGGCCTTCGAGTCTATCATTGTTGTTCTGGTTAATCTCACTAACTTGCTTGGTATGCCAAAAGCTTCCATTATATCATATAGCCTGTTCCTGTCTATACTGTCATATGCTTCCTTGAAATCAATGAATAACTCATATATTGGTACATTATTTTCCCATGAGTTTTCTAGTGATTGTCGGGTGGTGAAGATTTGGTCAATGGTTGATCGTCCTTCTCTGAACCCTGCCTGATGCTCCCCTATGATTTCCTTTCCGTATTCTGTTATTCTTTGTCGTAGTATGTTTATGAATATTTTATATGTTATACATAGCAGGGATATTCCTCTGTAGTTGTTACATTTATGTTTGTCACCTTTTTTGTAAATGAGGCATATGATCGCCGTGTTCCGCTCTTCTGGGATTCTTTCTTCTTTCCATAGGTCGGTGATCAGTTTGTTTATTTGTTTGGCTAGTGCTTCCCCTCCGTTTCTTATAAATTCTGCTATTATATATATATATATATATATATATATATATATATATATATATATATTTTTATATATATATATATATATATATATATATATATATATATATATATATATGTTATATATATATATATATATATATATATATATATATATATATATATATATATATATATATATATATATATATATATATATATATATATATATATATATATATATCATATTATAGCCTAGAATAAAAGATAAAAACTAACTATAAAACATCATCATACCCAAATTTGCAACAGACTACTTTGTATGATAAACTTTTAGAAGAATATAATATTGTTATGCGAATGCACTGCCTTGCAAGGGTCGTAGAACTTTAAATTGTAACCTGATAGTGGAATCCATCTTCTGCACAAACGACTTTCATTCGGTACATTATCTTTTCCTCCGCACAAATTTCAGTAGTAGAACCGATGCTCTGATGTTCCCCTCTAGAATCTAAAAACATGCTAGATTAATTATTCTTTGCCGAATCGAATCGCTCATTAGTGACAGGGACGACCCTAAAAGGGCATTCTCTCTTTTTAAACAATGATTAACAGCATTTCAATAAAAAAGAAGATGATATCTAAACTAACATTTTGCTTCCATCAATATTGGAATTGAAAACCATTTTTGACTGACATGAATATTTCAATCAGTGATTTACAACTATTGCAGTAACTTTTGTATTAATCTTATATACATGGTGTTTCAGAAGTAAGGTAAAATATTTAAGGGGGTGCATCTACATGAAAAAATAATGATAGTTTGCCATATAAACTATGGTCCGAAAACTATTCCTTTCCGAAATACAGGGTGTTAAAGTTTTAAGGAAGAAATTAATTTTTTCCGTCGTATTTAAGGTTGTACTGTAGCAAGAGGAGGACACATTCAACATTTAATTTAAACTTATTAAGTACTAGATTTGTTTTAATTATTTCACTTTATTATTAATTATTGTAAGTACATCAATAAACATTCAATAATGTTGATTGTAATGAGATTGTATGGCCATATGACCATACAGACAAATGTTTCTGATTTTTCACGCGAAAACCATGCGTCCTACGGAAGAAAATTCAGAGATTCAATTTGCTCTAAATAAAATAGGGATTTCAAAAAAGATTTTTTAATTCTAGAAAGAGCAGTTGCGTATCATTTTTTCTCGAAAAATATTTAGTCTAAATACAATACGACGTCACTGGTGATTTTTTTTATTTAAAAAAATATTTTCACGCCAAATAATGCTCTTTGATGAATAACAGCCGGACACTAAACTTTCATAAAAATAAAAAATATTCAAAGTGGTATGAAAATGACAAAATTAATTTTTTCCTTAAAACTTTAACACCCTGTATCTCGAAAAGGAATCCTTTTCGGACCATAGTTTATATGGCAAACTACCATTATTTTTTTTGTAGATGCACTTCCTTCAATATTTTACCTTACTTTTGAAACACCCTTTATAAAAATACATTTCTTAAATATATATATATATATATATATATATATATATATATATATATATATATATATAATTCAGTGGCGGCTTCTAAAAAGTGTCTAAGGAGGCTAAGCCTCCTCAATAATATTCCGTGTATCACTAATATATGTACTAATATAATATACTAATGAATAGTCAGCATTCAGCATATTCATATTAATCAAAATCATATTATTTTATGCACCTACCTTCCTTTCAACCTACATTATATAATATAATTTATTAATTAAGATAGAAGGTATTTACATTTACTGCATTTCATTCATTTCAAGATTTGTGGCAACGCTGCGGAAAGCTTAGAAAGGTATATTCACAACGTTCATTATGGCTGCCACAGAAAAGCAAACTCACACCACTCAAAAACAAATACTCCGAATGAATACTTCATTGAAATAGAAAACCAAAACATATGTACATGGCAACACCGATAAAGTCCAGTCTTATAAAATGTCAACCAATCACAACTATAGAATCTCCCTGACATCGAGTAAAGTCGTTGATTGAATCGTAGTATGATCCTAATTCGTACTGTCTGAATAATGGACGCCGGAATCAGCTCGCGTTACGCGTATTGTTTTAAAATCAGTTTGATTACTGAAATTAATTTCAAAAATTTCAATGGTGACTTAGTGGAATATTTGTTATCCCATAACTTTAGTGCCCTAAATTATGAGGATAAAAATTTGATAAAAACAAAAAAAACCTACCCCTGAATTAAACAATTTGGTGCAGCGTAACAGAAAACAAAACCGCGGTTTTAATACATTATGAGAGACATCCTTGCCTAACCGGATCACAGGTAAAAAATAAATTATTTTGTTGGCAGTGTTTACTTTTTGCTAGTGAAAATGTCTCTGTTTGGGGCCGCTTAGGATTTGAGGATTTAATTCTATACCTAGTTGAAAGTGAGGAATTTTTCACCGATAAAGTAACTTTAAATACAGCACGCGGATTAATATCTTACTTACAAGATAAGGGATTTATATATTTTTTAAACATCTTTAAATTAATTTTTGAACAAACAGAAATAGTTTTTCAAATCTTACAGCACAAGTTTTCAGATGTAATTTACTCACGAAATCGGCTCAAGTTTATTTTGGAAAAAATTTCAGAATTTCGTGCAGAAGTTTATTTTAAAAAAATTATTTTCTGTATTTCAAACTACTGATGATACGACTCAATTTAGCCCAAAACGAAAGAAATTCAGTTACGCAGATATGGAGCTTCACTATAAGCAAATATTTTATGAAATTTTGGATACTATTAGGGGTCAAATAGAAATAAGGTTCTCTGATTTGAAAGAACTGCATTTCTTCGAATTACTCAATACAAATTTGTTTACCGGATTTTCGGCTAATTTTCCAGATAACCTTTTGGAAAATTTATGTCAAAAATACAATTTTTTTGATAAGGTGGCCATAAAAAAGTGAACTGTGTGTTGTTTATAATGACAATGAAATTTTGGGGCAAAATGAAAATCATGTGAGGACTATTAAATATCTTTTTGATAATGATTTGAATCAAGAATTACCCCAAGTTTATAAACTCTTAATGGTCTAATTTGTTTCTATCCCGGTGACATCAGCTTCCGTAGAGGCGCTCGTTTTCCACTCTTAAGAGAATTAAAAACTTTATTTACGAAATTTCAATGAGTCAGGATCGTTTGAAAAATATTAGTTTGTTGTCTATTGAAAAGGAATTGGTAAAACTTTTTGGCGAAAGAAAAAATTTTTATGAGGATATTATAGATCATTTTGCTAACGTTAAAGATCGCAGAATCCCGCTAATCTTCAAAAATATATAATAACTTTTTATTTCCTCTCACCAGCTGTTAAAAAATTCGTTAAGTAGGTAGGTATGTACCTATTATGTGAAAGAAAAAATTTGATGAATAGATGAATTGATTAATTGGCTGAGAAGAATTTTTGTGAATATTGTAAATAGGAGTTGTAGGTCTCAAGGTAGACACTCGAAAGTGAAAACAAATTAATAGCTTAGGGTGCTTGTTTTACTTTGATTTTCTTTAAATTATATTGACCTTGAAATCCTAAAAATTTTCGCCTATGGTGAATTTTTAACACCTCTTGTAGCCTCCTCAAACCAAAACCTCACGAGCCGCCACTGATATATATATATATATATATATATATATATATATTCATGTATTTTCACTATTTTACTCCTCCTTTGCCAATACTGTCAATGTGGCAATGGAAACTCTCCGAGAAAAATATTGTTTAAGATATACACAGCATATGATAGTCATTATTATTAACTAATAACGAACGCAAGATTGTATTTTTTTTAAATTTATTTAATTTTTTTTTATTTCCATTTGGTGAAACATTTTTGGATATACTGTGTATGTACAGTTAGTTAGGTTTCACTATAATATTAATGGATCAATTCATCGTGAAAGTTAAAATATTTATTGAATGATCTTTCGAGCAATTTATTATATATAACCAGTTTCGATGCACTGTGCCATCATCAGATACAAAAGATGTTTATTTTTGCCTAAAACCTCGAAACAGTTCGATTATGTTTTCGAATAGATTATGACCATGAATTCATGAATTGTGGAGTCGCTTCAAGAATTTTGACGGGTGTTGAAGTGGCAAATAATTTTGCTAGTTTAAATTTCTTTCACAAAAAAGGTAAAATTTATTTGAAATTAATTCAAAAACACTTTTGAATATTTCGGTAAAATGAATCGAAAGAAAGTGTCCCACTTCCAAACAGAGATAAAATCTTTGTTCGACATTTTGTAACATTTCATCTCTTATTTGACCATATGCTACTACTTGTATGCTGGTACTACTTGGTGGTGTAAACCTTTTAAAGAGGTAGGTTGCGTTTAAAAAATAACACTTTTAAATAACACTTTTAAATAACATAATGAAAAAAAAGTCCAATGGTGTTACATCTGGCTATTTTGGAGACTGTTTCACCGATCTAATGTTCGGAAAAATATTTGTCCAAGAAGTCACATGAGCAAAAGTTCAATTTTGTTAATTCTGATGATCTTGGAGGCTATTCAATGAAACTCCAACTACGAATCCAGCATTCACTAAAATATTCATTCAAGTCAAGTTTAAGGGCTGCAAAGAGAGGTAGAGCACAGGACTTTTGAAAATATAAATCAAATGATCATCGAGGTAGGATTCACCCCTGAAATTATCAGGCAAAAAATGGACGAATAACATAATTTCCCAAAATCCTAACCCAAATATTCAACAAAATCTTTACTATGTTAGGAAGTGAATAGCTTGAAATTTGAAGATCTTATTTATTATTATACAATTACAACAGATTTTCGACATTCTTCTCAATGCACAAAAAAAAATTCATCAGACTATTTTTAAAGAGAATTTAATTACCTTTGAAAAGATGAGCCAATTTATGCCCTGATACTTGATTAAAATTAAAATAGATAAGATATACATATTCATTCACTTATTCAATCAAATTAGTGGAAATAAAATACTTAACTCATTCATTAAGATATTTTCTCATTATTTACGTTTACTTCGAATGAACATCGGAATAGTTTACATTCAGATCTTCAGAAGTTTTGTTGTAGATAAATGAAACTGGGGGGGCATTTATCTTGTTCGGATACAAATCCTTAGCCTATAATATCAGGTTAACGTTCATATTCGCCCCTATTGCCACTTTAATGTGGTTTCTAGCCTTCAGTCCGTATGTTAACAGTGTTCTTATCGAAAAAAAAAATGATAAGAATATCGAATTTTCCCAAAAATACATCGCTCCACCATTAACGTATTCCTGCACTAGAATGAATTCCAAGTATCGGAAGCTGCAGCGTTATCACACGCTGTTCAGATGATTATAAAAGGACGGGGAGGTCGATTTCTTTTGAAAGTGTCGGTCATCTACTTTAATGCATGCCAAAATGTTTCTTTTCATCTCACAATCACTTGAAAGCCCATACGGAGGAACGCCTCCGTATGCTACCCCATAATTTAATCGAAGTGACCAGATATAATGATATCAGTAGTGAAATATGACGGTCGCAGCCAAACAGAAGTTCTTTCAATCTGATTATTGAAATAATGGAACAATATTGATAACAATTTTCACACATATTCGTTAAAAATGCATGACGCGCTATACTAATATATATTATAGGTAATGAAACTTAAGCCAAGTGTGTTTTATTTTTAAGTTTGAACTTTATTCTTTATGATGTTTCACCAAGAGATGTGCGAGAATTCAATCTCAAAAATTGATAATTATTGAAAATTTACAAAAAAAGTATCCCTTCGCATAAAATAACTGTGTCATTCACACGTCTCGTGCTTCTCAATGAAAATCCACTTTCATATTACCAATTGTTTATTATTTATAAATATTTAATGTAATAAGGCAAACGCTGATGTGGGTGTTTTCTTCTCAGCTGTTATAACTTTTTATACCTAGAACGCAGAGTACTCTACTTTATAAAAAAATGGACTGTGACATATGCTTTCAGCTTGATTGGCGGAAAATTTCTTAGTTTAATTATTTTCTTAATGTTTCATTGAATATGAGTTAAAAACTCAACACGTCAAGATGTAAAAAAATTCAATATTATCATAAAATCACTTAGATAAATCGTTCTTATGATAAGTCGTCAGTTTCTCTGGGCCATGCACATGATCATTGAAAATGTTGTAGGATCGGAAGCCAGTTATGAATTCATTAAGCAATTGACATTTCTGACCCAATTCCTCATACCATTTCTATCCATAATCTCTCTTACTCTCTCAAAAATAACAAAAATAATTCTATAGGAATATGGGAGAAATTCGATGAAAATTACCAAATTCGAATGGTTCATTTGACGAAGATAGCGTTCAACAAATGAGGAACCTATATAAAAAATTTCCAATTCTCTGGGTTGTTTTTTGACAAAATGCACAGCATTTTTTTGAAAAGTTCACATAAAAGTAGATTTTTTAAACCTATCGGCGACCCACCTAACCTGCAGGCCAAGCGTACCAATTTCCATGCATCTAGAGGACACGCCTGATCTAGCGATATTAAAAGTCCATTAGAAACTGTTCCTAATATCTTAGTGCATTTCGTCCAAGAGGGAAAAAAATTGTGCTTCATAGAAAGTGTGGCTCATCATTGAAAAGGTCTCGTCAATGTGTGTTTATGATTAGGATTAGCCCCACACTTGGAATTTTCGTAGTATTTATTCTTTTTTATTTTTGCAGAACTTTAGGAATTTTTTTTGGTCAGTTTATCGAAGAAAAACGTTAATTTTGAATAAAAACAATGTTCCGTACCCTTAAATTGGTTGCAAATTTGATACGCGATATGAAATAATATATTTAATACTACTCCAAGTTTGCAGAACTTTTGGAATTTTTTTCACAAGCATAAGGCAAAATTCAATATTATTGCAATTTTAACAATGTTCCTGACTTCGGAAAAGGTTACAAAATGAGATTTGTTCCTTTCCTCTATGTATTCGCTAAATTTTCGATTTTCAATGTCTAAACTGACAGTCCTAGAAAGCCTCGTAAAAGAACTACGTTCCAAAAAATTATTCGTATTCCCGAAACTTATTTCCATGCTCTGTCATTAGTTTCTAGGAAAGTGCTGAGAAAAGGCATTAGAAAAATATATTGTACGTTTCAGTCTCTAACTCACAGCAGAATTCACAAAACCCTGCCCTGATTTTGACAGAATATTCACATTTCAAAGAAATAATTGAAAATATTTCGGAAATACAGAGTAATGAAAACTGGTTTCATTCTGAAAGAGATATTGAAATGCACGACAGTATGCGCTGCAACCCTATTGTACAATTAGCTATTTAATGGAAAAGCTGACCGTATTATAATACTCTGACAAAACGTGGAAAAGTTTACAAATAGAGATCACCGCATTACATTAAGCTCAGCTTTTCGCAAGCCTGATTTCAGGAAGATGTTTTAACAGGATGTTGAGCTTAATTGCATATTTTGAACTAGTGATTACATGTCGACATACATGGCTTTTGCAATAATAATGGAGCTATAAAATGAACAGTCTGTGAAAAAAATTTTACTCAGGTCAGATTGAAAATTCCAATTTCAAATGTGATTGGAAAATTACCATACCACAGTTTTTTAATTCTTCTACTTTTAGTATATATAATCAAAATCAGAATACTACACGGCTTTTAATTTCCAGTTATATTTTTTAAATAGAGATTGAAATAATTCTACACTTTTAGAGAACTAAAACCTATATTCACTAGTTTTATTTGAATATTTTTGGTAAAATAGTAAATGCCTTTCCGAAAAATTAAATCAATCATGAATATTAAAATATAAACTTTATCAAAAAAATAAGAAATATATATTCCAAAGTAATAAGAAGTACCATATTCAGTTGAATCTTTCTACATAAATGAAATATTTTTCGTTTGAATGGTTCTGACAATGTATTTTTGGAATTCTAGCCTTCCATTGTCTATGAAAAATCTGAGACAAAAAATAAAAGAAATTTGATTAGCAAATAAATATCAATTTCAAAAAGTAATGTAGCAGAAAAACCTATATTCAATAAATTGGTATAAATGAATAGAGGTATCTGAAAAAGAATAAAATGAGATTAGTGAATATAAAGTTATAAAATAGTGCAATAATGCAAAATAAAATGTAAAATTATAGAATTAATATACACTATTATTTGCCGAATTTAATAATTCTACATTCTAAATTTTCTACGTTTTTTTCATCATTTCGCTGTTGTCTAACATATTATTTACTTATCTCATTTTATTTTTTTTCAGATCCTCTATTTAATTCTACTAATTCACTGAATATAATTTTTTTAGCTATATTCCATTTGGAGCTTGTAATTTATTTACTAATCACATTTCTTCCATTTTTTGTTTTAGATACCTACTTTATAGACAAGTCCAGATCCACAAATAAAGGAATATTTTTCATTTGATTATAATATGAGAGTAAAATGTTCTCATTATTATGGAGCATATGCAAAATAAAATGATTTCGCTCACTTTATTATGAGGATAATACATATTGTTGTTATTCTTAAACAATGATGCTTCGGAATTGACCTTGTTTGTTTATATTTATATGATAATTTACAGTTTATAATATCGGCTTCTAGTTTCTATTATAACAGGTTCGGTAATAATTTAGGAGATTGACAACCTATTCAAATTTGCTAGAAATTTATGTTTCGAGAATGGATTTCATTATGCTATTACATATTGCTTGAATAGATTAGAATATAAATATTGAATAATTATAATAGGTATTAACATATCGCAACTATATAGAACAGATTTTCAAGATCAGGAAAAAACTTGAAAATTAACCTTCGTTTCCCTCAATTTTATCTTCATTAGGAAAAACATAACTTTTCCCACCTGACATTGTATATACTACATTGTATGTACACATATTTTTTCCCATAACCTCAAGAAACTGAATATTCGAACAATTCGCTGGCTCACGAAAGTCTGGCAGCACTGCATACGCATTTCGTTTTGAAAGTATGCTCACGCATACATTTGAGTGCTGTCACGTCACATAGCGTTTAAATCGAGCGTTAATTTTGGCTTTGATATTAAAAATTTTCAATGAGAATGTTGTAGGTATCATATAGCGATGATATTTTCTTTCAAAATTGATAAATTCACTGGGTGCATACTGTATTATCGGCTATCAAAAAGTATCAATAAACGTATAGTTTCAAACTTCAAAGTTATGCACTTGAGGTTAGTACCCTCGATCATAGTAATTTGTTTAAAACAACAAACTTCATTCATGCGTCAAATTTGTCATATACAACAGATAAGACCAACGGAAATGACTTCACATTTTCGTAAATCACTGGGAAATACTTTCTGTAATTAACGGATAATTAGGATTTATTTAATCCCTCGTTTTATGATCGTCATGAATACTTTAACGTTCGAATCTCCAGTATTATACTCGATAATCTTATCACCGATTTAGTGTTAGATGTTTTATTGAGTATTTAAAGTTTATCTTTTGATTTTTTTATATTCTATACATAATATACCTGATTCCGTGCACTGTGAGATGTAGCGTATTTCAAGAAGATAGAGGAGTATAAAAATATTAAATAAACGAAGAAACATCCGCATAGTGAATTTCGTCAAAAACTGCGCTGATATTTCTAGATGACTTCGACGAAGACTTTACGAGTTACGATTCCACAATCAGAATCTTCAAATGTCGACGGAATTGTAGATGCGACTGGGGGTCGTAAAGTTGACGTGCCAGAGGACTACTGATAGCGAAGGCGCCAAAATTAAACAATGTCAATGCTCATTTTGTTACACCTCGCTGATGGCCCTGAACTTAAGGATGTACCCAACCTATGCCACTGCATTTTATTCGTAACATTCCAAAATTTATTGCGATATCCGATTTTATATTCGAAAATTTGAATCCGAATGAAAACGCACTTTTCTTACATACCAATAAGGCCGATTGCATCGAAGCTGATGATCATTAGTGTCGTGAAAATTTGCCAATTTATTCAAACTAAATTTTCTTTTATTCAATTGAACAAAAAATACTTGTAGTCAACAATCAAGGAATGTGAAATATACTTGTTGATCATAGTCATCACTACAACATAGGCAGGAATAATTGAAATTATATATATATATATATATATATATATATATATATATATATATATATATATATATATATATATATATATATATATATATATATATATATATATATATATATATATATATATCACCAGAAAATAACAAGATCCGCAAGTTTATAAATTTTCTAGGAAATTTATAAACCTTCGTAGTATTCTAAACGAGTGTGTAAGTATACTTATTATATTATTTTACGCCCACATTTTCGCAAATTCATCAATTTGCGACGTCTCGTGGTAAATTTATGAACTAACGGATATCTATTCGTAAGATTCTAAATGGTTCGACCAATTACAGAAGAGCTTTTAATTTTACGCTTCTTCAAAATACGGCAAATAACTCACTGCTCTCTGATTGGTTGATGTTGACAGTGTCAATGCTTATGTCCATATACTTAGGTACAATCAGACTTGCCAAACTATAAATTTATCATTTTCGATTACCTACCTTACAGTATTTTTACTTTAAAACTAAGTAGGTACCTATAATACAGGGTTATATGCTAATGACCCCTACTTAACTATACCAAAATGAAGCAACAGAAATCGTGTTCCACGATATTAAAGAGGTTCTAGGTCGCTCATTATGGGTCTAGTTTAGTAACCTTAACAAAATAAAACTATTTTCACAGTTACAACATACAAAAAATTTTTTATTAAGCATAATAATGAATATATTCAGAATAATTGTGATAGCATTGCTTTTCATAGTTTAATTGTGCCTGCCATTTACTACATTATGTATAGCTAAAGGAGCTTCGATCCAACTGGATGTTTCGCCTTCTTTTGTGATGGTTATCAATTATTCGATATTTTTTGATTTAAATATGACCTGTTTTTTGTTTCAGTTGCATCATATCAAGGAGAGGTTCTTAGACTATCAAAAATATCAAGGTCTGAAATGGGTGCCTATATGTGCATTGCTACAAATGGAGTACCACCCACAGTAAGCAAGAGGATTACAGTGAATGTACATTGTGAGTACTTGACATTCTCTTATGTAACATCAAATTAATTTAAATTAGATCATCGCATTTTTCATATGTGTCTTTTTTGCAGTTCACCCTGTGATTCACGTACCCAATCAGTTGGTGGGTTCTCCACTTGGTACCGATGTTCCTCTAGAATGCTACGTTGAGGCTTTTCCAAAATCAATCAACTACTGGATCCGAGACACAGGTAAAAATATATTTCAATAATTTATGTTTGTTTATTATTTTTAAAATATCAATCTATATTAATATTATGAAAATGTAAAATTTATTTGGACGTAGGGGGTAATCTCTCGCACTACTGAACCGAAAATCTACACTTTTCCTGAAGAAACTAGAATTCGTTTCGATAAAAAATTTTTGTTTGAAATTTCAATATCTGTACCATTTAGCACATGCTGAATCCATATTCTTGCAACCAACTTTACCAAACTTAGTTTTGAATGTATCACGTGAATCGATGGTGTATATTCATATAAAGCAAGTTGTAGTTTTGATTATTATTCTTCTTCTAGTTCCATGGATTTTCCGACTAGGCCTTATATGAAACAAATTCTACACAGTAGCATTTTTTGTCGAAATTTTTGTTCAAATTAAATTGTGGATATAGCATAATTCTCATATTATGATATATTTTTATGAACACTTTCCACTTCAAGGGTTATGTTAACTTTAGATAAGTACATAAATTATTAAGACAAACCATGATGATGAACAAAGAGAATCATAGTTCTCCGAAAAAAATATTTTTGTATGTTACAGATCTTTCACATCGCTGCTGATTGAACAAAAAATAAAAATATTGAATTCTTCATCAACCGTCGGTGGTCTAGATGGTTAAGAAATTGTCTAGGGCACAGACGGTACCGGGTTCGAATCCCGGGTAAGATTTGGATGGTGTGATTGTCTGTCCCATTACTATTTGAAAAATTGAGAATCTACGTGTAACTAGTATCTGGGTGAATGTACTAAGCTCACGAACCCATGACGGTAGATGATGGAACACGGGCGAATAGTCGTCTGTGTCCCATCATTCCCTTTATAAAAAAAAAAAATTGAATTCTTCCTCAAAGTTTTTCATACAGTGCTCAGATGATACCGTAAATGTAAAATGGCTACCGTCACTGAACTATACCAAAACTGTCGCATCATAAGCTCCAAAACCGGACGTGATGTATTAAGAATTAACAGGATAAAATTAAGTAGGGATCTTATTAATCATGTGCAGGAAATAGGACCTAAACGAATTCAGGTCTGCTATCAGCTTGATACACGCCACTCCTGCCAGTATATAAATTATAGGTTATCTTTATCAAAGGCCATCTTTCTAATGGCTTGACCGCAAAATCCTTCAGCAAATAGAGTACACTGCTAAATTGATTTCACCCCTTTCAGTGAACATTAATCGATTCATATGATGTAGTATAAAACTGAAGTTAATAACAACTTTGTAGGAGAAAAAACACAAAAATTTACGAATATAATGAATGACCATGTTTACGTTTAAATTCGAATGCACTGAGTCTATTGTTTAGAGTTATAAGTTACATTTGTTTTATTGCAATTCATTTTGATATTGAACGTTAAGAATTAAATTTGCATCAACCAAAAAAATATAATAATTTTCAAAGAAACATAATGATTTGTTTTCATAGTTTGGAAGATTGAGTTTTATATAAAAATTTTTAAGGAAATATTATGATATTATTAATACAAATCAAACACTTGGCTTACTGTTTCACAAATATATATTGAAATTAACAAAAGTTGTCAACATGTTTCGGGTAGTGAACCCATTCTCAAGACTAATACAGGAGAGATGACAGCAAATTTATTTATAAAACTGAGGAAATGAGAGGGGACAAATGGAATTCTAATTGATCATTCACTATAGGTTGTTGATTTTTGAAAGAGCTGGTTATCTCCAAAGCTTCTAAAAGGTCGAGACGCTTTCCTTTATTACCTGCATGTAAACATTTAGTTTTATCCATATCTATGAAGTGATTGTTATGAATACAATGCTCGGAAAAACCAGTAGTATTCTTATTAAATAGAATTGACCTTCTATGTTCTTCTACTCGGGTTTGTATTTTTTTACCTGTTTGACCGATGTAGAAGGCAGGACATTCACTACAGAAGATTTTATATATAACCTTATTCTTTTCCTTATTATTTACCAAAAGTGACTTGATATTTCTTTTATTCCTGCAAATAATTTTAATATCATTTTTCTTTAATCTGTTACAAATTAGATCACTAAGGCGTGGTATAAAGTTAATAAAATGATATTTTTGTTCAGATCTTATAGCTGATGAGGTATAAATTGAATTCAAAAGATTTTTTCTACCGCTTTTTCCAAATAAGTATTATTAAAAATAATGATTTGTTCTCATAGTTTGGAGGATTGAGTTTTTCGGAAATAAAGCATTTTATTGGATGATATATATTGGTGGATTTTTTTAAGAATAGTTTCAACGTAGCTGAGGAATCTTCGAATGGATTTTTCTGTATTTGAAGGAAGTTCCTTACCGCACGTTACACTCCAGGTACTTGGGGCGAATGAAAGCTAGGCCTAAAAATGAGTTACAGTAGTCATAGTAACACTCTCAATATGAGAGCAACACTCTCAACATGAGAGTAATACCTATTGATATGTGTTTTGAAAGTCGATCCTTTCAACGCGGGAGGTATGTTTAGTTTCAGAGTCGGATCAATTCAATATGTAAAAATATGTAAGATTTCTCCATTCAAGTATAGACATATTCTTGGGAATTTTATATTGAAGTTAGAACTGTATATCATAAATTACTCAAGAATTTCAAGTGGAAAATCGATTTTCATTTTCACAACTAATAAATTATCTATTAGTATAATGATACTCAGAGATTGTAAGGAAAATTCAAAGGAAATTTTTTTCAAAAAAATCACGTTTTAAATGCAAACCTTAATAAAATTTAGAAAATATTCTCTTTTTATTCAAAAAAAAAAAGGAAAATTCACGAAGTGCATCGCGTACTGATTAGCGAAGTAGGTCGAGATGCGATGCGACAACCTCAGATACCATATATATATATATATATATATATATATATATATATATATATATATATATATTATATATATATATATATATATATATATATATATATATATATATATATATATATATATATATTCCATCGCCAGTGGCTCCTATCAAACCTAATGACCTGAAATGGTATCTGAGGTTGTCGCATCGCATCTCGACTTACTTCGCTAATCAGTAGGCGTGCATCGCGTACTGATGAAGAAAATATTTTCTAAATTTTATTAAGGTTTGCATTTAAAACGTGATTTTTTACTACGCGATGCAATCGGTTTGCGATTAAAGTGTTTGTATATTTTCATTGTTGCAGGTGAAATGGTTGTGAATAGCTACAAGTATGACGTTCAGACAATTGGTAAATCGCAGTTCGAAGTGAAGATGACAGTAATCGTGCGAAATTTACAGAAAGAAGATGCTGGATCGTATCGCTGCATTGCTAAGAATTCTCTAGGAGAAGTTGAGAGCAATATACGGCTTTATGGTGAGTTGATAACAGAAATTTTATAACTGAAACATAATCTTAAAAAGTGTAACTTTCCACAAATTTATTTAGAACATGCCAGGAATATTAGAACATATACTAGGAATGTGCATATTACCTAAGTGTTTGGATACCGTCTTGTTAACTATTATCATACTTATCAATAGGGATAACAGAGAGCGTCACTCTCGCATCGTGCTTTGGGAGATAGATACTAAGCAATATCATCTTATGTAAGCATAGTTTTACAAACTGAGTACTTCGTACGATGAAAATGATCGACAATTGTATAATTTCTTCTCTGAGTATAGATGTGAGAACTTGGCAACTCTGGCGAGCGATGTCATAGTGTATTTTTCAACACGCTACGTAGTTCGACCGTTTAGATTGTCGAGCGTTAGGATATTGATATAGTCATTGCAATCGATTGAAGTGTTATACCGATGAGTGTTTAATGAGACAGAAACATCACTTTAATACTTCGTGGTGACCAATAGCTATCTCGATGTTTTTAACATTCTCCACTTAAAGTTAAGTCAACTTGACCTTCATTTCCCAGCACTACCAGGGAAATTATTTGATGAATTTCTGGTCTTCAGATAACGTCCTAGATATGTTTCAGAATACATACATATGCATATATATATATATATATATATATATATATATATATATATATATATATATATATATATATATATAAATATATATATATATATATATAATATATATATATAGATATATATTATATATATATATATATATATATATATATATATATATATATATATATATATATATATATATATATAAATATGTATATATATATAACAATATATATATATATAAGTCACAGAAAAAATAATACACTCTAAAATCAAAATATAAATTGACAGTTAGGTTGCTGTTGTATCATATATCCCTATACATGCATCAACTGTTGCCGATATATCCTAATATATGCGGCATAAACTCCAACAATAATTTCAATAACATAATATATAATATAAAAGATATAACGCAATCAATTATACGTACATACATACATTGAATAACAGACAGCTCTTGATTCGATTGATAATAATAGTAATAAAATAAGCAGCATCCAAGTATTTTTCAGATTTTTTTTCTTCGTTATTCATCGTCATTCAAATTACTTTTTTTCTATAAGTTTTTTATTAACTTCAATCACGTAATAATGTTGTCTATTGTGCACAAATAAGATATCACTAGATATAAATATCTATACATGCATCAACTGTTGCCGGTATACCCTAATATATGCGGTGGAATATACTAATAATCTCGGAGTGGAACGTGCGCATAGTACATTGCGCAAAGGAACGTAACATTTCATTTTAGTTAACGCTCGATTTTACTCCTCATAAAATTTTCATACCGCGGGCCAAATATTAAAATCGTTTCTTAAGGAGTAAACTCCAATAAACTTCAAAAAGTAGAGCACGATATAAGAGGTGCCGATACTGTTCTAGTAATGATCACAAAATTAGTTGCTGTCCAATTCAAGAAGACGAAAAGCTTTTGAAAAATATTCTTTGCACTTTGGGGGACGGGATCTATTCCTTGAATACTTCATGTTCATTTCATAATGTTTAGCTCAACGCTATCTCCATTGTTTCAGACATCCCAGGTCCTACGCGGACATACATTCCTCTGGACGAAGAAGACTATAACGAACAACTAGGTTCAGCGGAGCGAGATCAAGACGAGGAATTATCCAACAGCGTATTGGAGAGGGGGCACCTGCCTACCCTCACAACATCAGGTGCTCCACGGGGCTCCTACGACAACTCGCACGAAAACCACGTTCCAAATGACCCGGCTCCAAACGGTTCCTCCACTCCGTTTCCAAGTCTATCCTTGCTCTTGTTGCTTTTATTTAGGATATGACGTTCCTTAATGTCAAGAGCATTAAAGTAGTGACAATAACACTTTATCTTTTGTTCACATTTCACGTCTTCAGTTGCGATGTGTGATGAAGTGGTTTCGACTTATCATGTTCCCTTTTTCCTGAAATTTTATTTATGGGATTTTCGGGCCAATTTGCGGAAGAGGCAGGAAACATCTCTCTTAATTATCGGCATTTTTGTCACTTTTCAGAGAGTTATACTATTTTTCCATTACGTTCTTATTTTAATTCTCTCGTATTATACCTAGTTATCAATTCATCCAAATTTTATTATAGCTATGTGAATGCTAGTCAGTTTCTACAAGGTTTTTGATTTTGAAAAAAGTTTGTTGGTCCTTGAGAGATTTTAGAAGTAACCTATTGATCGTTTTATTGCTTACTTGAGAATATGAATATTTTATTGAGCGATGTGATTTGAAAAAGTGATTTTTCGGATAAATTGAATTAATATTTCAGAAATCAAAACAACTCTCTCGTATCCTATTGCTGATGAAAAAATTTCAATGAAAATCTTCAAAAAGTTTAATAGAAAATGACATTTTAGAAACCTACTACTACAGAAATAAAACAAATCATTCCAGGCTTCAAAATAACTTTTCCTTGCTTAAAAATTATTTGCTTATGAGCAAAAAAGTTATAGGTACGAAAGCGGTTTAAAAAAATTTTAATACGCAAACAAGTTAGGACATACGCAAATAAGTCTTTCAGCAATACATAAGAATCTGAGTAGCACTAAAAGCATTCTGATTGAAATCTGACAAATGTAAAATTATTTTTCAATAATATTATATATGAAATTGTTAGCGCAGCAGACACATAGTAGTAGGAGATCGAGGTTATATGATTTTCTGTTTGGATAAGAAATGTTATTTGAGACTCCTCTTGGTGGAGATTTGTTTATACCCAAATCAACTTAGAGATTCCAAAGAAGTAAACAATGCTGACCATTTGATCGACACGTGTAATACGAATTTGTATTTTTCTACTGGTGCTTCCTAATTTCCCTGTCCTAATGAGCAGTATAAGATGCTCAGGGCGGCAAATTTCGAAGGGCGTCGAAAATCGGGAAATGAGAAAAAATTTTCACGTCTTTTTCAAATTTTATGTAGGATTTATGTAATGGAGCGGCATTTTTCACGGTGTGCCAGGGAGTCACTAAGGGTGAATCTCATTTCAGTCGTAAAACAATTATAAAATATAATCAGAAAATCAAAACGTTATTTGCTGAGGGAAGAATTGGAGGGCTTGATTATTCCATCTCATAATAATGTTCACGTTGATATAAAATACGCCAATTAAAGTGCAAAATTTCATTTCTCTTAATTCGGTATCTCCAAACAATACAGCAAACCTTTTGTGTATATTTAACCCTTTGTTCCCTTTAACGAACGAGACATTGGAATTCGATAGAAAATATTGAGACTTCTCTTTCAATTCCAAGCACCTTTTACCAATATTATGTTTGTTTTGTTCTAGTCGAATAGAATCGAATTCGCTTGTCTCTATAAAAAAATTAATAGCAAAAGAATTAAATTTCTGACAATCGTTTCATTGTAAATTTCATGCTGAAAATATCTTTAATTTTCTTGGGAGAAAATATTACTTCCTTTTATTTATTTATTTCTTGGTTCTGAATTAAAGATCGAAAGTAATTATGACAATTAGAAATATCTTATTATATACAACATTTCGTTTTGTTGTTCTTCAAGAGGATTGTACTGATTTATAGAATTTTTATTGAAATTTCAAAGCCGAGACATCTCTTATGATATTTTAAATAAATTTTTAGTTATGTCACTTCTCTTTTCGATGGATATAAATATTTGACACAAGAAATCCTTTTGCAGGGACATGAAAACACTTTTGTGTTAGTATATTTACTTGAGCTATAATATATGTTCACTGTCCAATTGGTTACTGAAATTGTAATTCTAACAATAAATAACATTTATTTTGATACATAAAGGAATATTCGATAATTCATATATCCCATTTGAAGGATCAATTAATTGTACTTACTATATAAACTACTTAAAATAGTATTCGAAAATTTTATTCGATTTTGAAAAGTTGTCAAAATTTATAGTTTCATCAATTTTTATTACTAAGGAATATCGATTTATTTTCAACGATCAATTTATTTTTCTCAATCTATATAAACTCTGAATAACGTATGTATATATGTTTATATATATTTATATATATATATATATATATATATATTTATATATATATATATATATATATATATCTATATATATATATATCTATATATATATATATATATATATATATATATATATATATATATATACATATATACATATATATGTATATATATATATATATATATATTATATATATATATATATATATGGTATATATATATATATATACATATATATATATATATATATATATATATATATATATATTTATATATATATATATATATATATATATATATATATATATATATATATATACATATATATGTATATATATATATGTATATATATATATATATATATATATATATATATATATATATATAATTCATTCATATATACATATTCATGAAAATATAAATATGAATTTGAAAAAATATTTTTGTGACAACAGTAAACTAAACGAAAGCGATAAATTAAATGAAAAACAATGTTCATAATTATTTGACGATAAAGTAAGGTACACGAGGTTGAATATTCATAAATTTTTCTTTTTTCTATATTCTAATTCAATGTAAGTTTTCTATTATTATTTATAGAAAGAACTGGAGTTTCGAATGGCCTAAAATGTTTTTCGAGATAGTTCATTCAGAAGATGAAACAC
This sequence comes from Cynegetis impunctata, assembly GCA_030704885.1. NCBI lineage: Eukaryota > Metazoa > Arthropoda > Insecta > Coleoptera > Coccinellidae > Cynegetis > Cynegetis impunctata. The sequence continues at coordinate 127,818 of JARQZK010004366.1, forward strand.
ATCATAATATATTCACTCTATAATAAAAAATGATTAGCTTAGTACTTGTCTCATGAGTTGTACCAAACTTCATCAAACTAAGATTTGTGTTGTTCTTTCAATAAATTTCTGGCTACTTTAAGTTTCATTATGTTATTTTCATTATGTTGTATAAATGAGTGCAATCTGTTATAGAAATAATTCCATATGTAAATTTGGAAGTTTATTGTAATTTGTGATTGTAAATAAATGAATGAATAAATGAATAATTATACACTATTGAGTTTTTCATATCTCTGATTTAGTGTTAGTTGCATTGCTTCCACCCGACTAGAAATATCCCTCAACAAAATAGCAATAAAATAAATCTAACATTTAGACTACTTGAGATGTTTCTTTGCGAAATTGAAGATACTGTAAAAATATAAAGTTTAAGCTACGATAAATAATTTTAGAGAATTATTGAAAATGTGAAGAAGGGTAAAATAAATTATAGGCACTCAGAGATAATTTCAGAATATTACTGAAAGAGTAAAAACAATGGTAGAATATTCAATTATATATTACAACACTCAAAAACATAACATTTCATCCAAACGAATTTTATATTATAACCTATTATTTTAGTTCAAAATTTCATTCTGATATTATTATTGAATTAATTTTTTATCTAATTGTTCACTGTCGCAAATGAGTAAAAAACGTATATGCTGTATGAGAGTTGTCTCAGAAGTACTTGGACTAATGTTAAGATCGAGATTTTTGGTAGAAAAAAAATTACTTTGTTCGAAATTTCAAATCTTTTAAAGCTTTTGTTTCAAGTAATAGAAGCTACGTAGTTCACATTATTTTTGACTGTCGTGAATAGTTAACGCTGTTGGTGAAATGGTGACCATACGAAACACTGGCAAACACGGGCCCGAGACCCCCCCCCCGAAATCCCGAAATTTGAAAATTTTTTCCATTCGATATATGAATCTTTTTCTTGCACAATAAACAATAATAGATTAAACGTCACGTACTGATTTGAGATTGATGTGTGATTCGCCTTACCCTGCATTTATCCAAATAAGTCCATATTTTTGAGTGATTTTCGTCTTTGAGCCCCCCCCGAAACGAATTTCTGGATACGGGCCTGGGCAAACATTATGAGATTTATTAATTCTCGCTCAGTCCAACCAAACGCCAGGTAGATTGCACTCTAATGGAGTCAATTTTTTTTAATAATAATAAAATATCGTGTGGACGAACTGGTATCAAGAAGAACATTCCAGTGGTAGATAACAGGAGGAGATCATGGTGATCAAAATTCACAGAATGATATTTAATTGCTGTAAACTGAGTTTTTAATTTATTTAATCAAGAAAATCCTAACACTTAGAAATAAAGAAAGACAAATTCATACATCTGTTATCATAGTGGCCAAAATCGCTTCCTCACTCGTTATTTTCCTCAAATTCAACACCCTGGAATTATTTTTTCTTAACAAACCGGAAAAATAACAGGTTAATGGTTAGAGATTATCCAATAATATGAAGCTGGATTCAGCGGTTAATGTCTAATTCGTGAAGCTCGAAGGCGCGCACTTTAAACGAATAATATAAGCCATTGAATTCCGCAGAAACTGTATAGAGCTAGGATGAATATTTGTTGAGAAATAAAGATATTTTCCCCCATGTATAATCCCTCGTATAATCACACGAAAAACGTGAAAAAATCAGAATTGGATATTCTATACTGCTGGAGCGTCTTCATTTAGATCAGGCCAAGAAAGAAATCAGTAAACATTTACTATTTTTCTTTCCGGATAGAGAAGAAGCGTGAAAAGAACATCAACCCCAAGTTAATGTTTTTTTGTTATATTACTTAACAGTAAAAGAACTAATGAAAAGTTTGCGTATCCTCCAATACGGTTTCTCGAGGAACGTAACACTTACCGGTTGGAAATTGTTCAGCTTAATCAAATCCATCATAATTCTTTTAAGGTAAAATATTGCAAATTCAATCTTTAGATATTTAAACTGAAATATGTTCAATAAATTGTTGATAATGCACATCTCAATGACTCGGTGAAGACTTTTCCAGTTACTCTCTTCGTTTTAAGTTTCAACAATTTTTAGCTCGAGTTTTACTGGATTGTTGTGAAATAAACAGACATCGTTGAAGACATCGGTGTATTTACACAGGACAATGACGTGATTCCAGTTGTATCTTTGGCTGAAAGTAGCTTACTTTTATTACGAAATGTGTCGTTTTTCCAAGGCTCTGGCTAACCATGTCCAAACAAATTAAGCTCATCAGAGAGGAAACCGACTTCTTCATGTTGAAATTTTCCCAAGAAAACAATGTTGCGGAGTTAATAGAGTGAATCATATGAAACAGTTCATTTTGTGATTCATAAAATTTTCATTCCATTACTGAGTGATGAAGGTTCTGCTTGCAGTGAGGTAAATATTGAAAACTGCAGGAATTGAAAATATTTGATTCACTGTTAGATCTGGAGCTAACAGCTCATAGAGGACAAAAATCTGATCAATTAAACCTCACTTTCAGTTTCCTAAGGACGATTTCCCGAGAGCGTCTCAGCGTAACATTCCCACCTTCCTTCCGGCTGACTGGCACTACCTTCTTAGCTGGCAACATGCATTTTTCCATACTCCTAGACCCTCTGAACAGCAATCAAAAATGAAACCAAGCACACATTCATTTTGATTGAATAAATATCATAATTTTCATTAATATCAATATATATATATATATATATATATATATATATATATATATATATATATATATATATATATATATATATATATATATATATATATATATATATATATATATATATATATATATATATATATATATATATATATATATGTATATATATATATATATATATATATATATATATAATATATATATATATATATATATATATATATATATATATATATATGTGTGTGTGTGGAGAAAGTAACCCCGTACGTGATAAACCAAAACAATAATGATAAGAGGATTCAACGGGTTGAAACAACGGGCCAGTTCAAATGTACTTCATTTATTCATAGTCAACGTTTCGGCTTTACATTCGAGCCTTCATCAGGACACTAAAAAAGATTTGTTTAACATATTATCTAATAGATTTCTTCTTCCATATTGAACAACCAAGACTTACCGGATAACGAGATTGAGAACGAAAATCAACATCTTAGAAAAACAGAAAAATATCTACCATATCGCATTATCTAGTTTAACATTCACACTAAACATATTTAAATTAATTTGAAATGCCTCTCATCTTTTTGTTAAATGTTAATTTAAATATGTTTAGTATGAATGTTAAACTAGATAATGCAATATGGTAGATATTTTTCTGTTTTTCTAAGATGTTGATTTTCGTTCTCAATCTCGTTATCCGGTAAGTCTTGGTTGTTTAATATGGAAGAAGAAATCTATTAGATAATATGTTGAACAAATCTTTTTTAGTGTCCTGATGAAGGCTCGAATGTAAAGCCGAAACGTTGACAATGAATAAATGAAGTACATTTGAACTGGCCCGTTGTTTCAACCCGTTGAATCCTCTTATCATTATTGTTTTGGTATATATATATATATATATATATATATATATATATATATATATATATATATATATATATAGTATATATATATAATATATATATATATATATATATATATATATATATATATTATATATAGGTATATATATATATATATATATTATATATATATATATATATATATATATATATATATATATATATACAGGGCTATTCAAATTTAAGTATTTGCATGGGGATTTCGATAACATTAAGAGGGATGGTTAACTGGGGGTAAAGTAGCATATTTCAGAGGTCAGTGATATGGATTTAAAAAATCTGATCTAGCTCCTTTAGTTCTGGAGTTATATAGGAAAAATCGAAAATTTCGAAATTCTTTTTTTGCCTATATCTTTTCATTTAAGGAATTTTTTTCAAAACAATTGTCACTTTGCCATGGCCACTTTTTGTAGGCTATCCAAATATCTGAATAAAAATTATATACAGGGTATCGTACAAATTGGGCCATCCTCAATTTTCAATTTTCAAATACAGACCTGTATTTTTTATTGCATTTTTTTGAATTTCAAGAGTCATGTTTTATATTGACGTAGTATTTTCATCTGAATTAAGGAGTGTTCTGGAAATATTGAACTATTACCAGTAAAATTTCACATTTTTTTAAAATTCCAGCTCTAATTAAAAAAATATCATAGAATAAGGTATAAAATGCCTAGGATTTGGAAGATAATCAATATTATTCGACGAAGAATGTCTTCTTTAAGAATTCATCCACATTTCAGTTCACGCAACATGAAAATGTGAAATTCTATTTAGTACATGTATGTGCATATAATCAATGCCCAAACAAAAAAATCTTCCAATGGCAATTTTTTTGCCCCCATTTAACCATCCCTCTATATCTTACCGTTATCGGAATCCCCATGCATATACTCGAATTTGAATAGCCCTGTATATATATATATATATATATATATATATATATATATATATATATATATATATATATATATATACGGAAAATACTTGTACAACGTTTGACGACAGAGTCCTAACGTTTTTCCTAAATTACGTGAACGTGAAAACCTGCTAATTGGGTTTGATGATTTTTGGTGTATAGTCTAGTACAATAAAATTACGTTTCCTGGTAGTACCTATAGTTACCTGCTGTGAATAAGTGGAAGTGTTTTGAAAGTAACACAATACTTCAATATTATTTCTGATTTTTTATATCAATGGTGTTCAGACATCCCGGATATTGTTGTCGAGCAACTAGATGTATTTGGAAGATATTTTACCACTTGCATATTATTCGCTGGATGAGCGGTTTTGCCGGAAAAAAATATTTACAATTACCTGCATACATCAATTTTATTATTAACAATACTTAGTAATTAAACAAAGTTGGAAATATGTATTAAAATTATTTTAAGAAATTGAATACAACGAAAACATAAACTATAGCATATATATATTCAGGAAGGACCAATATTTTTTATTTTACTTTTACGTCATCTACTGGCTAAACGAGACAGTATATATATATATATATATATATATATATATATATATATATATATATATATATATATATATATATATATATATATATATATATATATATATGTATATTATATTTATTTATTTTTGAAACAGTGTATAACAACTGAACAACTGTTGAATTGATTGTTATAACGATGAAGATATCCACAAATTTGTTTCGTTAATTTTATTCAATTGGGATCAATAAAAGTCAATGAGCTTGTAAAATATATACGAATAAAAATTTTATGTACATATTTTTGTTCTTTAGTTTATGGATGAATCACGGTTAGTAATTGATTTTTGAGTCATATAAATATTTTAACGTAATCATTATTCATTCAAACAATGGTTAATAATAACAATTTACACATTTATTAAAAGAAATAACGCATAACGCACGTTTCGGTGGAACTTCACCTTCTTCAGATGCTAATGGCAAACTAGCTATGTTTCTCTATTATATCGAAAACAAGAAATAAAGTGATGACAAAATGTGTAGAAGGGGTAAATAGAAAGATGGTTACAAATAATTATTATAATATGGAAAAACCAATTCTGAACTGCTAGTCAGGTAGTTCGGTAATTTTGAAAAGATTAAGAAGGGGGCTTGAAGTATGATCGATTTGGCTATTCAATAGGAGACCGGAATGCTTGTATTTATTTATCTGTAATGATTCTGAAAAATTAAGTTTAATTCCCTTGCTTTCAGTATTTAATATTTTAAAATCGAAATTGAATGTGTGATTTTCTTGGATTCAATGGTTTGTATAATGTGAATCCGACTTTTGATTAACAAAGCTACGTTTGTGTTCTGAAATTCTAGTTTGAAAACTTCTGAAAGTTCTACGAGTGTAAAACTTATCACAATCACCACAATTAATTTTATAAACTCCCGATTTATTATCTTTATGAACTTTGGATTTATTATTTTTTATATGATTTCCTAAATTATTACAGGTACGATAAGCAATGTTAATGTTGTGCTTGGATGAGAGAGATTCAAGTTTTCTACTCGAATTTCCGAAGAATGTGAGGCTGTTATATTTGATATTATTTCTAGTAAGGGGGTACACCTGGCTAATCGCATTTTTGAACAAATTTGTATCTATCAAATATATTCTTCTTCTTAATCTTTTCAAAATTACCGAACTACCTGACTAGCAGTTCATAACTGGTTTTTCCATATTATAATAATTACCTATTTGTAACCATCTTTCTATTTACCCCTTCTACACATTTTGTCATCAATTTATTTCTTGTTTTCGATATAATAGAGAAACATAGTTAGTTTGCCATTAGCATCTGAAGAAGGTGAAGTTCCACCGAATCGTGCGTCATGCGTCAGTTCTTTTAATATGTTTATTAATTTACACCAAATATCGTTCCAATCAATCCAAAAAATTAATCATTATTTCAGGGGTCTGAATAGAAAATAGACTCATCGCATCTTCGACACAATACTCTAATAGCTCAGTTTCAGATCGAAGGAATGGCGAAATTGATTCGATTCCGAGTTCCGCAAGGATTCTGCAGTCCTGAAATGAAGGCTGGAAGGACAAGAAACCTGGACAAAGCCCCCCGACAGATTGGGGTGTGCATAATGCGTTATATATCAAGATGACAATTCTAGCTTTTCAAATACCATATTTAATAGCAGTTCATTCACTGACGAAGAAAGTCGAATGACAAAGCGCGCCTGGCTCAACACATTAATCGTTAATCGGCAGAGTTGGCCGTGGCAGAATCCACGAACAATGGAATCATGATCTATAAAGACGAACCGTTCTTTACCAATTTCTCAGCTACATTTACCCCGAAATGTGTTAGAGATGGGACGTGTGAGTCTGGTCTGGCTCTTCTCCAGCCAGATAACACCTGACCGGGAAGTCGGGAACCGTCCTCACCTCCTCGAATCAACATATTAGGTATATTCTTTATGTTCCAGATTTTTCGAACAGCTTTATTCTATTTTTCAAGTAGCACAAACACCGAAATAAATTTCAAACTTCACGTAAAAAAATATATATTGAGGTTTATTTCATGCTTACTAATTTTAAGATAATAGAGTAGTCCCAAAAACTTTTACATAACAAGACTTTGAAAAAAGTTACATCAGTCAGCATTACATATCTGATGATGCTCACATTTGAAGCTTGAATATGCTAAGTTGTTTAGGGAATACTTGACTGTCGTCTACAGTGAAGGCTCTTCCTGTATTTGCTTTCCTTTATAAGGTCTCAGTAAACCAGTAGGTATACCTAGGTAAAAGCCGGGAAAGATTCTAATCTATGAGAATCAGCTCCTTCGTTTCAATTCTCTTCGCAAGATTGGAAACCCGTTTGCTTAAATTGGAACAGAAATATCGTCGAGATAAAGATTGAATCGAGTGTTTGACGATGTTTCACAAGCAATAAAGCCGAAATTTGCAGTAGATTCATGAACATGAATACAATTTATCAGTTCATACCTACGAAGAAACTTTCAAATTGTTGCTTAAATATTAGTTTGTTTAATAACACACTGCTTCATATAGTTAAAGAGATAAATAGGTATACACACACGCTCAATTATATCCAGATATATATATATATATATATATATATATATATATATATATATATATATATATATATATATATATATATATATATATATATATATATGTTAAATTGGAACAGAAATATCGTCGAGATAAAAGATTGAATCGAGTGTTTGACGATGTTTCACAAGCAATAAAGCCGAAATTTGCAGTAGATTCATGAACATGAATACAATTTATCAGTTCATACCTACGAAGAAACTTTCAAATTGTTGCTTAAATATTAGTTTGTTTAATAACACACTGCTTCATATAGTTAAAGAGATAAATAGGTATACACACACGCTCAATTATATCCAGATATATATATATATATATATATATATATATATATATATATATATATATTTATATATATGTTATATCGTATGTTTTCTCGGATGGTGGAATGAATCAGAGAAAGATTCCGGGGTTCAATCCGATTTCGGAAGTTTTGTTGGAGCTGAGAAGAAAACGGTGCTTATCAGTGTCAACAAAAATATCGAAATCGGATTAAACCCCGGAATCTTTCATTGATATATATATATATATATATATATATATATATATATATATATATATATATATATATATATATATATATATACAGGGGCGGATTATCCTTAAGGCAAACTAGGCATGTGCCTAGGGGCGCGAGGGTACAAAAGGGGCGCGCGGGCGGAGTTGTATAATAAAGTAAACTTGAACTTCAAAAAAGACGAGAATGATACAGTAATTTTTGCAGCAAATTTTCATTTTTAAACAACTTGGCCAATTTGAGTTCTGAAGAAGTTCAAAATAGAGCAAGTACGTTAGTAACAATGTATTCCGGTGATTTAGAACAGTGTTTTGTCGATGAAGGTATTCATCAGCGTTCTTATTCAACAACGGTAGCTCGAGACGGAAAACTGCTTATTTTTGCAAATAATTCAATTATTTCCAATTATATCTAACTTTAAGTTCAAGGTTACTGTAAGTATACTTAAAAATTCAGATCGTGTTGAAAATTTAACCCTATATCTCTGTTTAACTAAATAACTCGTAACTTAATTTTTATTTTTAGTTACCAAATTCTTATTATTAAATTCTTAAAATTAATAAAAGCGCCAGACAATTCACGACGACGTTCGTTTCCCAAATTTGCCGGACCGAGAAAGATATCCGGACCTTCCGCGCTCACGGCAGACACCTAGGCCACTATCTATACTATATAGTTGGAATTAAGTAACTTTAATATATTAAAGTTAGTTAATTATATGAATCAAATATTAGATACACTGATTCAATTCATTTTTATCCTGTTCAATAATTTAATTCATACGACCGGCGTGTAAAGCCAGTTATTATTGTATAGGGAATTTCATCATTTTCGGGTTTACATGTCATTCCTTAAAGCTTTAAAATATTGTAAACCGAAATCGTAAGATCTGTCCGACAATATCGATATCATGTGAACTCATGCTCTTTTTTCCTTTGTCTCCACCGCATTTTCCTTATAAGGTGTACACCAGTTTAGGTCAAACTATAGTAAGAGTTATTTTTAATATAGGGGCGCCGATGAGAAGCTTTCCTACGGCGCTCTGAACGTTTAATCCGCCTCTGTATATATATATATATATATATATATATATATATATATATATATATATATATATATATATATATATATATATATATATATATATATCAGTCAGTATAGTGACATCTGTTCCACTTTGAAGGAAAACGCCATCTTTGTTGGGAATTTTCAAAATTACAGGATCTATTAAAATATTGATCGGGCTATTGTAGAGCTCTTCCTATTCAAAGTTATATATAATACCACCCCTTCAATTTGAATCTTTTTATCCGGTAAAATGTCACTACTAAGTAGTAGGGCACGACTGTAGGGAATTTAAAATACAGTAGATTACTGGAGGAAAACCCAATTATTCAATGAAATAGGCATAGGTGGAACCAGTATGGTTAGGGAAGTAAACTGACAATAATTACCGTAGGATTAAATTTCTATATCATAACCCACTGTAGCTATAAATAGGAACGATGTTCCATAATGAATATTTGAAGATTTTGTACTTACTAAAATAATTTACTTAATTGTTGTTGTCATATGATGTTTCAGATGGCACTATTAGCAAATTTTTTAAGTAAATTGAGCACATAATCCTATGTCGGTCAAAACATTGCGTTGCAAGAGTACTGGAATTGTTAAGAACATATCAATTTTGAGAATTAATTAGCAATAATTGACAATGAATTACATCGTTTCTGTAAAATAGGAGAGAAAACGGCAAGCGTCATTAATTCGAATTTCCCTATAAAGGTAAAACATCGCCGACAACAGGAAGATCCATTAAAACTACTTCACAACAACTTACTGTTCATTTAACGTATTTAAATTCAACTGCATCTACTTACAAGCTGGAATTCGATTGTGCAATTATTTGAAATGACGTTCGTCAATTGAATAATTATTGCAAATAAAAATAATTCTTTTAAAAACTGATTTGAGAATCTTATTCAATTTGTGCAATATATATATATAGGTATATATATATATATATATATATATAAATATATATATATAAATATATATATATATATATATATATATATATATATATAATAGTTTATAAGTTCCTTGAACCTTTTTATTGAAATATGCTTAGATGAAGTTTTAGTGGGTATTAGGGTTTATAATATTGATTTTCAACTTAAAAATATTAAAATTTACTTCCATTCTTGTTAATGTTTCGGCTAATTTCTAAGCCATTTTCAAAACTATAAAAATTGCAAAACAAAGAAAAATTTCAATATCATCGCAAATTATTCAAAATTACACACTCACCATTAATTCAATCACGAACAAAAACATTTCTCTTCAAGACATACAATATGAAATAACAAATAAATAAACTGACATGATGGATACCAGATCATGTTGACATATACTAGTTTCTAATGTCAGTTTATTTATTATTTCATATTGTGTCTTGAAGAGAAATGTTTTTGTACGTGATTGAATTAATGGTAAGTGTGTAATTTTGAATAATATGCGATGATATTGAAAGTTTCCTTTGTTTTGCAATTTTTATAGTTTTGAAAAAGGCTTGGAAACTAGCCGAAACGTTAACAAGAAATCAATTTTGAATAATTTCAAGTTGAACATCAATATTATAAACCCTAATATGCAGGGACATTGATGGTTTCTGTTTGGAATTGCTTATATACCTTCCCATTATTTATTGAAAACAATTTCAGTTAAATGTTCGCCGCTGCTAGCTTACCAGAAGTCCATCCCTTCCCCCCAACTTTTCAGTACAATTTGAATTGTTTGTGGCTCTATTTGACGAATGATTTCTTTCAATGAGTCAATTATGTGTGGATCGCTGAAGTAACAAAGATCCTTAAAATGTCCCCACAAAAATATTAAACACCTACAAACCGCAGCGGATAGACAGCTAATGTCTCTAAACCGACTGTTTACACTGTTACCAAACAAATAATGCAAGTAAACAAGAGATCCAAAGTTTCATGGCTGGTGAGGCATGATGTTTAATCCTGCTGGAACCAAAATCATCCAAGTCGGAATTGGCCACAAAAAATTAGGAGGTTCGCCTCACAGAGGTGTAATAACATAAATTTTTTTGAATTTTTTATTGTAAATCAGTTACAACAGAAGATATAAACAGGGATTTCTATATCAGATTTCACTATACAACCAAAACTAGCGGAATTTACGACATTTGCAGTACAAACACACATTCTCATGGCAATTCACAAAAGACTACCCTGGAATGAGTTTTTCTGATAAATCGCAGCTTCAGTCTACCCTCATTTCTTCACAATGGAGTTTCATAGCTATTTCTAGTGAACAAAATTTTATAGAATAAAAAACTATTCAAAAAAAAAAAAGATTATCATAATGAGGATTATTTATTCAAACATGCAGAAATGATAAATTGCAAACCTTGATATTTCTCATTTTGAAAAACATCCAAATATTAAAAATGGAACCTGAAATCTAAACTTGTTATCAGCTACGGACTTAGCGCTCAAAACAATCTTGAATGGGGATATTATCAATCCAAATAAATATAATGTCATTAATACCATTTGACAAATGAAGACAGTCAACTGAAAGAATAAGTCAAAGCAATAATTTAAGAATCACACCATTCAAAAAACATTTTGAGATTTTAAGGCCCAAAGCCTGATAACTATTTATATATTGTTATATTAACCCAAAAAATTATCGAACGAACAACTTACAAAGAGATAATAATACACTTATATAGGCTTCAAGTTTCAGAAAAGTTAGTTAGCTCATTGACAGTTGGCCAAGAGCTAATAATCTTTCTACAGCTGCATTTATATCCCCAAATGTTGCGATAAGAGCTTGCAGATTAGCTTCCCGATTCAGGAAACCCATAGCTGTTAGCTGTTCAAGCTGTTGCTGATATCGCTGCTCTGGTGGAATATTCGGATCATTCCCAGCTGTCATACCAGCCACCATTCTAGCCATGAACTACAAATAAATTTAAAATTATTACAAAGTTAATAAAATTCATATCTTCTCAGAGTTTCTATTTTCCAGAGAGAGAGAAAAGCTAGGGCCTCAGTAGTATCGCGTTTTGTGGAGCTAGCAGCGGGGCAGTTAGCGTTCAAGCGAATGTCACTGTACGATAATCTCAATTTACACATGGAAGGTGGCAAGATAAAAGTGAGAATTTTCTACGATATATGGAATGTTGAATTCCATATATGCATAATTTCTTGAATTTACATTTGAATCAATTGAATAGAAACATGCTTATCCCTTCTCAACCTCTTCAAATAATAGAATGAAATTATGATTAATCGGATCGAATTTTCGAAGAAAATACATTCTGTTACGTCCACTTTGAAGCAAGAGCATAAATAAACTACTTCATTCTATTCCCAGAAACAGATGCTTAAAAAAAATAAATACATTACCTCGGAAAATGTATCAGTAGGTAGGGCAGACGTGGCAGAGGTGGTATTTGTCGTAGGGGTAGTAGAAGATGTAGTGGTTGAGCCGGTTGTGTTGGTTGTTGACGTGGTGCTAACTGTAGGTTGAGGTATTCCAAATGTGTTCACGAGACTAGGTGCAGTCTGTCTCAGAGTTTCCATTCCTTGCTGAATCTGCATGATAGCATTTAAAGCCTGAAATAGGAAAAAATACGTAGTGAAAAACTGAACAATGTTTGAAAACATTATCTAGCGAGTCTTGCAGTAGTCGCAAAGAACGTGTGACATCTAACCACGGTAACGACCAGATTTTCGTGAAAAAATTAATCGATTAATAATTAACACGCCTAATTAAAATACCAATGAGAATTTCCCTCTAAACGGATTATTTTTCGATGAAAAAAAAGGTGCGGCACTCGGTTTTCCCATGTAAGTACTGACCGAGCCAGACGCTACTTGCTTCAGTGGTCAACAAGTACAGGCATTTTCTCGAAGTGCTATGACTGTAAATATGACACTTCCACTTCACGCAAATAGTTAAGTCAGTTTTTATAACTATTAGAAAGTGGATAAAATGATACTTTATTACAAATTCATCGATTGACACTCTTAGGATAAAATTTAAAAAAAAGCACATGAGAAACAGTGCTCCGCCACTAAAGTCATCTTTTACCCCCATTTATGTTCTCTCTTACATACAAATTCCTAACCAAAATCAATTTGGGGGTGCTCAACTCAATTTGTACAAGCTGTTATACCTCAATAACCTCAAAAATACAAGAAATATCTGCATCAAAATAGCGACGATTACAGGCAAAAAATTATACCGCCAAAAAACACTTGCTTAACATCAACTTAATCCACTTAGAAATTTTCAACATCCCACTCCTCATAAAGGAGGTTTGGGGGTGTAAGAATCTTTCAAAAACCTTTTTTTCCAGCTCCATACACCCTCCAAAAGAAGGATGAGTTTGAGATATGTTGTTAATAGTTAGATTTCACCTCTTTTGCCACCAATTAGAAAATTCCGCTACAGCACTTGAATTCAATGTGTTCATGTACAAAAATATTATTTCAATTGAATAAATGTAAGTGTTCATTATCTTTTATCTTGAACACCTACTGAGGACAATTACCACAACGTATTAATTCCTTTACCTATGAAACAAACCAGTTCAAATTTGATTTTTGGAGTTTTCAGTAAGCTTCTCATCAATTAACAACAAAGAAGTATCTTCAAATTTCAAAATCCAGGGTTGACAGAGTTGAAAATTACTTACTTGGGGGTTTGTCATCATATTCTGCATTTCAGGATTTTGAAGTTGCTGTAAAAATTGAGGCATGTACTGCCTCATCTGCTCTTGTAGGGCAGGATTCCCAGAAATCAAAGGATTGTCTGCAAGGAAACTGCTGGCCATATTCGGATCAGCAGACATTGCTTCGATAACGGAACGTGTATATGGAGCATTGATCATGCTTTGAACCAACTGTGGATTCTCAGACATTTGTTGTAGCAAACTTGACATTTGAGGGGTGTTCAAGACGCCAGGCCTCGGAGTAGTAGAAGAAGGGCTACTAGTTGGACTCCTTCCACCCCAAGGATTTGGTAGAGGTTCTCTATTTTCCGAACCTGAAATTTTTATATTTATACAAAATATAATAATAAAAAATGTAAATACTTGAATATCATGTAAAAGTTATTCACTTGTTTGATTCACCTCTATCCCACCCAGTTGTTCTATTTAACTGTAGTCAGTGTAGTAGCGTTCATAATTGCTCTATTGATGATTAACCTTATAGTTCAATAACTGAATATACCACCTATACATTGAAGTAATAATATTGGGTCTTTATCAATAATAAATTTTTCTAGAATGAACAATAAGAACTTGAAACAAAAATATTAACAACTTTATAATGATCGGCTGTCTTTGAACCCAGAAATTTACTCAATATACAACTCACCTAGCTGAGGATTTGCACCAGTAGCATTATTGTCAACCAGTCCGGAAAATGGATTCCTACTAAACTGCTCAGCAGTAGCATTCAGCATAGGTTCCTGGATATCTCTGTACATACGCTGCAGAGCACTGTATCCCCCTGGAATGCTTTCTAAGTTACTAATTGCTCGATCGTGACTCCTCATCAACTCTTGAAGCATCGAAGGATTTCTAGCCAATTCCATTGTCTGACGTAACAGTTCAGGATTATTCATCATATGACTTATTTCTGGGTTACGCTCCATTAGTTCTTGCATTTGTGGGTTACTTGTTATCAAAGAACGCATATTTTCTGGATCATTCATGAGAGTCTGTACTAGAGGATTATCTAACACTTGCCTCAGCATATCTGGATTACCAAGCAATTCAGTTTGCATTCTATTCTGAAGTTCCATAAAATTATTTGAGTTTACACCCATAGATTCTAATCCTATAAGGCCTCCAAGAGATCCCAAACCAAATGGAGTTGCATTTACATCAGCTGTAATTAAGATCAAACAAATCAGTATGCAGAAGTCTACAATAACAAAATCATGATGTTACCTGGCGGTCTTGAAGGACCCGAGTCCGAAGCCTTGGGTTTTGCACGAATGACTAAATGAATGGTGAGCCCATCCTTAATATTATGTTGAGTCAAATTATCTCCATCTTTCATAATTTTCCCAGCAAAAATTAGGCACAACTGATCAGGTTCAGAATTGAATTTTGGTGCAACAATTTCCTTGAACTGAAATGCAATATTGCCTAATAATTATCTCATGAAAATATAACAGATTACAGAATGAGGTTATATACATTGTTTCATACGTACCTCTTTGACGGATGCATTTTCTACAACTTCTATAACTTCTTTCTCTTTAGGGGTTTTTACAGTTACAGTAATTTTCTTTATTTCCTCTTGGGGTTCCTCATCTTCCTTCTTTGCTACGGGACTCAAGGGTTTAGCCGAATCGCCGTCAGCCATCTTTACCTGTAATGGGAATGACTTGATAATTTATATGTAAAATTCAAAGTATAATGCACAACTACGATAACACCAAATTAGTTATGAATATCATTAGATCTACTAACAAGTTGCAATGATAAATACAGGGTCAAAGGCGCAATTTACCTGGCAAATACGCAAAAATCGGCAAAACGTCTATTCCATATACACAGATATCTGTCAATAAGGATAATTCAGTGACCATAGATCAAGTTCAGAATAATACGCCAAATAGGGTACACGTCATTATTCCGTGAAGGAATTAGTTTCATGTTGAAAAACTCTTCGCCATAAACGACTTATTTTGTGATGAGCTATAATACTAATAAATAATCCTAATTTTGAAGTTGAAAACAACAGGAAATATATGATTTCAATATGCGTTCACACTTTCTAGTATTAATCTCGAAAGTTTTCATCATGAAGTTAGCAACAGAAAAATTGTGTGGTTACTTGAAGCATAGGCAACTGTTGTTTCACTCAAGAGAACTTTCAGTTGTCTAGCTATCAACTAAATCTAACCAAAAATCTTTTTCTCCATAATAATATACCTACTACAGAAATTGCACAGGACTTCCGAACACTGCATTAGAATCAATCACTTCATAGATTTGGAATCTGGGAAATCAATACCTCAGGTAACAAAGGAAACAAATTGTACCTTCTTGAAGAAATAGAAATAAGAGAAGCACACCACCATAAATCTCCTATTCTCAGCATTTAATAGAATATATGTCACCAATATTACAATCAACGATAAGAACCGCAACCTGAAATTTACAATACTTCTTGAACTAATATTTTCACCATTCCACTGAATAGAAATACGAATTCTGGGGATGTGAACACCAGACATGAGAAAGTCTTTCAGTATTGAAAAAAATTTTGTTAATGGTCTAGTAACCCGAAACAATTGTAAAGTAAATTTGTTATTATATCATGTTTAATTTGAAAATAACTGTTCTTTTAATGAATATTAAAACATAGTTCTCTAAGAGTTCAGTTTCTCATATATTGCAGTTTATTTGCACCTATAATTTTCTTGTGACGTGAACAGCAGCGTACGAAATATATATATATATATATATATATATATATATATATATATATATATATATATATATATATATATATATATATATTTATATGTATATATATATATATATATTATATATATATATATATATATATTTATACATATATATATATATATATATATATATATATAATATATATATATATATATATATATATATATATATATATATATATATATATATATATATATATATATACATATATATATATATATATATATATATATATATATATATATGTATATATATATATATATATATATATATATATATATATAGAAAACAATTTATTTATATTTTTTCAAATATTGACATAAGATATGTGTTCTACTGTATACAATTCCTGGATTGAGGTTTAAAAAAAAGTATTCAATAAACGACCAAAACATAATACTTTCTGGAGAAAAACTAAAATCGGAAACATAAATAATATTTAAACAACTATCAACAGCTCTTGTAACATTGAAAAACTTATATCTAATTCCATCGAAGTATGTATACTCTTCTTGAATTTTTGTTATATCTTCGTCAATTGCGAACACAAAGGATTGAATTGAAGTTTTCTTCGAATTCAAAAAGTATATCCATTCTTCAATTTCTTGTGGTGTTTTTGCAAGATATAAAAATGAGTGCTGTGAGTGAACATTTTTCGTTATGCATTTTTCCAGTAATATCTTTCTTTACAACTTTGTTGGTGGCTGCCTCATCTCGCCCATCTAGAAATAAAAATATATTATGGTCGAGAATGGAAAAAGTGAATGCCAGATTTTAGAAAACTGCCTTTCTTTTTCATTGGGACTCTACTTTTTAATGAAAAAAGTATGTTATGTACTTAATAAATATGATGTTCACGAAATATGTATCAAATTACTCTGAAGCTGTCATTTGATTTCATTACAAATGAAAAAAGTGTTTTTTTTTTCAACCCTGACTAAAACAACCATCATCTGACATAGAATAATAATATCAAGCTCTTTTTGAACTACTAACATTAGCATCACTGGGTGGAAAGCATTCACTGAAATACACAATCTACACAAGCAGATTACTTACTTTCCTCGATATTTTCGATTTCCAATGGGCCTAGTAAAAACTCAATCGCCTTGTCTTTGACATTGCCATTGAACAGAAATGCAATGATTTTGGCACTTCTTTTTCACAGTTTTTGAGAAAACAATTATCATTTTCGTTCTTCATGGTTGAGTCCATATCAATCTAGAAGTAAAGTTATAATAGTTAGTTGCAACTATAGCTATATTATATTGAATAGGTATTACATGAAATTATACAAGATTAAATTAAAAATATACTAGTTGACCATGGACAATTTAATATATTACATAAAGTGAACAAGGAAAATTCTTCAATAATTTAAAAAAAAACATACCTACGCCACAGTTGCAAAGTAGACATCTCATGTCAGGAAGTTTGTATTCTAGCGACGGGTTTCTGCATTTTCGATCTTGAATTCGGTGAATCGGTGAATTGTTGGTTTCCAATATCTTTGATGGAGGGCGCTCTGGGTTGTTATACAGATAGTTGTCCGACCATGATTTGTATTGGGGAAAAGTAAATACTGAATAAATATGAAGGTGCTTAGAATATTTCGGTTTCTACTTCAGATCCAGATCACACTTACAAGTATGGTCACAACCTGCAATACATTATTATTTTTCAAGATGATGTTGAAATAGTGTAGACCGTCAAATTTTAGTAAATAGTAGATTTTTTGTGAATACAATTTTCTTTTCAGTAATTTATTGTTCCATTATTGAGCATATCTATATTTTATAGCAAAATTCATAGTAGGTAGTTTGCGAAATAATGTAAAAATTGTTCAAAATGCAATATATTTATATATCACAAGTGCTCGAAACACACCATGTTTTCATTCTTTCGTCTCTTTCAACACTGTTCAGTGTAACTACTTATTTTTTTGAGATTGTATTCTGGCAAAAAATATTTTCGTAACTTTTATTCAAATGTTATAAAAAACTAACAAGATTAAAATAATACAGTTACTGTACTTACCACCTTCTAAAGAAACTGCTTCCACAAAAATTTACTTATACACAAATAACACTTCACCGTTTGGCTGTTAGCGTTAGATAGATACTCGTATAGCGAATTAGGCGGAAATTTGGCATATTTACGTTGAGACGGTGGGGGTGCAGCCAGAAATTCATCAATCCATGATCATTGTCCCAATGCTCTCGGACATTGACCGAATGACTTAATACATTAGGTGATGAACGCAGTGCATTGCTATAATGAACTATACATAGGTTAATGTTTTCCATCATTAATGTTATGCCTATTGAACATAGCTTTATTAAAAGAGGGATTATGACAATGTGTCGTGATGATTAAAGGTACATAGTATTGATCACTATGTAGTCATTAACTTGATGTATTTTTTACATTGCTCTGATGTAAATAACATTATAAAGATGACTTTTTTCATTAGATTCATGATTCAATTACATTATCATAATGACATAGATTTCATTATAACAACAAAATCGTTGATTGATCAATCACTGAAATTCATTATTATCAATACATTTCGACATTGTCCTAATGAAAAATACGTTATGATAATGAATATGCGGTCAATCATTGGCAGTGATTGATATCAGGCTCATTATTATTTTCTGTGTAGTATCCAAAATTTCATAAAATATTTGCTTATAGTGAAGCTCCATATCTGCGTAACTGAATTTCTTTCGTTTTGGGCTAAATTGAGCCGTATCATCAGTAGTTTGAAATACAGAAAATAGTTTTTTAAAATAAACTTCTGCACGAAATTCTGAAATTTTTTCCAAAAGAAACTTGAGCCGATTTCGTGAGTAAATTACATCTGAAAACTTGTGCTGTAAGATTTGAAAAACCATTTCTGTATGTTCAAAAATTAATTTAAAGATGTTTAAAAAATATATAAATTCCTTATCTTGTAACTAAGATATTAATCCGCGTGCTGTATTCAAAGTTACTTTATCGGTGAAAAATTCCTCACATTCAACTAGGTATAGAATTAAATCCTCAAATCTTAAGCGGCCCCAAACAGAGACATTTTCACTAGTAAAAAGTAAACACTGCCAACAAAATAATTTATTTTTTACCTGTGATCCGGTTAGGCAAGGATGTCTCTCATAATTCCGTGAATTAAAACCGCGGTTTTGTTGTCTGTTACGCTGCACCAAATTGTTTAATTCAGGGGTAGGTCGCAATGTTTTTATCAAAACTTTATCCTCATAACTTAGTGCACTAAAGTTATGGGATAACAAATATTCCACCAAGTCACCATTGACATTTTTGAAATTAACTTCAGTAAACTCATTTTAAAACAATACGCGAGCAGTATAAGTAAACACGCCGACCATTAGACAATACAATCACACTACGATTTCCAACAAATTCACTCGATGTCACGCGAAATTCTATAGTTGTGATTGGTCGACATTGTATAAGACTGGGTCTCGATCGGTGTTGCCATTTACATGTGTTTTGCTTTTCTATTGCAATGAAGTATTCATTCGGAGTATTTGCACCGTTGTTTGCTTTTCTGTGGCAGGCATAATGAACGTTGAGAATATACCTTTCCATGCCTCCGCAGCGTTGCCACAAATCTTGAAATGAATGAAATGCAGTAAATGTAAATACCTTCTATCGTAATTAATAAATTATATTATATAATGTAGGTTGAAAGGAAGGTAGGTGCATAAAATAATATGATTTTGATTAATATGAATATGCTGAATGCTGACTATTCAATATAATATTTTAGCGATACACGGAATATTATTGAGGAGGCTTAGCCTCCTTTGACTAGCCGCCCCTGATATATATATATATATATATATATATATATATATATATATATATATATATATATATATATATATATATATATATATATATATATATATATAAATATATATAAATATATATATATATATATATATATATATATATATATATATATATATATATATATATATATAAACGAGATACAATGTTTATTATATATGACTAGTCAGGGTACAGGGTATAATGAAGCATCATTATTAAAATTCTCAGAATACTTATTGTTATATTTATCTCGAGTATTCAAAGTTAACAGGAAAAAACTCAACTTTTGTAAGTTGGATTGTTCAGTATATCAAATTGTCTCAAATTAATGTCTTCTAGGTCTTCTGAAGAAGATAATAAGAGATTATCGAAAGCTGGAGAACAATGAAAAAAGCAGGTCTAGTTTGATTTTCCCAGTGCTGCTATCCCAATCAAATTAAATCTTATATAACACATTTTTGGAGATTGCTGTAAAATTTTCAGACGATCTTTTATATTTTCATATTTGTTTTGTGTAGAACTATTTCGTGGAATTAACAGTGAAGTACAGAGTTTGTTCAGACCGAAATGTGTGTTCTGCACTTAAGATTAGCAGCTTATAGAAAAAAAATGAGGCTGAAAACTTAAATGACTGCAATTTGTCCACGACATCTTAATAATTTACTCAAGTCTATCGACTGTTCGCTGAAATACCTTCATTAGAGAAAAACAATATAATATCGAAGACTTATCGAAAACGTAGAGGTTATAAATTAAATTGTGATCAATAAGGGCAAACAAGTAGAAACAAACAGATCATGAGGCAGGCATTTTTGATTATCGAGTCACGCCATGACTTCCTATAACACCCAATATAGAGCTATTCATATCTATCTTATAATGATTTGGAAATACATTATGTACCTACTAATGTCGGAAAATATTTAATTTTTTAAATACATATTTCGCTCTTTCAGGAACTTATTTTTGAACTCACTTTACCGGTTTACTGAAAATGTGATAAATGTGTTTGAATTTTTCTTTGTTCATGCTTTTAAATGCTCATCCAGTGAGAAATTCCATTATTTCTAGATATTTTTCCATAATTCAAAATATTCCTAATAGGTAGGTTCCTAGGTAATTATGAAAGTTGATGTCTATCTTTCTGTGAAAATTGTAATTTTCGGACTAAAGCATACGATTTTACATCCTGTTCAGCCAAGGTTTACACTGATGATATATGACAGCAATACAGAGAAACCAAAATCATTTTTCTCAAACATATGTCTAGGTTATGCGACATTTTCACTATTTGTTTTTACAAACCAATTTGAGTTTTTTCAAAAATCTTGTTATTCCTATAACTCTTAATAAGTACCAGCTATCTGAAATATTCTGTAACTTGAGCTTATTAAATATTGCTATAACTCTAGAATGATGATTGAATAACTCTACGTCTAATTTCGCAAAATGTAAAATATATATTAAATTTTCACTAATTCGGTTTAATACGTATGAAGTGCTTCGCTACACTGTAGATACCATCATCAGATACGAAGAACTAGTTATTTGTTTGTGATCAATTTACCGAAGCACGTCGTACCTACATGTACAAGTAAAGTTGTGAAAATATAATAGATATTTTACTTTTTACATTGTTTATTGATTTTCATTGAGTATCAAACTCCTCAATCCAAATCTGCGAGCTACAGTCAAAACGCAGTCATTCGAAAAACATTTTGTTTCTTAAATGAAATCAATTTAAACTGAACTTCTTCATTGCAATTAGTATATTTCTAATATTAACTGAATATACCTAACACTTGAATGAAACTAGAGTTGAATAGTTGAATTTATTTCAATAATAATAATACTGTTCATCATTATTCTCACCAGTGAACACATAACCAAGTAAATTATACCGCCTATTTATTTAGTTCTAATAATTTTTTCATCTTGTCTGGGGGTCAATTATCTCCTTGTCTCTCCTGGATCCGTGCATGATGCCTACTACCTACTATGTATTGAAAAAATTGTCATGAACAGCTCGAAACAGATAGAGCATTTTAGAAAGAGTTTAGAAAACATGAAGGTTTGAAATTTCTCACCTACAACTTATTAAAATTCAAAAAACTCTTAGATCAGTTGCTTATTTCTCAATATTTATAATGGCACAATGTCATCGCTTTGGACCAGACGATCCCTGGAATTTTTGCCATTCCTAATTATTGAAACATATTTAATCATTCAACGCCAAAAATGAACATATTCGCCTATACACATATTCAATACAATTTAACGACACCAAGAGTATAACATAAATCTGTGGATCTTCTATTTCTGCAGAGTGAGACTCAATAAAATTGATTTTTTCATATTTCAAAAAATTTCGGCTCAACATTCGTGCTTGATCGGCACTAAGTTCTAGTTTTGGATAAAAAGCTGAGATCAGATTTGATTTCTATAAATAGCGGTTTACAAACCGACGCAAGTCGTAGCAAACTAGAATCAACTCTGAGGGCAAAGCGTTCTATACTTTTGAGGTTCAGAAACGCTTTCTGAAATTTTGATATTCTGGTTGTTGATGTGCATGGCAAATTGTTATATATTATCTGCTCCTAGTAGAATAATGAAGGCAATGGCTGCAGAACACCTACCGTGATAATATCTGTAAAATTGACAAAAGTGAGCAACCGGACTCTGATATTCGATCGAATAAAGTTGTGTGGTGAATGGCAGGTTGTCTGCTCTTGAGCCTAATAGACAAGCAATACCTATTCTGGCGTACACAGATTTTTAGGACGAAATAGATAACTTAAGTTTCCCTGCAGCTGACTTGGCCCAGGTCTGGTAGAGACGTGTTCGTGCCAGGTTTAATCAGAGTTAATGTGCCTATTCATAAAAGATTAAGCTGATTGGTGGGCGTAATCTGTTGTTTTCCTTGACAGCCTAGTCGCTGTTATCTTGGTGGAATAAAGAGCAACTGAATTATGAGATCCACAATTCGAAATCGTATTAAGTCGGCTATACATGAAGTCACCTCATGCAACACGTTATGGCCAGATTTAGATACACTAAAAGATCTCTCGTTGAAGGCGAATGAAGTACTCTCGCCAGCAAAGTTTAAAATTTCGTTTATATTCGAATTATGGAAATAATGAGTATGTGGATATAGAAAAAAACCAACAACCAAAAAAAGATGGAACCTTTGGGGTACACCGGCGTCAACAGTATACAGGTACGAGCTGGCACTATTGACCACAAAACGTATGTAGGTACTTTTTATTGAGAAAGTTTCGTACCAAGCCGCATAGTTGGTCATGAAGACCGTTATAGTGGGTATCTAACAAAGAAAAGTGGCCAACTTTTGTGTTGTCGACACGTGTTGTGGTAAAAATTTCTGTAATTACCTCGTGTTAGCAACAAAAGTTGTACACAAATTTTGGAAACCGTGTTTCCGTTTTGAAACGTGAAGTGTATCCTTTTGAAAATCAAAAGGATACACTTGTTGCAGATATTTTTTGGCTCTGTGGGTACACTTTCAGTTAGGAAAATTTGTTCTAAACAGTAGTATTTATGTCTCTTAGTGTCACGTGGACGAACGAATTAGCTTGCATAATATCATCGTTGGTCGGAGACATTGCGATGGTGGAGTCAGCTTGTCGTCAACTAAAATGTTTTTCCAATTGTTGGCAACTCGGTGTGGATACAATGGAAACAAAAGTTGGTGACTTTCTAGAGAGTTGCAAAAAGTCGGAAACACTAAAGTTGCCAATTATTTCCGTGGAAAGGCACCATAAGATTCAAGCTTCAATATCCTCCTGACAAACTCGGTCGAAAGCCTCAGAGATATATCCATGGCAACTGCTTATGATTCTAAACATGCGTGACATGGATGAGCAAGTCACTAGTTGAACGACAACGTAGAAAGTCATGTTGATAGTCACTAATGAGATTATTCTGCTCGAGATATTTCACAACTGTTATCATTTCATCTTTTAAGGTTTCTACAAATCTTTTAATAGCTGCATAAGAGAATCTATGGACGAAATATATTAATAAGTTGAAGTATCTCTGAGGAAGATTTTGAAAGTTTCGTTTATCTATTACTGCGACACGGCACACTCTGTTTACTTCTGACTTATCACAGCACTTTGATGAGTAACTGAGAAAAATGATATAAATTATATTTTCTTGTTGTTGAATTCAAAATGATAGATTTTGTTATTGATAAAACGATTTGTATCGTAACTATGCTCATTACTGAGTTGATGGGTTGAAATTGAGTTAATCAAAACATCAATTTTTTCGTTGATTCGCAAAATGATAATTAGAAATTGTGTTTATACATTTAATGAGAAATAAAAGCACAAAATTTATTACATCATGACGTACGTTTCGCTTCTACCAGGGCTTCTTCAGACACTGGGACTGAGACAATGTCACGGTGTATTAAATTTTGTGTAAAACACAGAGTTTTTATTTATTCTTTCATTAGAATTGATTTAAGTACATCAATTAACGGCATATACAACAATCAATTCAGTTTAGACATTAGTCGGTAATATTTTGTGAATATGCTTCCTATTTTCATTAGAAGAATTTCTAAGGAAAGTCAGTGAATGAAAATGCTCCACATCTTCCTTAAAAAAAACGAACGCGATCTAGGCAAAAATCTATTCTTAAGGTATGTGTTTTTCGTTTACCCCCATTCTACTATCGTTAACTTCGAACATCGCCTAATCTTTCTCGAAATTACATTGCTATCATTACACCTGGAATGAAAAATTACAACATTAGAGTTATTTATATCACCTTAACATGCACCCCGTATTCAAATTTTATTATGAGATGAAGAAAACAGCGAACGCCAAAGTTTTTATTTTTCACAACCGCGTCATCATGAAAACAAGCATCAAACAACCCCTAAATGAGTCCTGTGGCTCGTAAATTCATTAATGATTATTATAAATCTACATAACTTTATTAAGGGATGCCGGACTTGGTAAAAATGTCAGCTACTTAGTGTTACTTTATTGACTTATATTTCTCCCCCATAAACAGAAATCTCCATTTAACTCAATGTAATTTTCACTTCCAAATCTCTCAACTGAGCATTTCGATTGGTAGAAGCAACCACCCTTAAATCTTCGAGGGGTGGGGCTTGGCCAAAGTTCAACCCCCAATTTGGCGAACGTGTGATGTGTTACCATGGCACCGGTATTTCTTGGATGTCTGGATGTTTTATTCAGTTTATATGTGTTTTCGGGGCTCGCAACATAATACTAAAATGGAAAAACTAACCAATTTTGTCTCGCAAACGTTTGAATCCAATTCAAATGACAATAAACTAACGAATGATTGTTTAAGCTCAACGAACGCCGTGAAAATCGAAAATACGTGTGCCACGGAGGAAAATCAAAGCCAGACGCAAGTTCAAAATAACCAAAAGAGGCCCAAAAATTGGCTCATTAGTGATATTTCTCGGAGACCTTCTTTCGAAAGTAGTTCCGACAATGAATTGGGTAATATTTTATGTTTCAAGAATAATTTCAATCTGAAAATCATTTCGAAAAATAGTTGTGTTTCTCCGACGAACTACGATATTAAGGGAAGTGAATCGGAATCTGCTGGTGTTAACAAATTATCCAATAAGAATATGAAGACACTGTTAAATGAAGATAGTAATGGTAAGCTTATTATATTTAAAACTAAAAATTAAACTAAATAAAGTTAATTCTGCAATAAGAATGACTATATAATTTAGATGGTGTTCTTATTGTACAAAAGCGAGTAATAAGAATAATTTATAAATTACCTTCAAGAAAATCCTGCCGAGGATTGTTCAAAGAAAGAGAAATAATTTTTTCAAAGTAAAAACTGGGAGATGTTCACAAGAACTAAATTTTTATTTTCCAATACACCGTTTAACTCTTACAGAAAAGAATCCTTCATATATGTGCATGAAACTTCTCAATAGACTGCCAAATGAAATTGAAGCGATCAAAAATAGTATTCAATTTGTAAAAAGAATAAAAACACTCTTAATAAAAATAGAGGTCTACAACTTAAAAGAATTTTTCAATTTCTAAGAAAAGTGAGTTGAAATTTGTTTTGGTGTAAGAAATATTGTTTACATTTTATTTCACGCCGTTTTTTTTAATGCTTGGATGTAGCACATGACTTGGGTGTTGGTTATTCAAAATAAAGCTTTTTATTATTATTAAGTACTATCATCTCATAGACGTTAGTGAAAGGGTTATAAATGTGGAAATATTGGTCGTATTTAGAAATATATGTAAAAATTCCAACATACCTGAGAAATGCTCAATGAATCTGATAGCGTATTAGATAATTTTCTAAAACGCTTGAGCAGCAGAGCACAGTCACTGAGGTTTTTTGCGAAGCGAGGCCATTCGAACGAAATACTATAAAATGATCATGGTACAAAAATTGTAAATATCCCCAAAGTGTCGATTTTCACGTTTTCTGTAATATATCAAAGCATTTGCATCTTACTACCGAAAATTACTTAACTCATACCTATACCACGAGTCCACCACTTAATCTGAAAATTCACAAAAAACGATAGTAAACCACTGCTGACACTTCAGCACAACAATACCATAGTATGAGCACTCCACTTGCAGAATTGACCACCCTCATACTAACCCTCATTCATATACCCCCTATACAGTGAAATCTATATTCGCCCTTCATTCGCTTCTGAAATTCTACCTATTTTCATGAAAAAGATAAGTAGGTTTTTTAAACAGAAAAATATCAAAAGAAAGCCAAAAATGACTCCCTGTGGATTTTTCACACTTTCCTTCAATATATCAAAATATTAGGCACCCTACGAGAAGAATTAGGATAACTCTAGCCAACCTAGGTAGAGGTAACACATAATAGTTTAACCAATTAATATAAATAGAAGCAGCTAGGCTATTTTTTTCGCCTCCTTTCAGCTGCATTATATACATATACTATCAGATTCTCAGTAAAAAGGAAGGAAACACACGTGTTTCATTCCTCCCTGAAGTATGTGTCAGGGAGGCGGGCACAGTTTGGGATTAACTTCTTCAGGCAGATCAGAGGATACACTTGTATGTACAAGTGCATTAAGGATAGGTGAGACGGGATATTTATGGAACATAGGAAGTGTGGGTAGGGTTCAGAGGATTAATACTGGCCCAGCATTCGCCTTATAAGTTTGCAAGCAGTGACTTACATTACCATGAGGAAACCTCTGAAAAAACTCATGGCAGACCAGTCGGCCACGGGGTTCGAACCCGAGACCTCCCAAATACTAGCCAGCGTACGCTAAGTACTTGGTTAACTAGCTTGGTGATTCTCAGTAGTTGCAATAGTCTATTTATAGTGACAACCATCGAAATTCTCGAAATATACGTCAACCATAGACCCCCACCTCTTTGTTGTTGGTAATTTTTTCCAGATTTAGAAGTACACAAGATACCAAGGATACTTAACCTAGCGAAAATAGTACGTGAGGAAGCAATTCGAATCATAACACATCCATCTTGGTAGCAAAAATGTGTACAGGTGAATGGTCTTGATAAAAAACACTTTATTTTTTGTCAAATACGGCCATTTTCTCTTAATTTCATCACTCAAACGCTGCCATGATTTCGGATAATACTTGCAGTTGATTTTGGAAGATAAATGTCATTAAAAAATTATCCATGATCATCTCAAAATCCGATGATATGACCTTGTCAGCAATGAAATGTTCAACGTCTTAGTAGTCGTATCTTCCATTTCAATAAATTTTCGATTGTTCCTGCATCTCAGGTGTGAAGTGATGGGTACATGTTCTATGTATGGTTATGAATCAACCCAAAAACAACATCCTCCAGTTGATGTTTTTGTTCCATTGCAAGCAAACGTTGCAACCACATGCGTACAGCTTTCTCTTGTCCCAATTTTCAATCAATATGAGACATGTGTTTTTCCTATAAGGAGTTGATAGCGTCTTCAAATTTTATATTCTAGCGTTATGAGTTTGATAATTTTGACCATTGTATTTTTTTTTCTGCTACTATATGTCTGGTGGTGTGCTTGTGAAACGAGTCTATTGTCTATCCATTATGAAAAATATTGTTAGTTTTGAGCAACCATTATACCAATAAAGACAGCTTTTATGCAGGTTATTTTTTTTTCTTGAGCAATTATTCAACAAGAATTTATTGTTATGGGTTGTTATTATTTCCACGAATTGTTCACTTCTTTACGATATAGATTAAAGAAATGGTGGAAGTGAATGCACTGATAATACATTTCAACGCAATGAATGTAATAGTTGCTTTTGCTACATGAACACATGTATTATTTCTGCAAATTACTTGAATAGGTATGTGTTTGATAAGATACCTTTCCGTAATGAAATCTTAATAGAATTTTATGGGTTCGTGATTTGCAGTACTTTTGGCTTCACTGTTGTATCTTTAATATTAACTTTTTAAATTTGAAATAAACAAATATAAAATATATATATATATATATATATATATATATATATATATATATATATATATATATATATATATATATATATATATATATATATGTATACAGGGCCGTGGCCAGCACTGCTTTCTAGAGGAGGGCTAAACAAATTTTTGAGGGGGCTTGTTTTTTATAAAGTACTAAAATAAATATACGTGAAATAAGACAGGAATATACAGCTTTTTCTGTCTTTTTACCTAGAAAAGTATACTAGAAAATGATTATTCATTGAAAAACCTTTTGGAAAAATATAAATAGTTATTCTAATAAAAATAATAAATAAGAAATCCCTCATAGAAAACTCTCAATAAATAGACAACCAGGTTTATATTCCCTCTCTTGCTTCGTCACTTGTTTGCGCTTAATCGCTTTTAGTTGTATTTCTATTTCCACTTACGTAGAATATAATATTCTGAGTTTGAAAATGAATTAAAGGCTAAAAATATTTTATCTGAAGAGGTAGAATAAATTAAAGGAAAATATGTGGATTTTGTTGAAGTACTTTTACTTGAATTAATCAAACGCATGCCCTCGCATTTAAATGTTTTTCGGCAGATAAAAAGTTTTAGTCCTGCTATAATTTTAAATCCAGCCCAAAGAACGAAATTTTTTGGGCTGCCACCTACTTTTGTAACTCCCAATAGAATATCTGACATAGAGATACAATATAGAAACTTGTTAAATGTCGATTGGAAAAAGATGTTTGGTGAATCAGTCCCTGATAACCCTATTTTTTTTGGAGGAAGGTTATAGATTTAAAAAATGCAGCCCATTCATTCATGTTTAAAGATTTAGCTCTATTTGCATTTACTCTTCTAAGCTTACTGTCATCCAATGCATTCGTGAAGAGGATATTTTTATTGATAAATATTGTTAAAAAAAATTCGAAACAAAATGATACTAAAAATGTTAAATTCAGTTCTGTCTATCAGATCTCACTTTGCAAATAAATGAGTTTTGCTGTAAATAATTTGAGCCTAGCAAAGCTATGTATGCAAAATTTAATTCCGATATGTATCAATAGCAGAAACAATCCACAACTTCAACTACAGACAAAGAAGATGATGATGTATTGATGTTTTGTACACATTAGATTTGTTTGTAACTGGGCTAGTTTCATGTTTCAACGCAGATATATAACATTTTTGGTTTGTAATAATCCTGGTATCTTTTCTAGAGGGGGCATAAATAATTCCTGACATCAACTCAATCCACGTTCGAAGTTTCAACACTGTAACATGTAACTCAATCAACAGAAGCTACGGAGGTGCAAAATATCTCAAAAATAGCTATGGAGGTGCGCTAAAACTCTACCAAAATGGATGCGGTTAGGAGACACAGTTCCACTAAAACGCACTTCTCTAGCACCAGCTCAATCCGCGTATAAGTTTTCAACCCTCTATTTCAATTTGGAGAGCGGTTTGATCGTGCAAAAATCGTACAAAAAGCCCTAAAAGCTTAATTTAGGATATGTTGTTCATAATTAATTGCCAAATTATTTGTTACCGGTTGGAAAACTTTCTGCTCATGGACCTCCCTGTAAGTCCGCCCAAAATTTTGAATGAATATGCCTAAATTTATTGCCTCAGAAATTTGGTCTGATGGGGGCCGCTAATAGAGATATCAACATGTATCGGGGAAAATATATATATATATATATATATATATATATATATATATATATATATATATATATATATATATATATATATATATATATATATATACCTATATATATATATATATATATATTTATATATATATATATATATATATATATATATATATATATATATATATATATATATATATATATATATATATATATATATATATATCAGATCTCAAAAACGTAGGTATATAAAAACCACTCCCGCCCCTCAATGTTAACTTTCGATACAGTACAAAAGTTTATTATTAACACGACTAAATACGACTAATGAAAATAGTCCTGTCAGTGAAACCATATGATCAATAACACCGAAAAGACACAGTACAGGCTGTCCCATTTTCGATGTCCTTACGGGGTAACTCGCTTATTCTTAAAGACAGAAATTTGCGGTTTTCGCGAACGTTGGCTACTTTTTTGTGAATCTCATGATACCGTAAACAAAATTTTCATAGCTTGCTTCGTTTTTGAGATACAGGGCGAAGTTGAAAATATTGCATTTTGGCCCCTCTCCTGCATCACAGCTGTCTTTTAACTTATAGAAAAAGTAAGAACTGTTTTTTATACACTTTTTTACGTGGAATCCAATGGCGCAGTCATATTTTTGAAATGAGCTGTCATTTTTTAGGTATAACCCAATGTTATAATTTTTTAAATGGAACACCCTGTATATTTTTCCATATTCAAAACACAAATGATTTGCGCTTTTCAAAAATATATAATACTTATATAAAATTGTAAGTATTAGCCCTGTATTCAGATAATTTTCTTTTTCTTATGGCAAGTCAAGACAAATATCACTTTAATAGATCGTTCGGCGCAATAAACGAAAATATCACTTCCAGATGTATAGCGTAAAACGATAAGTTTTCATTAAAAAAATATTGTTTAATAAACGTTATTAAACAATTTGACAAAACAATAAATTTAAACTAATGAAACACTATTTATCAACTATATACGCTCTGGACCTAATTAGTAGGTGGCTAAGAAAAAAAAGCAAGTGCAGAATATTTATAGTTCCTGTCAAAGTGTACAAATTTTTCCTACAATGGCGAATGATAATCCAGTATATCAAAACTACGAAAAATTAGATATGGTTGGGATATATTACCAAGTTGGTTTGAATCCAAATCAAGCGATGGACCTCTATTTTGAAATGTATTTACTATTACCCAGTTACTGGGTGTCAGTTAGATAAAAAGATAGGAATTTTAAGTTTCCTTTTTCGAATAGTTTGAAAAGCCTAGGCAAGAAAGGTTTAGAAAAGAAAATACCGAAAATGATGAAATTAGTGTCGCAAAGGTAGAAGAGAACAAAAATACTTGCAGAGAAATTGAAGATTCGGTTGGCATTCCAAGGGTTTTGAAGATATTAAAAAATATATATATACCCCCTACATATCCCAAGCTATACATCATCTGCACCCAGGTGAAACTGAGAAGAGTATTGAGTTTTGTAGGTGGTATTGTCCGATGAAAGTTATTGGACATCGAAAATGGGACAGCCTGTACAGTTAACTGAACTATTTTTGCGACAACTAGACCAGATATTTTTTCTGGTAAATGAAATTCATTATTTCTTCCAGTAAGAGAAATGTGGTTTAGAATGGATACATCGTTTTATCTGTATTATTCAAAGCAAAATGGTAATATTTCAAATTCATCGTTTTCTTTCAATTTTTGTTGAAACCATTTTGGAAAGTCTGGTTTAATCTACATACATATCTTCTCACTTGCACCAAACTTCAATTTCCTGGAAGTAGGCACATATTCCATTATAGATACACACCTCCAAGCAAATCTTCAAAAGGCGGAATCAAATTGAAAATTGAATAACGGCGTAATAAAATGGAAGGTTGGCAGTTAGAAGGGAGAAACTTAATAAGATGAATGGAATTCAGCTTCCTTGGAAAGAGGCGAATTTTCATTCTGTTTCATTACATCGTTTGCTTTCATATATGAATAGGTGTCTGTGAAGCAGTCTGAACTGAGATAAATAATTACCACGAACGTAGAATGGAAAATAGGTACCTTACAGCCAGTGGCGTAGATAGCTTTTTGCTATGGGGGGGGATATGACTTAGTGCAAAATTTCATAAGTTTTTCATCTAAAATTCTATTTTTGTTGATAAAAATAATATTTCATGTAGATAATACAAAATAAACAGAAAAGTTAAATTAAATTGCAAAAAATTCAAATTACAGTGGGCCCCCGGTAATCCGGCCCCTATCCAATCCGGCGCCCCCTGTAATCCGACATGCCTATCATTATTGAATGTAAGTTCACATGCATAATTTTGGGAAAAAAATTGATGAATATTTTCATACTTCAAAATTTGATTTTTATTCTTAGTTTTTGATTATGCATTTGTTGTATACAATTATTTCATAATGTGAAATTTAGTTATTATTTTCTGTAAGTTCTATAGCATTAATAAGGTTAATTTTATAATCAAACGTAAGCTGTCTATTGTGGTGTTTAATTTACTAAATTCGGCATACATAGGTATGTAGTATATTATGATTTGTAGTTCAGATAGAATCTTATCATTTTGATCTGTAATTTGTCGGATTACAATGTACTCTTTTTCAAAAAATTCCGGAATATAGGGGGTCTTAGGCAGTACTCTATAATCCGACAAATTCGATAGTCCGACACGGCCCTGCAAAACGTTTGTCGGATTACCGGGGGTCCACTGTATTTGAATTGGAAAAAATTTATTGAAAATCAGTGAAAAATTGAATTATATTTAAATGGATATATACATCATTGAAAATATTCTTCGAAAAATCAGAGTAGAAAATCTAGTTTTCGGCGTTTTTTGACAATCCATCTATGAGTTAGTGAGCTGTGATTCCATTGTCACGATGAATTGCCAGAGCAGCCAAACCTCTCAATAACAAAAAATTGGACAAACATGAGTTTTTAATTAGCAATGAATTTTATATATTCAGAAGGGTCATTACAAGTCCATTTTTTTTATCGTGCTCCTTTGAATCGTTTTTATTCGCTTCAAATGTCGATACCGGCAGCGTTGATTATATTCTGAGCAACATGATATTCAAAAAAAAAATTCTAGGCAATCATCTAGCTCTTATTGAATTTTTAGGCTTATTATCGCCCCTACGAATTTAATATTTCTTCCACACTTTCAACTAACGAGAACAGCAGGTGTGGCAGTGAGAAATTTTTGATAAAGCTCTTCAGTTTTGATGAATTTATCAGCTACTTTATCAATTTCGTATAAATCATGCTAGAAAAACACCGAAAATCTTTCTAATACATTAAGTCTAGTCAACAAATGCTTTTTTGTTCAAATTTGTTCAGCAGTCTCGGAAAAATATGAGCAAGGTGTCGCTCGATTCTGAATGGCATGTATAGATGTTTTTTGAGAAAAATTGTGAAAGTTATGAACAATATCCTGAAAGAAGGGAGTTTGGTTTTCTGCCCATATGTCAAAAATTAATTGAGATTTTTGAAATTTGAAAGATTCGA
This sequence comes from Cynegetis impunctata, assembly GCA_030704885.1. Lineage (NCBI taxonomy): Eukaryota > Metazoa > Arthropoda > Insecta > Coleoptera > Coccinellidae > Cynegetis > Cynegetis impunctata. The sequence continues at coordinate 162,102 of JARQZK010004366.1, forward strand.
AAAGAAGAGTAAATTTCCCAAATAAATACTCAACTTCCGGAACTGTAGGATCAATATTTTCTCAGATAGGTAAAAATACGGCAAAAAACGGGTTATTTGGTTTGGGCAAGTCACGACCATTAAGGACATTTCAACAATAAACATTATTCAACCATACTAAATATGAAAATTAAGGAATGAAAAAATTCAAACAGTTACTAAATCGGTGAATGAGCAATAATCTGGCGATAATAGCGATTTCTCAATTAGTTATGCAATAGTTAACTAATAATTTTTTAAAACTTGAACATGAAAATTGTGAGTGTGATAACTGTTCACAATAGATCTGAGATTTTTTTTCCTTCTTGGAGCTATTAGTATAAGGTTTCAGAGTAAATCCCTGTTGAAAAAAAAATGAAAATTTCAACTTTTCAGTTGTTTATTAACAGTTTTGCAACATCAAACTGTAATTTTTTAAATAATTTTAATGATGCGTTTTTTATTATTGGAGGCTACAAGGAAATGGTAATTGAAAAATCGCGATAAAAATGTTTTGTCGCTGGATTATTGTTCATTTACCTATCCAGTAAAAACCTAAAATTTTTCATTCATTAATTTAATATTTAATATACTAAGTTAAATAATTTTTATTGTTAAAGTGTACCAAATGGTATACGCAAGCCAGATTGCCCGTTTTCGGCCGTATATTTACCCCTCCTAGATAATTATAAATATTAATCCTACAGTTCCGGGAGACTTTCTTTCAGAAAATATCCTGCTCTTTTTGTAACTTTATTTATATATCAAATATGTCAATTAGTTTTTGAGATAATTTTTTCTTTCAGTAAATTGATTATAACTTTTACAGTTTTCGAAAACGAAACTTAACTTTTTTCAAAAAATATCTACATGCTCTTCCGAATCGAATGACACCTAGTTCATATTCTTCCGAGACTCATGAAAAAAGTTGAACAAAAAAAGCACGATGTATAAATTCAGAAATGGATTGAACGCCATCACAAGAAAAGTTTTACTAACTCGACAATTTTTATTAACTTCAAAATATTATTATAATTAAGTAATTAAATTGACAGTCAAAGCCAAGAGTTAGCCATATTTTGATACCTACTCTACCTCAAAAAATATACGAAATATTAAATATCGATTGAAAATCTTACATGAGCAGAAATCACGCTCCTCGAATGTAAACAGGAAACAGGTCACTAGGACCAAAAAACGTATGTGAAATTGAAAATTTTATTCACGAAGGAAGAAGTCAACCAAAACCTCCTCGCAATTCTTCTCATTCTGAATTTTATACTACCTATAGGTACAATTGAACGAAATTGCTCGTGCTTTAGATATAATACTATACTATTTAACAAAAGCTCGAGTAGTTTTGTTTAATAGTAAGTACTTAGTACAGTATACAATTTAGAAAAAGAAGAGGTGCGAGGAGATTTTGGTTGACTTCTTCGAAATAAAAATTTTCCATTATAGCCATTTTAACTTTTTTAAACATGATTTTTGCTCATAGTGACTACTAATTAAACATAGAATAAAATATACTTCAAACTACTTGTTACTTTACCCAAAATTTCTTGATTTATTATGTTAAACGAAAACATATCTAGATGATTTTCATATAATTGCATATACATAATATCAAAAAAAAGAGTTGCTGGTGCTTAGTAAATTTCATGTATACTTAAATACGTAAATACGAAGACTTTTCTTCAATTCTATTATAATTTTCGTAGGCTCATGGGGGGGGGGGGATTGATCCCCTTGATCCCCCCCTATCTACGTCACTGCTTACAGCACCAGCGTAGATACTGGGGTAGGGGGTACAGGTCGGACAGTACCACCTGGAGGATTAAAAAACTTCAAAATAGTTAAACCCGTAGAAAGTAGAAACAAAAATATCCATGAATAAAATAATAATGATATGTAAAATGAAACACTTGGCTTAACATTCTACAAATATATTGAAAAATAAAATTAAATCAGTTAACTAGTTTCGGTTTATGGACCCATTATCGAGACTGGATAGAAAACTACTCAACAAGCTCATTTATAATATAGAATCTAATAGAGGGGAAACTTGGACTTGGAACTCAACTTGTTCATTTACAAAGAAGAATTTCCTCTTAACGGCACTACCAATTTCTAGGATTTCCAATAGGTCAAGACGTTTGCCTTATTACCTGGATGTAGACATGTGGTTTTCTATAAGACGATGAAATAGTTAAATTTTATACAATGCTCAGAGAAACATGTGGTATTTTTATAAAATAAATATTTTTGTCCAATATAAAAGGATGGGCGTTCATTACAAAAGATTTTGTAAACATTATGTCTAAGAGTGACCTAATATTAGGATTATTAGTACATATACTTTTAATACCGTTTTTTGATAGTCTGTTGATAATTTTATTACTAGTACTGATTTTCATTTTTGAATATAATTGTGAAACGTTAAGATAAGTGTTTTATTTTAAATATCATTATTAAATATAAATCGTGTTGCACCAAGTGATAAGCGAAACTTCAATATTAGTTATGAATTAAATAATATTTAAACGGCAGCGGCTGCAATTTAAAAATATAATTCCGTAGAATTTTTATCGGATTTTTTGTGATCCGAAATAGATCTTCGGATAAATAAATGGAAAGAAACTAAAAATAAATTAAATGTTTTACCAGAAACGGCGTTAGATACTTTAGATCTCTGCAATAAAGAAATATTTCCCAACATATATATATATATATATATATATATATATATATATATATATATATATATATATATATATATATATATATATATATTTTTATATATATATATATATATATATATATATATATATATATATATATATATATATATATATATATATATATATATATATATATATATATATATATATATATATATATATATATATATATATATATATATATATATATATATATATATATTTCTGTTATGCCGGTAAGTGTTGCAAGTGCTGAACACACTCAGAAGGCTAAATGGTGGTTAAGGTCTACGATGGGCCAGGAAAGATTAGTTGGTTTGACTCTATTAAATATACACGAAGATATTGAAATAAATATTGATGCTCTTATTGATAGATTTTTCAAGCAACGTACAATAAAACCTGATTCTGTTTTATAATATGTATGTTTACAGGTTACGGCGCTTACAGCTGTTCATTTTGAGATATAGAATATTAGGTTTATTACATATCTATGTATATTACCTATCTAGTCTAGGTACTAGTTAAATTGGCTGACAAACGGAATATACCCTCATTTATTTTTACTTATAATATTCTATAGAAAAAACGTGTTTATGTTAGGTATGTTTTTGTAGATAAAATTTGTTATTTTCTTTAATTAGATTATTACCTGATAGGTGGGTAATTTTTTTTTCATTTAGTTGACTTAATTTGGGTTAGTTAGTAACTAACGTAAACGAAAGAAAGCTCCAAAGAGATGGAAAAAAGCACTTCTTGGAAAAATAATAGGTACCAAAATAGTACCCCGAAAAATTTCGCATGCATCATTTTATTTACCCGCCAGAAATTGCTGCGCAGACGATTTTCTCTGTGGCGCATTACCCTTACCCCCCCTAAGACACAAAACTATCTACGCCCTGCCTCACAGAAAATTTTAATATTCATTCCAGTATAATTTTTGTCAATTTTTCAAGAATATAATTTCAACATAATAATAGAAAAGCTATATGCTATTGTATATTTACCTGAAAATAATATGAATACAAAGTAAGTTTTTCCACTGTTTCCACCGAATCGCTGAATATCTGGATTTTCTGATTCATTTGAAATTACTACGTTTATTATCATTTTTTTTGTGATAATAAACGTAGTAAATTAAAGTTTTGTTTTTGTTCATCATGTTAAATTATCACGTGACGGATTCCATCAATCATTTGGAATTACCAAACGTAAAATCTCAGTCGTCTGTCTATTCGAAGTAAGAGTCTCATTCAATTTCTCCAATCTGATTGTCGAAATCTACCCAATACAATTAAAGCTCATCAGTTGTGTCCTGTGTTCATGTGTAACTTTGCTGTCACAAAAATCAATGCTAATGAGATAAACTGGGAACAAGCACCACCCCATTGAGTAACATCCCCTATTGATTCAATAGTAATTGAGTTAAGGTCGCGCAAACAAATTGCAAATAAAGATTTAATTCGATATTGCATTGGGGTTGGAAGAGAAATTTAAATACAGATTTCTAGTTCTTCATTACGGACGGAGTCAAATAGTAAGAGGAAAAAGGTGAGTTATCGTGCTATTGGGAAATATATATTTCTCTTGCAGTGTCGGGCTATTCGATGGGCCTAACTTGATTTAACTTCTCTATGTGTAATCTTCACAACTTTTGCAAAAAGAGGATTTTTTAAAAGATTTCCTGTCTATTATTTCTTTCATTTTTTATCTGGCTTATTGCTGATTCCTATTTATCATTTCTCTGAATTTAACACAAATTTGATAGATTCGTGTATAGATTATCACATCAAGCGATAGAATATATTACGAATTCATCTTTGGAGTTTATTGGAGTTTACTCCTTAAGAAACGATTTTCATATTTAGCTCGCGATATGAAAATTTTATGAGGAGTAAAATCGAGCGTTAACTAAAAGTGAAATGTTACGCTCCTTTGCGCAACGTACTATGCTATTTATATCTAGTGATACTTATATTGGTGCACAATAAACAAAATTATTTAGTGATTGAAGTTAATAAAATATTGGAAGATATAAAAAAAACTGATTTGAATGACAATGAATAACGAAGAAGAAGAAGAATCTGATACACGTGGATGCAGTTAATTTTTTTTTACGTCCGTGTGAGAGGAAAAATCTTTTATAGACAACCCTGAGAGTATTCCGCACGTATTCTCAGGGATGTGTGAGACTCCGGATGTTGCTGGTTACTCACTGAAAAACCTCTCACACATTCCTTGGAGTAGTTCTTCATCCTGCCCTTACAGCGTCCCTTAACAAAAGAGATGAGCTGCAACCGGCCTCTATAGTTCATGGGACCTGATGCCTCGAAGTGACCCGAACAACACTGCTTTCTACGCGTCAATATATCGGCCAGAGTTCTGCATGCCGGAATAATTTTCAATTATGTCACATAGTTTGCTCTCATTCCACCTAGGCAAGCTATGATTAGTACGACCATCCTAACTTTATGCCCTGGGTATAGTGTTCTTAGCTCGAACATTAAATCTCTGTATTTTTCCTTTTTCTGTTTTTCTTTCATCATCACATTATTTTCGGCAGGGGACGAAAACTCGACAACAAACAATTCTCTGAGCTCTTTGTCCAGTAGGACTATATCTGGCTTTATAGCGTGAATCTGCCTAGTTGTTGGAAAAGCATAATTCCAGTATATGCGAGCTCTATCGTTCTCAACAACCGCTTCAATTTCTAGTGGAACATATGTTAGCACTGGTTCTATACCATAAACTTCTCTCAGATGGAAGTAGAGAGTTCTGAGCGCCCCATTATGTCTTTCTATATACCCTGATGGAGCATGGACTCTGCAAGCAGACAAGATGTGCATAAGAGTTTCCTGCTGACTATGGCATGCTCTGCAAGTTGTTGGGGTGTCCACATTATGTTCTTTTTATACCATCTTGTATTCATCACTCCAATCTATAACAAATCCCTCCGTTTCCGACTTAAGCCCAGCCGACTTCAAAAAGGCAAAGGATAATTCTTTCGACAGGCCCTGTTCTTCAAAATTCCTGTAATATATGGAGTGCAGATTTTTACTCATATCATTATTATTATTAATTGAATTAACGAAAAGCTGTCTGCTATTTAATGTATGTATGTATGTATGTTTCATTAATTGCATGTATTTCTTATATTTTATATTATATATTATGTTATTAAAATTATTGTTGGTGTTTGCGCCGTATATATTAGGGTATACCGGCAACAGTTTATGCATGTATAGGTATATATGATACAACACAAACACATACAACAACAACCTAACCGTCAATTTTTGTTGTGATTTTAGAGTGTGATACATATTAATAAAGTTACAATTGTCTTGTTACCCAATAGACACTTATTTTTAGAACACATATTTTACTTAGGAAATTTCAATATATTCAAATTTTTTTCATGTTCTGTATTCTATTTAATGCAATGATCTTCAATTAAACCTTTCATCTGAAAACTTGTTTCAGTTGCTAAAGAATCCAATTGTGAAAATTCGGAAGATCCCAACGATAGAGATCACAATGAAACCAATCAGAAAATTTTGACGAAGCAAAGAAGATCCAGAACCAACTTCACTCTAGAACAACTGAACGAATTAGAGAAATTATTTGATGAAACTCATTATCCCGATGCTTTTATGAGGGAGGAACTCAGTCAAAAACTTGGTCTTAGCGAAGCTAGAGTGCAGGTAGGAACAGATTTCTCATTTCTCACACAGCTGTATTACCAGGGTGAACTGAAAAGTAACAGAGGTTTTTTTCGACACTTATTTCGTTATTAAAATCAAACTGGTAGTGTTTCATCGTCAGACGGATGAAATCATGTCCTTACTTGCATGTATATATATATATATATATATATATATATATATATATATATATATATACATATATATATATATATATATATATATATATATATATATATATATATATATATATATATATATATATATATATATATATATATATATATATATATATATATATATATATATATATATATATATATATATATATATGAAGTTATGGATTAGAATTTATCATAACAGAGAATAGGGAATTTAGGATTTTTATTGAAAAAATTGAAAAAAATCTACAAACAATAATCGCACATAAAATGACAATACAAGATTGCCTATAAACAGTAAAGTTTTGAGTGGTACTGTTTTATAAGCAAGTTTATTACAACAGATTTTTCTCATGAAAATTGTAAAAATTAAACAATGAACATAAAAAATTGATTCCTTATTGCTATTTTAGTTGTTTTTCCTTTCAAGAGAAATATACCTTTTTTTTATAACTCTTTCCTTCCCCTGCTTACTTAAAATCACCTCGAACAATAAGCAATTGTCTGTCGTTGATTATAATCCTATTCCCCAAATTCGCAGAGACGATATTCCAGATTAAATACTACCGGGAGAAGAGAAGGGCTGGATTATTCATCGACGAATAAAATGAGATGTAGTAGAATAAACTGCATAAAATAAAAAATGGACAATTCAGCTCATTTGACAAATAAAATATACCTACCTAAATCATTTCAAAGTTAAGAATTAGTAATAACAGTTAAAAAATATTAGTAAAAAAGTGTTTGTCAAATGTCAATAAATTTGAAAATAATTTATTTAAAAAAAAATTCTGTATGTTCATAGCATACTGAATAAACATGCTTCAATATCAAACCGAAGTAAACACTAGAATATCGTTCATTTTATTTATAAAACAAATCGAAATTCAAATCAAGTGCATCGCTTACTGATAGTGAAGCAGTTCTAGCTGTGATTCGAATGGAATAGTCCCCGCGAAGTGCAGTGAGATTGAGTAAAAGAGTTGAAACCCAAAAAGAATCGGATACATGAACTCAATCAAGGTACCAAATTTCAAAACTTTAACTCAATCTGTAGATGCTGTAAAGTTGCGCAAATGTTCAGAAATCACGAAAAAACAAGAAATATCTACATAAAAATGGCGTTGGTTTGAAAAAATTACCCAAATTTTGATAGTTTCGTTCTGCCTCGAATATAATTCCAGATATCAAGTTTCAGCTCATTTGGTGTTATGAGAGCTGCTGGACATGACACTATGTTCCGGAAATTATATATATATATATATATATATATATATATATATATATATATATATATATATATATATATATATATATATATATATATATATATACAGTGACGCACCCAGGGGGGGGAGCCATGGGGCTGCAGCCCCCTCCGAGATTTATAATGGTAACGAAAGAATTGAGATTACTAAGATAATAATTGTAAAATTATTTCATCTACTAATATAAAATAAGCCCACTGGCCATTATCGGTCATTCATTAGATCTATTATGATGGACCGTACACGGGATGTGCGTTTTTTATTTAAATTTCAGGATTAAATGTTATTTCTTACATAAATTTTACATGTTGATTTAGCGAATTTTGTACAATAGGTAAATATATGTTCTGTTTCATATACGACATATGTGTAAGTTTATATTTAATGAACAAATTGTTCAATTTCTTACTCAAATGTTACATTTTAATTCAGCCCTAACCCCCCCCCTCCTCTCCGGAAACTCAATTCTGGGTGCGCCCTTGTATATATATATATATATATATATATATATATATATATATATATATATATATATATATATATATATATATATATATATATATATATATATACTTAGATGAAGTGTTAGTGAAAAGAAATGTTTTTGTTTGTGTTTGAATTAATGTTTTTGAAAAAGGAGTAGAAACTATCCGAAACGTAGACAAAAATGAATGTATATTGTTAAATAATTCTAAGTGAACAACAATAAACAATAATACACACTAACACTTCATCTAAGCATATTTAAATAAAAAAAATTAAAAAACTTATTAACCATATATATATATATATATATATATATATATATATATATGTATGTATATATGTATATATATCAATATATATATATATATCAGTGGCGGCTCGTGAGGTTTTGGTTTGAGGAGGCTACAAGAGGTGTTAAAAATACAACATAGGCGAAAATTTTTAGGATTTCAAGGTCAATATAATTTAAAGAAAATCAAAGTAAAACAAGCACCCTAAGCTATTAATTTGTTTTCACTTTCGAGTGTCTACCTTGAGACCTACAACTCCTATTTACAATATTCACAAAAATTCTTCTCAGCCAATTAATCAATTCATCAAATTTTTTCTTTCACGTAATAGGTACCTACCTATCTACTTAACGAATTTTTTAACAGCTGGTGAGAGCAAATAAAAAGTTATTATATATTTTTGAAGATTAGTGGGATTCTGCGATCTTTAACGTTAGCAAAATGATCTATAATATCCTCATAAAATTTTTTGTCTTTCGCCAAAAGTTTTACCAATTCCTTTTCAATAGACAACAAACTAATATTTTTCAAACGATCCTGGCTCATTGAATTTCGTAAATAAGTTTTAATTCTCTTAATAGTGGAAAACGAGCGCTCTACGGAAGCCGATGTCACCGGGATAGAAACAATTAGACATAAGAGTTTATAAACTTGGGGTAATTCTTGATTCAAATCATTATCAAAAAGTTATTTAATAGTCCTCACATGATTTTCATTTTGCCCCAAAATTTCATTGTCATTATAAACAACACACAGTTCACTTTTTATGGCCACCTTATCAAAAAAAGTGTATTTTTGACATAAATTTTCCAAAAGTCGAAGAAATGCAGTTCTTTCAAATCAGAGAACCTTATTTTTATTTGACCCCTAATAGTATTCAAAATTTCATATTATAGTGAAGCTCCATATCTGCGTAACTGAATTTCTTTCGTTTTGGGCTAAATTGAGTCGTATCATCAGTAGTTTGAAATACAGAAAATAGTTTTTTAAAATACACTTCTGCACGAAATTCTGAAATTTTTTCCAAAAGAAACTTGAGCCGATTTCGTGAGTAAATTACATCCGAAAACTTGTGCTGTAAGATTTGAAAAACTATTTCTGTTTGTTCAAAAATTAATTTAAAGATGTTTAAAAAATATATAAATTCCTTATCTTGTAAGTAAGATATTAATCCGCGTGCTGTATTTAAAGTTACTTTATCGGTGAAAAATTCCTCACTTTCAACTAGGTATAGAATTAAATCCTCAAATCTTAAGCGGCCCCAAACAGAGACATTTTCACTAGTAAAAAGTAAACACTGCCAACAAAATAATTTATTTTTTGCCTGTGATCCGGTTAGGCAAGGATTTCTCTCATAATTCCGTGTATTAAAACCGCGGTTTTGTTTTCTGTTACGCTGCACCAAATTGTTTAATTCAGGGGTAGGTTTTTTTTGTTTTTATCAAAACTTTATCCTCATAACTTAGAGCACTAAAGTTATGGGATAACAAATATTCCACTAAGTCACCATTGAAAATTTTGAAATTAATTTCAGTAATCAAACTCATTTTAAAACAATACGCGTAACGCGAGCTGATTCCGGCGTTCATTATTCAGACAGTACGAATTACGATCATACTACGATTCAATCAACGACTTTACTCGATGTCAGGGAGATTCTATAGTTGTGATTGGTCGACATTGTATAAGACTGGACTTTATCGGTGTTGCCATGTACATGTGTTTTGGTTTTCTATTTCAATGAAGTATTCATTCGGAGTATTTGTTTTTGAGTGGTGTGAGTTTGCTTTTCTGTGGCAGGCATAATGAACGTTGAGAATATATCTTTCTAAGCTTTCCGCAGCGTTGCCACAAATCTTGAAATGAATGAAATGCAGTAAATGTAAATACCTTCTATCTCGATTAATAAATTATATGATATAATGTAGGTTGAAAGGAAGGTAGGTGCATAAAATAATATGATTTTGATTAATATGAATATGCTGAATGCTGACTATTCAATATAGTATATATATTAGTGATACACGGAATATTATTGAGGAGGCTTAGCCTCCTTAGCCTCCTTTGACTAGCCGCCCCTGATATATATATATATATATATATATATATATATATATATATATATATATATATATATATATATATATATATATATATATATATATATATATATATATATATATATATATATATATATATATATATATATATTTATTCGAATTGTTGTTGCATGTGAACTATTTCTAACTCTTGAGATTCAACAAGCCTGTTATTGCTAATAATTATCAAGAGATTATATATATATATATATATATATATATATATATATATATATATATATATATATATATATATATGTGTGTGTGTGTGTGTGTGTGTATGTGTGTGTATGTATCAGACATCAAAAAAATTTCGAAATACGCGGTCCAGGAACTCTAAAATGGATAAAAAACTATTATTATTATTTTCGGGGATAATTCGCCTAAAAAGTTGAATTCACATTCACATTCTACAATCTTAGCTACAATAGGTTTGAAGGACCCTTTCTTCATAAAATAATTCACACTATAATGTAACAGAATTAATATAATTTTGATTACACTCATGAAAATGTTAAAGGGCATAAAATAATTACTCAGGAACGCTTGTAATCCATCTAAATTGTGGTAGAGTGTAGCAGAAGACTGATGCGGCGAGAGAAGGAAGGTGTAAAATTGGGCGTGTAGCCTGTCACTTCGAGCAGGAAAAGGGGGTGGCAACGGTATCTTTAAAGTATCCCTTGAGAGAAATTAGCGTAGACAACACTCGACTTTAATATCGGGCCCCTAAGGTATAATAAACCTATAAGAAATGGGGTCTAAATTAATTTAATTCCATTACCGTAATGAGGATGGCAACTAAATAAAGTGAGAATCCATGCTCCAGCTTTTCTGCATCGCAATCACACGGCTAGCTGACTTACAAATAACCAGTTCACGATCTGATCAAATCCACTTAGCTGATGGATTCAATCTCAGGATTAAATAAGATGTGTAGCATACATTTAAATACATACATAAATCAATTGGAGTTGTTGATGAGGAAAGTACGATATTTGTACAATCCCTATAGCTTTATCCCTTAAAGCTTTATCGAGTATTCATGCGTCATGAAATTGCCTATAATTGTGGTGGGACTGGTGGGAGCCAATTGACAACACCCTCTAACGACAAATCTTCGAAACATAAAAACTTTTTTAGCAGTCTAAACTCAAAAAGGTTACTACGAAACAGTTTATTTGAAAAATTTTGTAATCTATACTGACAATACAATACAATACGAAACAATTTATTCATCCTAATAAGTATTCTCAATACAAGTGAAACAAGTCAAAATAAACCTACTCATACATATATTGTCATCAAATATTTGATGGTTTAAATTTTCGAAATGTCAAATGATTCTCAGGTATATTTGTTATGTTATGTGGTGAATGAAAAATTAGGGTTTTCCCAAACATCACTTATAAATAGAGTGCTCTACACATACTTTTATTGCAATATCATATATTTCGCTATTTCGGAAGTTTATTAAAATATTAAAACTCTGTAGATGAAAATAGGTATTTTTAAATTGATTCATTACTAGCAATAATTATTTCGAATTTTACCAGAGAAACAGTTTTTACATCAAAACTTTCCTTCTTTATAATTGAAAAATGTTTCTTGTTATTAACAAATATTTTATTTTTGTAGTTATGTATTTTACTTCAAGTTCAAATTCTTCAAATAATCGGAATAATTTGTCTCTATATACTTTTCAGTTTCCCATTGCACTTTATTTTTGTCATTCAGTGTAGATATTGTCTTCCTGAATTATAGATCTACCAAAAAAATTACGACAAAGGAAGAGAAAAAAAAATTAACTTTAGTATACCTATGTAATAATATCATAAATTCAAAGTAAGTAAATGTTACTAAATTTATTCATATTATTGTTTTTTTTTTTAATTTTAAATATAGTGCTAACGAAAATACTCATTTCGACTGATTATTTTCATAGTACATAGGTATCTACTATAAAAGCAAAACTAACTACCTTCAGATATCATCCAAATTTATGAAAAACAGCCTAAGGAATTTGAATTGAGAAGGTTAATACTTGATGGAAATCATAATAAACAGAAATTAATATAGTACAAACAAACAAGTTTTTCCACAAATCTGGAAAACAGGCACTATAACGACAATTGCAAAACCAAATCTAGACAACAAAAAAGTCAAAAACTATCGACCCATTACCCTTCTACCAGTACTTGGAAAATGAGCAAGTTATTCTTGTTTTTGACTTAGGATTCCGTAATAAGAAGTCTACTATCCACCCACTTACCATACTTACTTCCAACATTCAAAATGCACAACTGAACAATATGAAAACTGAAACACTGACTCTGGACATAAAATAGCATTTGACAGCATATGGCATAAGAGACTTCTGTATAAATTAAATCAACTAAAGACACCCAAATACCTAATAAATATAATAAAAAAATTTCTAGAAAACAGACAACTAACAGTAAGAATACACAACACAACATCTAAATACTTCTCCGTAGAACAAGAAACGCCCCAAGGATCCCCTCTGTCTCCGATGATGCTTTATAATATATACTGCTGCGATATATGCTCTGAATTCGACCAAAATCAGTATATCTTACAATATGCAGATGACACCTTCTTAGTAGCTCATGAAAAAACATTACAGAAATCTACTAACAACATACAAGAACTCATGGACAAAAAAATCACACAAAATTCACTAACAGTAACAATAAACGGAATGAATAAAACACCAGCATCTTCTATGAAATACCTGGGAATTTTGTTTGACAATAAAATAAATTTCAAGCCTCACACACAGTCAATAACGAAAAAAGCAATAACAAGACCAAAACATTTCAGACACCTAACATACGGGAACAGAGGGATAAGTCTCAAAAATGCAGTTAGAATAAATAAAACAATATGTAGACCTATGATAGAGTATACACATACGATCTACGCAAACTGCCAAACATCAACGCTTAAAAACATTGAAGTAGCAGAAGGATCAGCTCTGCGAAAAATCACCATAATAAGACATCCACTAAACAGACTACACAACCCCTCCAATAAGCTACTATACGCAAGAACAAACTTAGAACCAATCAAAACTCGACTTCACAAACTGAATCAAAAATTCCACACGAGATTGGAAAAACTAGAAGATATTTTACCACTGTTCCACACTACTTACCACAGGGACTTACGAGAAGAAGATTCCCTACAGAGACTCTCCTTCAAGCATTAAGTTGAAATAAAATAAAATATAATTGTACATTAAACAGGCTGAAGGACCCAAGGTCGATAGCCATTTGTATGTATACATACAATGAAGATCTGTTATTATTATTATTATTATATTTTATTTTCTCTTATTTTACTAAATATCGTACGACCCGTTTCGGTCTATTGAAGATAAATGGTAGAACTTGTTGCAATTTCGAAAATTGAATATCAGAAGTAAAAAGCCTTTTATAATTAGGTATTTCGAGTTACTGTGGAGGAGATGCACAATGCTCAACAAACCACGTACTAAACTTAACCCTCTAATTAATTCAATCAACAGAAGCTGTGGAGGTGTGTAAGTCCTCAAAAATGGTCCTACCAGAGATTTTTTTCGTTGCAGAACGAAAGTATCAAAATTTGGGTAAATTTCTTCAAACCCAGCTTTTTTTTACGTAGATATTTCTAATTTTCATATAAATACCCTTTCCGGTACATATTGACATCTCCAGCGGTTCGCATCATACCAAATGAGCTGAAATTTGGTATCTGAAGTGGCTTCCGAGGCAGAACAAAACTATCAAAATTTGGTTGAATTTTTCCCACCGCCGCCATTTTCACGTAGATATTTCTTGTTTTTTCATGGTTCTTGAGAAATTGCCGAACTCCACAGCTTTGCAGATTGAGTTATAGGGTAGAAGTTTGACACGTACATTGAGTTTATGTTAAACTAAGATCCTTTGTGAGTTTCAACTCTTTTTCTTAACCGCGCTGCATTCCGTTCGAATTGCATCTCGATGTACGCGATACACTTCGCGAATTATTGTTTTACAATAGAGGTTTGAAATTTGGTACGTAAATTGAGTTGATGTTGAGATAGGGTTGCCATCCTTTCAGGATTCCCCAGATTTGTCCTAGTTTAGGGGGCGTCCGGGGGTCGTACAAACGGGGGTTTCTGAATATGTCCGGGTAAAACCCGGACAAATTTTGTGTCAGGGGAATCCCGATTGCTTGAAAGATGAACAATATATTAAAACAAATCTTAGTTAAAAATTAATTCATAATCGTAAGCCGCCTAATAAGCTAAATCCAGAAAGAAACTAAATAAAGGATAATTTCAAAGATTTGAGTTGCTTTCACTTTTAGAAATTCCTGATGGAAAAAAAAGACATTTTCGAAAAATATCAAGTTAAGTTAAATTAGTAAAAAGAACATGATCTCGTTAAAATTGAAACTTGTTTCATAGTTAATAAATAATTTAGGCTTTTGGTTACCTAACCTATCTAACCGAACTAGATGACCTATCCTATAATTTGTTGTTACAATGTAGAATGTAGTCAATTTGATCTATTTTGATCTACCAAAAATTATTATTATAAGTTGTTTTTAATTTGATGATACCAAAAAAAAGAGTTTTTCTGATTATTTTTGTTACCAGATTACCTCAAAAAGAGGAACCTGTAAACTGTGTTATATTAGTAGATATTTCATTTTTTTGTTGTTTTGTTTATATCGCAAACAATAGGTTTAAAGTTTAAATAAATTAAAAAATTAAAAAATAAACGATGTTTTATTTTATTCGAAAAAAATATATTTAGGGGTGTCCGGGAAAGAACTGAATTTCACCCAAATGTCCGGGGTTTTTATAATTTTTGTCTGGCGTCAGCAATTGAGGTGATGACAACCCTATGTTGAGGTAGGTACATTTTTTCCTCAACCACAATGAACATCGCGAATTTTTTTTTTTAATAAAATAAATTATTTTCTACTTTTCAATTCGGTTTGCTATTTAAGCGTGATTTTTCAACATATAAATACAATCCGTTAGAATTACATCTCGACGCGATACATTTTGTGCACAAAATACGACCTAAGTGATGGAGCTCTGCTGCTCACAAGTTTTTATTCCAATAATATAGTTATGGGTTCTAACCAAGTATAGGTAGCGCACAAAATTTGAATAATATATACTTTGATTATTGGATAGATACTCAAAGATCGGACAAAATAAAATATAATAAGCTTCTATCTGTATAGTTGATGGAATCCGTCGTTACTACGTTATAATTCAACATGATGAACAAAAACAAAACTTGAATTTACTACGTTTATTATCACTAAAATACTTTGAAAAATATTACACTGCGATTGCAATTTCGGTCAGAACTGAATATATAATTACAGATTTGCGCTCACGGGTGGGAAATAATTATTGCAGGAACCTAAATAGACAAGAGGAACACAAAGAAGAGCTAATAGATGTGGATTTCCCAAATTAGTGCAATGAAATGTTCTTAGAAAAATCATTATTGTTTGAATACACTAAATATAGGAGAATGTATTTCCACAAATAGATGACTTTCAAATTATGCACAAATTACCGACAGGAATCAAACTTACTTAATTAGAATCATTAGAAATTTTTTAACTCGCAGTGTAATATTTTTCAAAGTATTTTTGTGATAAGAAACGTAGTAAATTCAAGTTTTGTTTTTGTTCTATGTATATATTATGATGGTTCAACCAAGAGGAGAACAGAGGGCTGACTAACTAAAAGGCTAAATCATCACTTAACATAGGATTGAATTCGCATAACGGCATCTAAATCTTTATGGTCATCGGAAAATGCCATATAATCTCTTACCAAGCCATTAGTTTCCAATGTATCAATGGAAACCAATAACCTAATGTAAAAAGGGTCAGTAAAAACAAGGGTGGCACTCAGTAAGAGAGAGCTAATCGAAACCGTTTAGCCAGATCGCCTCGCAGTTTCGCCCGATTTGCTGCGCCTAACTATATTTATTGGGAGTTAATGACTTAATGAATATTTATTACGCGTTGGATTAGAGTCAATGTATAGATGTTCAAGTAAAGCAGATTTTCCCTAATGTCGAATAATAGAGTGGAAATGGTACCAACCGTTACTGTTAGAAGCTTAACATTCCTCTTGTCTAAAGCCCTCTTTATATCGCTTGATACTGCAGTCTGCTTTTATCTTCCAGGTTATTACACGAAAAATATATGCGGAAATAGTTAAAATATAATACTTTTTTGGAAAAAAAATAATTTACTTATAACTGTTCACTATATCACTTGATATATCCTAGAAGCGACTCATTTATCACTTTGTACTCTTTTATAATATTTTTTTTAAAGGGGATGATGTGACACAGGTCGAGTATTCGCCTGTGTTCCATCATCTACCCTCATGGGTTTGTAATCTAGTACATTACCCAGCAGATCATGTTACATGTAGATATATAATTTTAAATTGAAAATTATTGGACAATCACAACTTCCATATCTTATCCGAGATTCGTACCCGGTACCGTCTATGCCCTAGACAATTTTCCAACCATCTGGACCTCAGACGGTTGATTATTATTATTTTATTTCAGAATAAATTATGCACCTATATTTGTTTTTTCCCATGTATATAGCTTCTTAGTTCTACTTGTATTATTTAATCAGTTCACTACAATTTAGCAATATTGATATGTGAAAGTAAAAATCATTCTCAAAACAATCAAGTTTATGGTCAAAGAATGAATGTACAAAAATGTTGACGAGTTCGACCTTAGCTGTAAGTATATCTTCTCGTGTACCCTTTATTTATAAAAGAGGATATGTCCATTTATGATTTATGATATACTTCTCCAAAATCAAAATAATGGTTACTCAAACATCCTTCATACAAAATAAAAAACACATCTTCAATTTTTAAATTGAAGAAAATTATTTCAAAATTCGTTAATAATAAACGTTTCGCCCTTAACTGTTATTTATTTTCAATATTTTGATGCAGACCTGAATTTAAGTTCACATATTGATCATTTTAAGTTAAGAAATATTGTGATTACGTTTAGTATATTGAAAGCATACCCCTGAAAGTCATGGCATATATTGGAAAATTTTAATGATTGGCTCTCATTTCAAAAACTTTTTTTTCAGGTGTGGTTTCAAAATCGCCGAGCAAAATGTAGAAAACATGAAAGCCAAATTCACAAAGGTGAGTTTCTGTATTACAACCATCAATTGTTTCTGTATAAACAATATCTGACGTCCCAGAATAAGAATATATGTGTTAATTTAGTGGGCACTGAATTTCTTCACAAAATAATAAATTTAACTTTTGAAGGAACCCAAATTTCTAAAAACCTTATATTAATATTTTTTTCTTCAGAAAAAGGCAAACACGCTACTATCTGATAAGGAATATCTTCCTTCTTTTACCAGAACGACGCAATAATTTACGCCAAAAAATCGAGTATACCCATGAAGGAGGGGCAAGGAATGTCTTAAATTTATTAAAACACTCGCAGTTCACAGTGCAGCTCACCCCAGAGGTGGGGGTTGATCTTACCCCCATAATTTCTTCTGGTCATGAATTTATTATGTCTCCGTACTTCCCCGGCTAAATCTGCGGTACATAATCGAATTTATATACAAGACAGCTTTAAAAAAACGTAGTTAAGGGTAGGTTTTCAATCAAATAAAATAATTCCCCTCGAGGGTGATTTTGCAACGCTGTTATTTCTGTATCGGTTAGCTGTGGGGACTAAGACGGTTCGTCCAGTCCACGGTCCATCTCTGGGGGGTTGTAAATAACAATTACTGACTCGCATGGATATCAACACCCCTGTTAGTCGAACACCACTTTGCTCTGTTTCTCCAGATTACTTTGCGATGGCAGACTATGTATTTCAAGTGTAAATAACCCAAAATCGAAGAAGTTCTCAAACGAATTATAGACTAAAACTAAAACTTTTGAAAATTCTTTTCAGATCTTTATACCTACCTACCAACTTTTGTTACTTTTCGCGGAATTATTGAAAATTTGATTATGCTTGCCAATGAAATTTTTTTTCAAGAATAATAAACAGATAAATGATTTATGTTCAATATAATGAAATTGTAATAAAGATAAACTTCATAATGTGACCTAGAGTTTGTAAAAGAAGAATTGGAAAGAGAAAATTAAAAGCATTGTTATGATATTCGAAGCAAAGGTTCAATTTTATACGTTTCTTCGGCTTTTTTTGCCAGTGTGAAAATATATTTGAATAGTTTTGAGTTTAGTTTTTTTGAATATGTGGGTTATAGTTCGTAAGTTTTTATAATAAAGTATATTTAATGATAAACTACAAGAATGAATAAAAATGCAAAATGTCGTAAATAATATTAATCAAATATACATTTTTCGAAAATCCTCTAATCTAAATTCATCTTTTAAAACCAACAACTCTTTAAGTAGCTTAAATTGTTAAAAATAATAGACCAAAATTAGATGAAAATAATAAATCAGGAGTTTATAAACTTGAGTGTAATTCATGCCCCAAATTTTATATAGGTCAGACGGGTGGATCTTTTCATAATAGAATCGAAGAACATGAAAGTAATTATGTTGGTAATAAGAGCGACTCCCATTATTCTAACCATTTAATAGAAGAAACACATGATTTCAACCATAATTTTAAGATTTTACATACCGAAAATAAGTCTCAAAAATTAAATTCATTAGAAGCTATGGAAATTTTAAAACATAAATCTTCAGACCTTTCACTCAATGAGCAAACTGAACTTGGTGATTCCCCGTTATTAAACCTGGTATTTGAAACCTCCTAATAGTTAACCGTTACAAATAAGTAAATACCTGTTATACCGTCCTGTGAATCATAAATACAACCCCCTGTTGTTAATACTTTATTACTAGAACAGATAATATATAAGCACTATGGTATATTTTAAGAATTAGTTTGTAACTAAATCTGATGAAGACACTGTGTTGTCGAAACAATTGTCGTTTAATTGTTAATATAGTGGAAATTATGTTAAAATAAACGTGTTCTTATTTCTTGATATGAATTTCCATCAAGTAAAGGTTACTTCGATTCAAAATACCCTAATCTGTAGTTAGTATTTTACCACACTTGAGTACAGTTTTAACATTTCGTCAATTTTTTCAAAAACTATATAGATGAATAAAACATGAACCGTCATTGGTTTATACTGTCCTGAAACAGGAATCCGTGTCCCTTGTTGCGGAGTTATTTAAAGTTTGTAAAATCGTCAAATTCATTCCATAAGAGCATTGTTGGAACAGAAATGTCTAAATAAGATAAAGGCTGTAGCGTGACCATATTTTCTTCAAGTTGCCCGAATTTTAGAGAATATATCAACCATGATGAAACGATGAAATTTTATTATTAAATTCAGGAATGATGCTGAATAACCAGTGCGAGTCTACAAGTTCAAGCTTGGAACAGTGCAGAGTGGTCCCATTCATGAACGTCTCCGCAGCTCTTAGAGGATTAGCTTTACCTGTGGACACTGTATCTTTGACCAACTGTGAAACGGTATCTTCCAAGCTATTTTCTTATACTGATACAGCCTTCACTTCACTCGATTCTGCATTTTTGTCTGCTGCGCATCATGTGAGTAGGTAGTAAGAAACTGAAGGCGGATATAATGTGATTGATAAAATCTGTATATATATAATCTATATATATATATATATATATATATATATATATATAATATATATATATATATATATATATATATATATATATATATATAATATATATATATATATAGTATATATATTATATATATAAATATATATATATTATATATATATATATATATATAATATATATATAATATATATATTATATATATATTATATATATATATATATATATATATATATATATATATATATATATATATATATATATATATATATATATATATATATATATATATATATATATATATATATATATATATATATATATATATATATATATATATATATATATATATATATATATATATATATATATATATATATATATATATATATATATATATATATATATATATATATATATATATATATATATATATATATATATATATATATATATATATATATATATATATATATATATATATATATATATATATATATATATATATATATATATATATATATATATATATATACCTTATATATATATATATATATATAAATATATATATATATATATATATATATATATATATATATATATATATATATATATATATATATATATATATATATATATATATATATATATATATATATATATATATATATATATATATATATATATATATATATATATATATATATATATATATATATATATATATATATATATATATATATATATATATATATATATATATATATATATAGTATAAATATATATATATATATTATATATATATATATATATATATATATATATATATATATATTATATAAACAGTGCCGGATTAAGCCAGATCGGGGCGTGTAGCAAATTCGGCCAAGCGGCCCTTGGTTTACTTTAGGTTCCCAAGTTTATAGAATTAAACTCAGATTAGAAAATAAAACCGAAAAGGTGTGCGTGACAACCCGGAGCGGCTATGTAGGAACACGTTTATCTGTGTGCGTGTAATGATACCTACCAGTTTTTGAAATAAACTCCCTATATTTTTTTATTACTTTTACAAATCAAACTAGTTGTTTTTTTTCAACTTTGGTAATAAAATAGTTCGTACATTATTTTAAATATTCATTAAGTACAATCAAAGCTAGATACGCACAATCAAATTCAAATTTATATTCATGTAAGTAAATGACATCCATGACACTTGTAAAAGAGCTATTTGAGCCAATTTGCCTACGGTCAGTTAGCTGATTAGGGTTGAGCTATGAGAACTGACTGAGTAGCTTCGGTCACTCTTTTTCATTCGCCAGGGAGTCACAAGTATTGGTGTTACAATAATATGATGGAATATAAAGTAATGCAACTAAAATACAACGCTAGACTAACATCTAAAGAGCTTTTTACAGTTTTTTACGTTGCGCCATATATAAATGTACATCAAATTCCAATAGTTTGATAGTCAATAGAATCCTATTTTACGACTAGCTCGCTGCTCGATAGATGACAATATCAGTGAATTCCCCTGTTAGTTTTGCAGTGCTAAAAACTTGCGTTTAGCGCAGTGCAAGTAGTACAAACACATAACTTGTGCGGCCAGCGCTCAATTTTTAGAAATGTGGTACAACTTTAAATTATTGTTGTAGATTTTGACACCAAAGTTTCTCGTGGTAGGTATTATACAACCTATAGGTACCTACGATTTAACGTGACGAAATCGAGTTTTATATTTTCAATTATGAGTGAATCATAGCCTAAACGCTTCGCGTTTGAGGCATGCAAGATATTTTACGCTTATTTAAACCTATTTTTTTTACTGTCAAACAAGCGGTGGAGCGCGGGGCCCCCCAACTCGCGGGGCCCGTAGCATTTGCTACTCTTGCTACGTGGCTAATCCGGCACTGTATATATATAATATATACATATGTGTGTACTGAAATAACACTTCCGCCCATCTCCGTCTTCGATACACTGCAATAGTCTATTATTTTCAGAGAGAATACGATTAAAAACATTATATTTACATCGAACTTGATTTTCTTTAAATCTTTCTCTGCAGGGACAATGCTTTTTTGAAATAATGCCGCATATTCTGAAGCAACTGAATCGAATCGTTTGTTTCAATTGACTCACTTGAATTTATTCAAATCAATAATTACAAATTAATGAAGTCGCTATTTCAAGAATATAAACTTAATTAAAAAAATTTCTGATTTCTCATATTAACTTAGTCTTATTTTACAATACATCCTAAATAGATTATGGTTAATAAAGGGTTCCTTTTACAGTATGCCACAGCAGTAGCAATGAATGAAACATCAACTAGAATTTTCTGCCATCCCAGATATTCCCTTGGATTGGCAGCAATATCAGAGGCTCATAAAAATTCCAGCATTGCAGATTTGCGATTAAAAGCCAAGAAACATGCTGAGGCTTTAAGATTAGCAACAAAATCAAAGGAAAATACCCAGTAGCTCATATTTCCTACCCTCATGTGAAAACTGAAAACACTTTTTACTTGTATAATGTAAATACACTTTCACCTGTTTGTTCAATTTTCTTTGTTACACTGAATCAATATAAATAGGGTCATATAAAAAGTAGAGATATCTTTTCATTGTAATAATTTCTAGTCGATAGAAATGATGAATCATTTATGTTACATTGTCAAACAATTCTGAAGTTAAAATAAAAAGTAGGTACTTCAAATAAATTTTCAATTCCATGAACTGTTATCAAGGGAATTACCCATAGATATGAGTTTAAAGAAGTAGATTGGTTTTTCCAATGAAAATGAAAAAAAATATATTAATATTTCCAGGGAGGATTTCCAGTCATGGAGTTTATTAATGTAGTTAACTTTTTTCGTTTTCGAGATTATATTTAGATTGTTTTCTTTTAATTTCATGAAGATTCATGTCGACCTTGGTGAGAGGAATAATTCCAACTACTCTTCCACGTACCTATGTAAAAGCTTTAAGCAGTAATTTTAAAATTATCATCTATTTTTTCAAAATAATTTTGACATTCTTTTCCCTCATTCCAGAGTGATAATATTTCTCATAAATTATAATAAAATGACAATATATTGGTACTTTAGATACTCTTTTTGTGAATTGTGAAGACATTCATCATAGAACTTTGTATTGCATAATGACAATTAGAACACAAAAAATTATTTTGAGAATGTTATAACGGAAGTTTGAATAACGCATTCACCTATAATTCTAGTTATTGTTAAAAGTTTCTTGAAAAACTCATATTAATTTTGATAACCGAATAATACATCGTAATTTATTTCTCCATAAAAAGAATTTAGAACCCAAATGTCAGTGAAAACAACAAAATTTCATTGTTTAATTTAATTTACCCAAATTAGATATCTCATAAACGCTTGTTCTGGATCATAACACTTAAGGGTTAAAATGGTTTGTTATTTTGATGAGTGTTTGTGACATATGAATAAAGCATATTATTTTTCCTATATCGACGAAAAGACTAGATATCAATCTGAAAGATAAAATTCATACCTGAAAACAAATTCAGTTCCATATTGTTAATATAGAAAATGATAGATTGAACCACAACCAAAACTTTTCATAAAGTATTCCATCTGGAAAGACGATACAATGTAGATATGTAAAAATGTATATACATCCCCCTATTTTGCTAAATGAGTAGATGTAGTCCTTCATGTGAAATAAAATTAAGAAATATTTTAATGTATATTTTCAATTGTATATCGTTACATATTGCTATAGTTTGCAAATCAGAATAAATTTTACTTATTATGTGGAATTATTTATTTTTTTTTTTCATTTGAATTGATGCGGCCGTAACTCGATGAAGATCAATTATTAACATGTTTGAAAAATGAAACTCTAAGTTTAAACGATTTTCACATAATATAATTTAATATTATAATATAAAATAATTAATTATTTATATTTTAACCAAAATACTTAAAACAAAATAATGCCCACTAAATTATTTCCATTTTACTATAGGGTTAAACAGTGCAAAAAACAATAATTCTTATTTCTTTATTTGGTAATTATCAACAAAGTAAGATTTTTCTTAAAAATTTTGCAAAAATACCAAAATAATGGTAGTGCTGTGATGTTAATGGATGACTTCTCTTCCAAGCGTGTGTAAATTTTTTCATCAAGTAGAAATTTTCCATCCACATGCATATTATGGCCATCTGTTGTCCTACACTTCTTCAAATAGAAGGGAATGTTAAAAAATTTACTCTAAAAAAACATACCAAATTCAGAATCATTAACTAACTACGAATTTACAAGGTTGTAACCTTTTCCTTCATCGTATAATGAATCGAAATTCATCCAGTTCATAGATACTTGTAGATAGGCTAAAAGAAAACTCAATAAAAAAAACTCCATAATTACTTTTACAATTTACCGTCCAATGCTGTTCAAAAGAGCTACTATTTCTGTTCTGAGTAATTGAAAACTCTTTTTAGATGAGTCAACCTCCAAAGTGGTACCATCAAACTTTCCAGAGAAAAGAATTTTTAATGCAGTTCCTAAACCTTGTATCTGAAATATTTTAATATAAACAAGTATGAATGTTTATTTTAAATTCATGCTCCCTACTTTACCTGAAGTTTGCCCCATAATTTACATTTTTCACAGCCCACACAATCCATAATCGATGAAATGTTCCTGAAATGTTGCTTAAATTCCTGCTTCAATTTCCTGGCCTGCTCATGTCCAGTAAACATAGTGGACTCATCAAAGTGATATGGAAAATCCTTCACAATACTCAATAAATCTCTTATTGCCAGCTGTGTATCCCAATCATCTGAATCATTTCCAGTATAAAATTGTTCTTTCTCTAAATAAGGGGAAGCTTTTTTCAGTGCTTTTAATTGTAGGAGATATAAGAAATACAGATTGCGGAGCCAACTTGGTCCTTCATTATTTGTTGTTTCGGGCGAAAATTTTTTGTGAAATTCATCTGGATTTGGTCCCCATTCTCCATTTGAATATTTAAAACCTGAACCAAAAAGTAAAACAAGTTGAAAAACAGTTCAAATTAACTGAGAAACTTACTTGATTCTCTTAGAAGATATTTAACACAAACATGGATATTTATACTTGCATGAAGCCCAGAAATAGCCCTATAAAATACCCTTTCTTCTAAACACATACTATTTAGGTTATGACTTTCAATATACGAATTTATTTTTCCATTTGGCCTAAAATTAAAATATATACAATTTTGTTCATAATCACTATCACCTTACCTAAAACAGTTTTCTCTGTAGATTGTTTGCCATATGTGATGAGCTGCTTCACCTTTATAACCTGTATATCGCTCAGGATTGAGAAGCAAGTCTACATAATTTGAATCATCATCAAAATCATCTAAAAGACAAAAGTTGTCTTGTGCATCATCATGAGCACTCCATAATTCGAAATCTTCAAGTGCCTGAACACTCAAAGTGGTGTTTATGTCTCCTAATTTATCATTTAAATCATTCTCACAATTGATATTTTTCATATACTGAAAGGTTCCCAAATTATTATAATATTCTTAATATCACAAAAAAACAACCTTATTCGCCCCATGAAATTTTCTTCCATCGTTTTCCTTTAAACCTTCAGGAACTTCATTCTCTTTACATGGTTCAACATGACAATATCTTATGCCACACTGATTGTAATCTTGCCAAAATGGACATTTTCTAAACAAATTTACTTTAAAGAATCTAAAATAATCCTTTTGGAGTAGACTTCGTAGTCTTGGATAAATCTTCACATTATTGAAATGGTCTACAGTGTCCACATTACAAGTACAATCATCAATTTGTCCCTGCAACTAATGCAGGGCATGTCATGAAAAGATAGAATGGGACAATTTTAATGATAGAATATTTACTTGACAAAAACAATCATCATCTTCATGAGCAACAAAGTAGCTTCCAGAAACTCCAACAATGAGTAGAACGTGCAATAAAATTTTCATGATAGTTCAGTTTATATATAAGATAAACATTCAATACTTTTTATTATACTTGATTTGTGAGGTTAAGTTTTGTCAAACTTATGTTATGACAGAAACGTAATTCATTTTGATATATACTATATTAGCAACTTTTACTTAAATAAACTTAATTCATATTTGTTCTCAAAAACAAGTTGTTTATAGTCAATTTGCAGTATTTGTGATTTGTGGATTGTTATAACCGATGTGAACATCTACAAAAATAATGTCAATCTCAACCATAGAAAAAAGATATATTCTAGTAGCATTAGGACTAATGAAATCAACCCCAATTAATATTATCTTAGCTGAAGCCAATGAGCTACCATTAAAACATCGACGCTCTTGGCTTTCTACTAAATTTTTAAGCAAGTTAACAAGATATGAAAATGACAACGTATTCACAACAATAACCGCTTTAAAAGAATGGAACGACATATTGCCCATGAAAAACCCTCCTCCTATAGTATCTTCATTCAAACATTTATCTGATATACAATATATTAAAAAAGAACACACACTACCATGTTTCAAATTTTCACTAGAAAATCATTATTCCGCAATAAAATTCATAAATCTAGGACTAGACAAACAGAATATTGATAATTCAACCAATTTTCTGATTAAAGTTAATGAGAAGTTCCCAAACTTTTGCCAAGTTTTTACGGATGCCTCCAAGATGAAAAATAACTCTGGTGTGGGAATATACTGCCAAGGCTTGGTGAAGATTTCGGAAGGTATCCCATCAATTTACCCTATATGTACTGCTGAATTAATAGCAATACAAAAGGCATTAAATATAATTAGGGACAAAAATATCAGGAGATGTCTCATACTTTCTGATTCGAAAAGCGCCTTACAAAAAATTACAAATTGGTCAATGAGAGCTGAAAATGACATGCTTACACTGGAAATAAGAGAGAAGTTAATAAATTTACAAATTGAAGGGTTTTACATTAAATTAATTTGGATACCGAGCCACACTAACATCAAAGGTAATGATAAAGCAGACGAATTGGCTAAAGCGGGCTGTTCGGTTACTCCCATCGACATAAAGATGGCTGATCCGAGAGACCTTTGGCCTGTTTACAAAAAGAGAGTATGGAATTCTTGGGAACAAGAATGGATTCAGTTAAGTAGCTTGAAAGGGAAGGAGTATTCACAGATGGTATCAAAGGCAACTTTAAATAGGAAACCATGGTTTTATGTAGTAGATCTCCCTAGAAAGTACATAACTACCATAAGCAGAATTCGTTCTAATCATTGTTTAACTCCTGTTCATTTACATAAAATCAAAATCAACAACAATCAATTATGCGTATGCGGGGAGAAAGGCAATATATTTCACATTTTCTTTGCATGTCCAAATAACGAATTAAATTGCTCTAGGCTTTATTCCGATATATCTAAGTTAGATTCAATAAATTTCCCAATCAATATTTACGAAATTATATTCAAAAATGACCCTAAAATAATAAAAATTCTTATTCATTTCTTGACATCTTCAAATATTAAACTTTAGGTTACAGATATCTCTTATAACGAGAATTCCAGAAGAACTAACAGTCTCCTAAATTTATATCCTAGCCAACCCCTTATGTTTGTGTTGTCTTATGTTAATTGATCCAATCTCCTGATTTAACCAAAATTGTTTAAAAAGAAAGAAGAATAAAATAATAATTGGGTATTGGCTCGTCCAAGATCTGTTGAAATCAGGCCCAATTTAGAACAAATAGGTATTATGTCTCCATGGTCACCGCAACCGAGGACATAGATAAAAGAGAAGAAGAAGAAGAACTAAAATGTCAAAGTTATTCTCGTTCTCAGTGATCTTTAATGTTGACTGTTGATTGAAATGGCATATTTGGTTTGGAATTTAAATTTTTCAATTTTAATCATTTGATAAAGTCGGATTTTTCAGGAATTGAAAAGAGATTCATGTTAAAATCTCTGAAGTGTAGAATGTAGCTCTGGAAATTCATTTTTAGCATTGCAGTCTCTGGAAACTTTGGTTGGTGACAGCCGCCAGCTCATCTATTTTCGTAAAGTTTTTCCAAGTATTAAATATTATAATGGCTTTAGAAGGAAATATAAACGTTGATATTTCACCAGCTTTCAT
Source organism: Cynegetis impunctata (assembly GCA_030704885.1). Taxonomy (NCBI): domain Eukaryota; kingdom Metazoa; phylum Arthropoda; class Insecta; order Coleoptera; family Coccinellidae; genus Cynegetis; species Cynegetis impunctata. The sequence continues at coordinate 190,662 of JARQZK010004366.1, forward strand.
TGAGAGTCTACAAAGTGATTTTAAAAGTTTATCTTCGGAATGTAAGAAAAAATATCCTCAAGTTCGAGAAGTAGGTTATATTTTTATTATTCTGTACATATAGCTTTCACTATAGTTAAAAAATCAGTATCAATATTGGCAATACCTATATAAAATCTCACTGTTTGAAAAGCCATCCTTAGTCCCTACCTTAGAATGGCTGTGAGTGACATTCATAATTCTGATTGTGGATATTTCAGGCTGCGGAAGAAGCCATGCAGAAACTGAAAAGTGTCTTATCTACTCCACAAAATACACTATACATCATCAACCAAATAATATATCCCTTATCACAAGGGTGTGAATCAAAGGATGTTAAAATTATAAAGGTTTGTGGTTTATTATCACTGAAGTATTACTCATTTATTTACTTTCGCCCTAGTTATGCTTACAAATAATGCAGAAGTTGATAACACACCAGTTAATTGATCAGAAAGGTGCCATGTTTATCACTAATACTTTATGGGTTTTAATGGAATCTGGAATTGAGGAAGTTAAATTATTACAGTCTGCTACTCTTCTCTTAACAACAAATAATGTTGTACATGGTGATACCTTGGCAAAAGTAAGAATAGATAGATATATTTAAGACCTAAAAATAACAGAGTTTTTTCAGACATTGGTATTGTGTTTCCGCTTGCATTTTGCCAAAAGTTCTACTACAATCAATACAGCTGGTGCTACAGTTAGACAACTAGTTTCTTTAGTATTTGAAAGGGTGGTAGCAGAACATGAACTTTTATCCAAAAAAGAAAATCCACCTCCACCTAGGCAAATAAATTTAGAAGATTTAAAAAGTCCAAGCCCTAATGCTCCAAAAGGTATGCTAACATATTAGTTTCTCAGCATATAAACTTTAAATACTTTTTAGGCTTACCTCCTTGTGCAGCTGATGCATATCTTCTATTTCAAGATTTAGTACAATTAGTTCATGCAGATCAACCATGTTGGCTGATTGGTATGACAGAAATGACTAGAACATTTGGTTTAGAACTTTTAGAATCAGTATTGATTCAGTATTCCCATATATTTTATAGAGTATGTACAATTTCTATTTTTTTAGTATGATGTATCTATGTACACCAATGATATAATTTGAAACTTTGAAAAAACTTCATGAAAGTTTCTAAATGCCAAATGAAGTATTTCTACTTCATTTTTATGAATAACTTCTGAAATATATTACAAATTTTTATGAACATATAAACGCCTAAGAAGTACTGCAAAATAAATTTTTAGCCAGACTCCTATTTCAAAAATTCTCAATCCATTACACAATAAAAGGACTTTGAATACTAAACTAATTTCAATATTCATTGGATATCTTACTTGCTAATCATTTCACTATATTGAGTATGATTATCCTATATTATTCATACAGAATTTATTTTACATACACTGTTTTACAGGAGAAATCCTAATAACAATATCTTTTATACTAACAAAATGTGTTTCAGAATGAAGAATTTAGTTTTTTGCTGAAGGAAAGAGTTTGTGCATTGGTGATTAAGTTATTTTCACCAAATATTAAGTATCGTAATACCATGCCTCAAAATGTCCAACAAGCAACAACATTTGAAAAGCCATATTTTCCAATAAGCATGCGTTTACTGAGAGTTGTGTCAATACTCATACAAAGATATCATAGCCTTCTTGTAGGTTGAAAGCTTCTCAAATGAAATTAGTTTGTTGCTAAAAGATATTTTCATTTCAGGTGACTGAATGTGAAATATTTTTATCTCTTATTGTGAAGTTTTTGGATCCTGATAAACCTAGTTGGCAGAGATCCTTAGCACTAGAAGTGCTCCACAAAATGACCATTCAACCTGAACTGTTGAATTCTTTTTGTTCCTGTTATGATCTCAATAAACATACAACAAGTATATTTCAAGATATTGTTAACTCTTTGGGAGCTTATGTTCAGTCATTGTTTGTCAATCCACAACTTCAAATGGGTGGAAATGGTGAGAGAAGGTTGAACATTTGTTTTTATGATCAATCATTTCATTTTGTTGTATTTTAGGACCAGTAACACAAAGCCAAACACAGGGTTATATAGGTGGTCTTCCAACAACACCTGGTATTTCTCCTCAACCAGGTTTTCTCTTGCGTGGTGTTTGGCTGCCAATAGTTGCAATTTTTCCCACAGGACATGCTAGACCAGTCCAGTCAGTAAAATTAAATAAATTCTTGTTTGCATTCTTTGTTCGCGGTAAGGAATTCATAACTGATTCTGGATTGACATAATACGAATGCTCGATGCTGAGCCGGTTTCGGATTATTTTGAACCGCGATTTGAGAACTAGTTCAGGGAAATGTCAAGTTACGGTAGTTATTAATCGAATGTCACTTGCGCAGACTCGATTGTTTGGTTATGTGACTCGCGCAGTCACGATTATTTAGTTAATTACTCAACAATCGTTAATGCGCAAGTTCTAGCTTGATCCCAATGACTGTTGGAAACCAATTCAGAACCGATTATTGGAACTAATAATTCAGATTTTTGTAATCATTCCAATGCCGTAATTCGAAATATGCATTCGAATTTTTCGGAATCAGTTCGTTCTGAATTCTTACCGCGAACAGAGCCAATAACTTTATTTGGATAAAATATTTATAAATAAGGCTGAAGGACCCAAGGTCGATAGCCATTTGTATGTATGTATGTATACATATAATAAAGATCTGTTATTATTATTATTATTTATGAATATTATTGTCACGCAAATAGTAAAAATAATCTTAGTGTGCTGTCGCACAACATTAATATTTAATTTTTACTATCTCAAAGGAATTTATAGATCGATATTATATTTTACATTCTTTCGATATTACAGTTTAGAAATGCTTGATAAAATAGAACCTCCCACAATTCCTGATGGATATGGTATATCAATTGCTTATGCTAGTCTTCTGGAAATTATAAGATCTCTACAGATTACTATAGCCACCCAGCCAAACCAATCCAAAGAAATTAAAAGTGGTGATCGGGAGCTTCATTGCCAGTTAATACAATCTAGTTGGTGTGGTTTACTCTCTGCTTTGAGCCCTCTGATTGATGCCAGCACAGATGAAGCCGTAACGGAGAATATTCTGAAATCAATACAAACATATGCTGCTCTTTGTGGTGAATTGGAATTAACAGTTCCTAGGGATGCTTTTATAACAGCTATTTGTAAATCATCTCTTCCTCCTCATTATGCATTCACTGTTTTGAACACTGTGGCTTCAGGAATAAATTTAAGGACAGGTACGCATTATTTAAAAGGTGGTTCATATTTTGTAGCAACTCGTTTTTATAACTGAAAAATTTTTCAGCTATTCAAAATATGAATTTAAAAATGTGAACAATAAATTAAGGCAATTTAAATAATTCAGAAAATCAATGAGGTTTCCATCTACTCAGTATGGTTAAAATTCAATAGTGAATAGTGATTATAATATTATATAATTTTTATATAAATTGGAATTGTTTGATACATTTTTCGGAAACTCATTCATTTTTAATGTTATCTTTATCAGATGTATATATGTATATATATATATATATATATATATATATATATATATATATATATATATATATATGTAATATATATATATATATATATATATATATATATATATATATATATATATATATATATATATATATATATATATATATATATATATATATATATATATATATATATATATATATATATAATATATATATATATATATATATATATATATATATATATATATATATATATTATATATATATATATATATATATATATATATATATATATATATATATATATATATATATATATATATATATATATATATATATATATATATATATATATATATATATATATTTATATATATTTATATATATATATATATATATATATTATATATATATATATATATATTATATATATATATATATATATATATATATATATATTTATATATATATATATATATATATATATATATATATATATATATATATATTTATATATATATATATATATATATATATATATATATATATGAATTTATTGCATCATCTTATTTTTCTATAGGACTTCGTGATAGACAAGATCTAAATAACCTAGTACCTCAGTATTCAGACTTAGACTGCAGACTGCAAGTTGTAGCTGTTGGAACTCCTCTACCAACGTCTTCAGTGCCAGCAGGTATTATTTTGTGAGTTAAATATTTCTCTTGAAAATCATTAATTTTGCTATAGGTACACAACAGGGTCCCGTTATGTTAACTTCCAAGAACTTGCAATCAATGAGAGCATTACTGAACTTGGCTCATTGCCACGGCAGTATTTTAGGTACCGCTTGGCATTTAGTTCTAACCACTCTCCAGCATTTGGTGTGGATTCTGGGTCTCAAACCTTCAACAGGTGGCAGCCTAAAAGCTGCTCGAATATCAGCTGATACAAATAATGTCATTACAACTTCTGTTATGGCGGACCTTCCTGTATTATCACAAATGTTGAGTAGACTTTTTGAATCCAGTAAAAATTTGGATGATGTAACCTTACATCATCTTATTGATGCTCTTTGTAAATTATCTCAAGAAGCTATGGAGTTGGCGTACTCAAATCGTGAACCTTCTCTATTTGCTGTTGCAAAACTACTAGAAACTGGAATAGTTAATATGAATAGAATAGAAGTGCTTTGGAGACCTTTAACAAATCATTTACTTGAAGTATGTAGACATCCTCATATTCGTATGAGAGAGTGGGGGGTTGAAGCTATTACATATCTAGTTAAATCAGCTCTTCATTATAAACATGCAGTGCCTCTTAGAGAAAATCAGAAGCTTCAGACCTTGCTACTAGGGCCTCTATTTGAATTGTCAGCAGTTCCGCATGGAGATGTTAGACAACGACAATTAGAATGTGTCTTGCAAATATTACATAATGCTGGTGAAACTTTATCTCATGGTTGGCCTCTCATTTTGGGTATTATAGGAGCTGTGAATGATCAACATGGGTAAGAAGGTTCTTAGTTTGTCGTCCAATTTGTTGTAATCGGTATTTTCAGGGAAAATTTAATCAGGATAGCATTTCAGTGCTTACAGCTTGTAATAACAGATTTTCTACCTGTGATGCCTTGGCGATGTTTGCCCTTGTGTGTTGATACAGTGGCGAAGTTCGGATCTCAAACACAGGAATTGAATATTTCTTTGACTGCTGTGGGGCTTATGGTAGGTGTAAATAATGTTCCTCTATAATGAGGGAAATGTTGTATTCATATGTAAGAACTGTAGAAACAAAAATTAATGATTTCCTATATGGTTCAGTAAAATCTGTAGAAGGTTATAGCCCTTCCAATACTAATCTTTTGAAAACAGTTAACTAATAGAATGCTCTTCTTGATAATTTTTTTCAACTTTAATCATGTACTTTACTATTGAATTCATATTCAGAAAATGATGTTGGAATTTTCTTTGGACACTCAATAGTTTTTTTTTTCTAAGTAACTTCCATATGAATTTTCATGTAGTGACAGCTTTGCCAATTCAAATGTATTCATGTTATGTATTCTATTACAGTGGAACATATCTGACTACTTCTATCAAAATCAAGGAAAATTGAGCCAAACTTTAACAGATGACATAGCAGTGCTGCCCGACTTCCCAGGCACTCTAAACATGCCAAGTTTCGATAAGCTATGGATGTGTCTGTATGCAAGACTAGGAGAACTGTGTGTAGATTCAAGGCCAGCAGTGAGGAAATCTGCTGGGCAGACTTTATTTTCGACAATATCTGCTCACGGTAGCCTATTGAAACAGTCAACATGGCAGGCTATTCTTTGGCAGGTGTTGTTTCCTTTATTAGATAAGGTCAAAACATTGTCGAATTCGGCCAGCAGTGAAAAAGTAGATGCCGGTGGAAACATTCTGATTCATCATTCTAGGTAAATATTTAGTTATGTAAATGAGATTTAGTATAATTCTACTCTATGTGGAACATGAGTAGATCTTGATAACATTGGTGGTTACACAGGACGGAAAGAAAAATATTAGTAATGATTGATAAAGTATCCTATATTGTGTAACGGCTCATTAGTAACGAAAATTGAAATATATAAAATGATATATAATCATGACTACTTGATTTATTCTTCAGAAATGAGCAGTTAGTTGTAGTTCATTTTGAAAGTTATGTTTAAAAACAGTTTGACAAAATTGAAGCCAAAAATAAATTCTTACAAACACATCAGAAATATTAGATATTTTGCACATTGATCTTAGAATCTCGACCAGGTGTGCAAATATCACATGTATAGGTATTTTAAACCTTTTGATATTATGTTAAAATAGAATTGAATAGTAAATGTGTATCGATAAATAGAGTGGATGAAATTGGCGAAGTTATCAAATGAATTGTATTGATAAGAATATTTTCATTTCAATATCTTATGTTGAAGTAATGGATATTGTGACTCACATACTTAATTTAAAAATTTTATTCTATTATCAAATATTAATTTTATTCCAGGAATACAGCACAAAAGCAGTGGGCAGAAACCCAAGTACTAACGTTATCTGGAGTAGCTAGAGTGTTTAATACAAAACGACAACTTCTGCAAGCCTTAGGTGATTTTTCTAGAGCCTGGGCGATCCTATTAGAATTCATTGAGTATTCAGCATTGAGTAAAAACAACGAAGTATCAATAGCAGCTTTAAAATCATTTCAAGAAATATTATTTCAAAACAAAAGTCAGCATGGAGATAAAGTATCTGATGACAAGGAAATTTGGCAAGTTGCCTGGAAAATCTGGATGAAAATAGGAATCGAAGTAACTCACAATTATACAGCAGAATACGAATCTGGTGAAGATATCTATATACCAAGCCAAGCATTTTTAACAGCATTGGTGCAAATATTTCCCAACATTTTCTTGCATATTAGACACAATTTCACTTTAGACGACCTTAAAAATTTGAATCAAGTGCTTTCTAATGCTGTTAGTATTCCTGTTTTTGGCGAAACAGCTCCTTATATAATTCCTTCTAATACTGATTTAACATTAACGCCTTTACATGATGGTGTGCTGCATGCTTCTGACTTAATACAGAAAGAGGTTGTTTCTAGAAGCTTAGGTAAAATGTTGCCTGAAATTTTTGTTCAGCTTCTTGCTTTTGCAAAATACATGTGTTCACCACCTGTATATAATAAAATCGATCAGAAACAAAGTCGAACATCTGAGTGGGTATCGATGAATTACATACCTTTCGGTGAGAAAGCAACAATAATGGTTGTCAAGCTGTATGAACGTACTGCTGAGAATCCAGAAGTTGTGGGTGCTGGAATACTGCATAAGATAATCACGACGTTACATATTCCCTTAGCTCTGAAATACGATTGTGCATCAAGCTCCATTTGGAAATTAGCAGCGAGTAGTTTAATTACTGTTCTTAAAACTGGAATCAAGGTAGCTAGAAGTCATGGAAATCAGTTTGCGCCAATGTGGACTGAACTGTCTGCTGCTCTCAATGATTTTCTATTCCCTGATAGGTAAGTCAATGGATTTATATTAGCGATTCAGCATATGCAAGTTTTTTCATTACTGATAATCCAAGTATTAATTCAATCTCTTATATATACTGATTATTGTTTAGTAAGTAAGATATATTGGAGTTAGTAATTCTAGTTGAATCTACAGGCAGGTTTAATATTTCTGTTAATGTTTTTTGCATTATCAATCACTTAAAACCTCTTAATTTTCAAAACTAATAACGTTCATTTATTTTGTAATCAATGAGTGAGGTTGAACGATTAATTGAAACATTCATGCGCAGAAAATTGGCATTACAGAAATTGTTCTTGTCTGTTAGGTGAGCTCCATATATTTCTAATACATTTATCAAATACGCTTAGCTTGAAATATGAATTAGTTCAGCATAAATAATGTTTCGAAAATAGTCATCTCTTATTTTTAGTTTAGGATTGTAAATTAATGTAATATCCAATTATTCTTAGATAAAATATTTCCTTCATTCAAATTTTTATGAACTAAATTTTTAAAAGAATTAATTGTGATCAGTTTTTCTCATTCCTTCAATAGTTGTGCTCCGATGGACAAGGGACTGGAAGAGATGGTATCTGATGAAGCAACAGATTGTCAATTGATTGAACTTTTGCGCACCGAAATTCTACCATATTCCAATGTTATACCAAAAGATTTTATTATGCAAGTTGTTATTCTTTTAAACAAAGGATCAATACATTCAGCCACTAATGTAAAATCTGATGTTGAGACTGAAATAACTTTACGGGAAGAATTTGCAAAAACTTGCTTCGAAACGCTGTTGCAATTTTCTCTAATGGACGGGGATAATAAGTCACTGGTAATACACGATGAAAAACACAAAGATATTGCAGGTCAATTAGCTGTTACGTCTCTGCTACAAAGGTTTCAAGAAGTACTCAAGAAGTATATTGATGACGAGAAATTAAGTGGAAAATGTCCTTTGCCTAGGTACGTGATATTGGAAATTATTGTATTTCTTTGCCCTTCCAATAGAATGCTTATTTTCCATTAAATGGTGCACAAAATGAATAATAGTTGTAGATCCGAAAATTACGTGGTAATTTGAGAAATTTTAATTTGAACGTAAAATAATGATAATAAAATATAATATACCTATATAACCAATTTTAGTATTTAACGTGCAATTGTTTCCATTAAATTTTTTGGAAAGCAGTAATGAATTGACTGAAATAATCAACAAATAATTATTCTGACCCATGGCGAATGATGCCTTTCAAAATCAATTCTACATCACCATATGGACAATTTAGTAATGCAAGTTAAAAAGGACCTATACATAACTAACAAAAAGGAATTATGGTACTATAAGCTTTTACAATATCCCAAAATTTCATCTACTTAATATGGTTCAGACTCTATAATTAACTTGTAAACTCTGGTCTTCTAAGATGTTGTGCCACTTGCCAACTGAAGTTGTTCAGGAAGATAATTTAAATGTGAGACACAGCCATATATTGGGTACCATTTTCTCTCAATGTAATTCTATGTAAAGGGTAATGAAGAATTATTTTTAATTATTAAGATGAATGATTTATGACCATTGAAGAAAAAGATTTTCTATTTTGTTTCTGTTGTGCTCTGCTTTCAAGTAGTTCTTAAGATGTATACTATCGCATAACTTGCATTAAACATTTGTTTTCTAGATTCATTATATTTTCTATGTAATTTCCTAAGGTTTTATCTTATTCTAAATGTTGAACTTGTTCGTTCGGAAAAAATAACGTTTCTTAATCAAAATATTAGTATAACTTAAACTATTGCATTTGATCGTTTGTTAGTGATTTACTTGATTTTTTGCACAACATTAAATTTTCACGATTATATATATTGTAAAATGTATATGTTATTTCAGATATCGCCTATCGGAAATATCATTTGTTTTGAAAGCAGTTACAACACTCATTATATCCATGAAAAAAGCATCGTTAGTCAAAGGTATGTAATCAAATTTGATTTTTAATATTTGGTAGAATAGAACTATAAAGTATGGATTTTTCATTTGATTTGGTCTGGCAATCCTTACTTCACTAGGTAGGTTCGCTGATGAGATTCATTCAGACTTTTAATCGTCTCACTACTTGTACTTTTCTTAGATATTCCGAGATGGTCTCATGGGCTAACCTGTCAATCACTAGATCTAGAGGTGTGAGATCTGTAATTAGTTCAAGTGCTCCAGTTGGGCACGTTCTCTTCGTTATAAATTGAATTTATTTCACTTTCATATTTGCCATCAAATTTATTCATTACATAAATATTTCACCACCTTTTTTTATAGATAATACAGCTTGGGAACACTTGATAAGACTATATCCTTACCTGGTGGAATGCACTACAACATCTTCGATGCAGGTTTCCCGTCCTTTAAGGGAAGCCCTTCTGCAATACTGTGATCTGCTCCAACCACCCCAAACGAAGAAAGCTAACGGGGTAAAAAATTAAGTTTTAATTGTTCAATTTGTGGTTTTGTACAGTACCTGCTAAAAATAGTCATATCAAACAAAACTGGAGATGCCTCGATGTAAATTTGAGTAAAATGGCTAAGTTTATATTATTCAGTCTCAACATCGAATTTTTTCAACATAAATCTTGTTTAGTAATATTTCAGAACCCTTGGCCACTTTCTAGAGTGCAATAGGTTTTCATTGTTTATATTCCGTTTTCTAGGGTGCCGCAGGTCATGAAGGCTTTGAAAGCCCTAGATCTACAATTTATATCTCAGATCAAGATTGTTCAATCCAGTGAGATTTCCAGTTTTTTTCACGTTTTTGTTTGGAAATGTTTTATGATTAAATAAAAAACTTTTAAAGAATTAACTGTTTTAAATTCAATAAAATTATTACTGCATTAGTTGGAACTAAGTTCCTGAAGAAATGATACAATGAAATTTCATTTTTTTGACATTGGATATGCTGTTCAAATGGTAAGGTAGAATACTAAATAGATTTTGCTAATTCAGTTAATAAGATTTGTATACTTTCTTTGCCAATTTTCACAGATATGTAACTATGTTCCGTGGCCAAACTAGTGATCTAGATTTTCCAATTTGATGTAAAACATTATGTAAATTAACCGAATTATATATTTATTATCTATGTATTTAGGATAACAAATAAGATTTTTAAATTAAAGGTGTTAATAAACTATAAGTATGCTAAAAATGGCTTCATTTCTGTAATTAGATATGAGAAAATAAATTTACTAAAAAAAAAAATTCCAGGAGGATTATTGAAAATATATTTATTTCTTTTAAAGGCACTTTTGCATATATTTGCTTATTTACACATTTAAAATTAAATTGATGCAATGAGTGTTTTAAAAATACAGGTAGGTACAATATGATAAATGATATAATAATTTTACATTTATGTTTTTTATAACTGATATTAAATAAAATGAGTTTAATATCAGTAATTAATTCTGAGCTAGTCTAGGCACTGTTTTGTACTTTCTTCTCAAATAGTGTATTCCAAAATTAATTGATAAAATCCGGCAAGAATGGCAATTGAATTGAAAATGAGCTCAAATAGTCAAACATTCAACATTTTACTGAGTATGGTTTTGTTTTGAAATACACCGTTCACACTTTGCACTTATATTAAATGATTATATTCCTAGAAATATAAGACTTAATTCCTTAGCCACATCAGATATGATTCAGATAAAATATTTAATAGAATATTGACAAGAAGAATTTCTGGTACTTCAAACATGCAAGTTCTATTTTGTACCCAAGTGCAATGGACAATCGTTGAATTGATTTTAACCCACATTTATATAAACAGTTTAATGCGGTACAAGAACAAATATTACGAGTGATCTAAGGACCAAAGATGAATAAATTTATAATTGAAAGTATGGGTAGTTATATTCTTAAAGTCTTGGAAAAAGATGTAGAACTTACTTTAGTTATTTCTAAATAAGTTATTCAAAAGAAAGATTCACATTTGAAATATTAAGCGTTAGTTTAGTACACCAAATTTCTAAACTTAATCTAATATTCATGGTTATAACATTTATCACTAAAATGTGAGAATGTTTGAAATTTTTGGTAAAAAATTTTAATAATTGCAAAGAAAAAGTGTGGTCTTCATTCATCATTGGGATCCCCAATTTTCATAACAATTATGAAATAAGATATCAGTAACTTTTTCGTCCAACACTACAATAAAATGTAAATTTTAATTCTTTTGAGTGCGAGACAATTTACGAAATTTTTGAAGATAGTTTAGATCAGATGCTTTTAATTAAATAAAATTATAGCGCATAAACATCTGCACATGTAGTTTCTTGCGAGTATCTAAAATTTTCATAAAAAAAAATAATTTACTCAGTATTCTTAATATTCAGTTTATAAATGCATGGTTTGATATTTCTGGTATGAGTGGATTTTATCTGAATACAATTTCATGATCTTTTTTTCAGTGAATACAATGTAGAAACCCCTATGAAATATTTTGGGAACTCCAGATATCTCTAGGTCTTCAGATATTTGCCCCATTAGCTCTAATGGACTAAAGAGCAATACGATTATCCCAATATAACTCAAACCAAAGTTGATAATTCATGTGGTGAGTTAGTAGTAGCAACGCTGCTTAAATCCATTGTCACATTTGGCATTCCAGGGCTTACGCTCCCACTAGCTTCTCTAAGGTGGGAATGCTTGGACAAGTTAAGGTTATCGGCAGTGGGTGGTGTTGTTGTAGATGGTCTTATAAAAATAGCTCCGTTCCCATGAACACTTGGTGATAAATGCAAACTGTGATTGTAGTTGCTGACAAGCGATTGATTCAGCTGATTCAGTTGAGATGCACTCGAAGGGGAATTTATGTTATGAAACGAGTTAGGTTGTGTTATCTGATCATTTTGCTGGGTTGCCTGTAAAGAGAGGAAAGCTTATCAAAACCAAGATAATCACCTTTTGAAACCACATAATTTCAACCATCTAATGATATTTAAACTGACCAGCAATAATATATTTGTGGAAATACTATGCCACGTATTTGATTTCTTCAAATCCATTTGTGCGACCTTATCAAATTGTTCGAGCAATTCATTCATACTTCCGAACATTACCTAATTCGAGTCTTCATTCCAATGTTAGACGATAATAATAAGTAAATTTTTCAGTAATTGATCACGCCCTTGCGCATATTTTGATTAAATCAAATAGTTTGCGAGAAAAGGTCCAAACGAGCTGATGTCAAACTTAATTATCAGAAGATATTTAAATAATATTTGTGCTGAATCCTAATATTGTTGGCCAATATTTTTCAAAGAGAGCTTAATTAAAAAAATATCACTTGAAAATACGTATTGATAACCAAAGTCACAGGTAAATAGTGAATATATGTTCTTTATTTTCCTCAATTACCATTACTATACTTCGTCTATTCTTTGCCTATATTCTCATGATTCTAAAACTGATAATTCCTAAATTTTAGGTAGATAAGTATTTAGTGCGTACTTTTATTTTTTAAGTAAATCAAAAATGTATCTCACCTGTTGCAAAGCCATCTCTTTTACAGCGTTAGTTTTCTCCCTCTGCCAGATAAATACATTATGGACCATGGCACATCCGCAGAAAACAATACCTAATCCAATGAACACGCTCGTTACTATGGCAGGAGTAGAATGGAACTGTATAAACGTATATAGTATAATACCTGAAAATTGGAAGAAAACTTAAACAGGTATTAAAAATAATATACCTAATATTAAAACAAAATTAATGGGTTATACAAGGTGAAAAACTTTCATGCTGAGTCGTGGCTTACTGAAACTACGCCCCTTTATATCGTCTATCTATTGAAAATAAAGCCTTGTTCGCATGAGGCTAGTAATGTAGTCGAGCGGCCAGTAATTTAGTAACTATACTCGCTACTGCCCAAAAATCGTTCGCACTGCAGTCCAGTACAATTCACAAGTGAGTGGTTTTTCAAGATGAATTATAGCTATTTTAGAAGAAGTGGACGAGGAAATCTGTGTGATTAGTACAAAGAAACTATGGGTACGAAAATGGATCAATCGAAGAGATAAACTAGGAGCTACGAATTGTCTTCTGAAGGAATTAGCATTGGAAAAATCTCAAAGAATACTGCGGTACTTTGAGAAAGTCCGAAAATTGTGTATCTGTTAATGAAAATACATTCTGAAATTCAGCTTAAAGATACCCTTTTAAGAAGTGAGATTCCTGCAGTTACAAAATTACACGTACTATGTTTTTAATTTTCAATTCAATTTCTTTTTCACCAAATTCGGATATATTCGTTGTATTTTCTAAATCCAAGTATGCGGATTGTTTAATCTGTTTGTTTTTATAATTTGGGGACTTAACATTCCTTAAGCACTCATGCTCTCCTTATTTGGAAACAAATTTTGAAGTTGTTTCTTCGCTTCAGCGAAACGACATTTTGGCGGTAACTAACGCACTCGACTAATTTCGGACGGTTCAGACTTGTTTAGCCGGTGAAACGGTGAGTAGTAAGGTGGGGGGGGTTGCTACTCGCAAGAAAATAGAACCAAATGGATTGACTCGACTAAACGATTTACTAAACGACTCTACTAAATTTTCGTAGTTCGCACACGTTTATTTACTAAATTACTCGCCACTCGACTAAATTACTAGCCTAATCCGAACATGCCTTAATCTTCAGTGATACAGTGGCGACGATCAAAACTCCACCTACAAAAGCTTGGTGAATGTTAGGTTAAATTTATCCCTTTTTCATTTCTCTTCTATTCGTTATGCACCATGTTATTGCATTATGATTGTTGAGTAATTTACTAATCTTCTATTAGTGACCTCAAATCATGAAGGTGTCTTTAACATAGATTTACCTGTGTGAAAGGGAAGGAGTTTATGTTTTCCACGAGCTATCATCCAAAAAAATCTTGTAGTTTTTTAAATTGAGGAAATAAGATTGGAAGATAAACCTGCTCATTTTAAATATTACAAATCACATTTGTCTCAATGTTAATATGTTAAGACCGCATGAGTGTCAAAATTTTCGATTTGATTTGTGATTTCATGATGATCAAAGACATAGAAAATTTTGATGAACTGATAATACGTCAACGACTCTTTCAGTCTCAATATGAGTTATCTATTTGAATCTATTTCTTCATTATCCATTCTCATACTTCCTAGTGAAGGAAGTTAAGTGGTTGAAAATGATTGATATCAAGTATCGAATAGTTTTTGAATACTATCATACAACAAAGTAATTTAAATTTGAAAAACAGTTATAATTGTGGTAAAAATGAAACTTTAAAAAATTCACTAACCTGTAAGAAATACTGGTATTGAGATAAAAAATCCTCCAACTGCGCATACTCTACTCAAAGACGACTTCTGGAGATATTTGTTCGTCCTGTAAGAAAACAACTTATAATAATGGTAACCCAATAAAACATGATTTGGCTTCTAGGTGATATTATTTAATTGTTGAATACTTTCAAGTTTTACAGTGTTCAATTTAATTTAAAACATTTTTTCATTCTATAACGTTCTAATAATATGCAAAAGTTGGATTTTAATTTCTATCCATCAGATCAAAAATCGGGTGGGCCCATGAATCATAATACACATTGATATAAGTTGAACATTATTGAGGATTTGCTAGTTTTAATTTTTTTTAATGCGAAAAATTTTGCATAGATTATGCATAGGTCCTTTTTTGACCAATCGTAGGTAAAACATATTTTTCTGTTAATGCTTATTGTACGACACAATCGTATTTGCTAACATTTTATAACGTTCATTATGGCAAATTAAGCACCAATTATACTTCTATAAGGACTATAACACTGAATTAAACATAACCTTTACCTTCAACGAGCAGCACACACCAAGGTTTAGATATTACAAAATTCATCACATAATCAAATTAATGAAAAAAAAAATAGGATATTTTTGTTACTACTGGATTAGTAAATGAAACGTAGTTGTTACCGAAAATGATTCTCATTACATACATGAATATAATACTGAATGTTAAGACTTAGGTGTTTTCTCTTAGTTTTTGATTAGAAGTTTCGCATGAAACAGTCATAATTTTTTTAAATTAGCTTAATTTATATATATTTATAAATTGTAAAATTCCACAAACTAACAGATAATACATACTTCGATGACATAAGCTGTAAAATATTTAATCCAACACAAAAAAATGCTTCAAAATAGTACCATTAGCTAAAATATATGAGTCATCTACGAAATTTGGAGCATAAGAAGATGTTATGAGTAAAATACATATTTATCACGTTGAATGTAAATGGACCTTAAGATTCTTTGGGAAGCGAACCCATAAACGGCTGCAACTTTATGCAATGAAATGCGGTCTTCAATAATTTAACTAAAAACTAGTGTATCCGATGGTACTCAAAATATCGGTAGGTAGGTACACTATTCCACAAGTAACTCCACTAATACAGTTTCGAATGAAGTTTTCTATAGGTTTAAAATAGTTCTGCTATTCAAGAATGGCCGATAGTGTGGGTCTAGGGTGACAAGAAGGACAAGGGCAATAGCCAACCTCGGAGGAAATGAACAACTAGCCATTAGATCACAAACATTCAGTTTAATGTACTTGAGTAGTTGTCCATTGATGAGAATAATAAAGAACACTATTATTATTACTGAAATAAACACTTCGCAGTGTTTTCTTCCACTTTTTCGCGTTCGGAGGCCGGCAATAATAATGCCCACCCCCCTCGAAAAACGGTTCTGGATCCACCACTGATGCGAAAATTGTTTGTGTTTCATTCCTCCCACAAGTATATGTGTGAGGGAGGCTGGCTCTGATGTCTGGGGATGAACTCCTTCAGCAAGATCAGAGGACACACTTGTATGTACAAGGGCATTAAGGATATGCGATACAGGATAATTATTGAAAAGAAGAAGTGCGGGTAGGGTTCAGAGGAAGAATAACAGCCCAGCATTCGCCTTCTAAGTTTGAAAGCAATGACTTAGGCCATAAGGAAACATCTGAGAAAAACTCATGGCAGACCAGTCGACTGCGGGGTTTGAACCCGGAACCTCCTGAATACCAGCTAACCTAACTTAGCACTTAGCTCACTAGCTCGGTTCTACTGATGGTCGAACTGATGGTTGATATAAATATAACCCAATTTCCATTTTGCAAACATTCCCTCAGGTACTGAAGAAAGTCATGAAGGTTCGATTCACAAAATGTATCTAAAAGAATTAGGGTTTTGTGAGGTCAGTACGATTTCTAATACTTTGGATGCAGTGACAGTCGATAGTGGAATATGAATGTTGGAGGAATTTACTTAGTGCAAAATCTCGAAGAGACGAACAATGATATTTTCTTTCTCATTGGAATTCATTTTCTTCAATTTTCCAGCGTGGTTGGTAGATTTACTGTCAGACAAAGATTATAATCTTATACCTATATATATATGAAAGTTTTTGTAATATTTTAATGAAAATCCTCTGCCATACTTTGATAGATTTAGTTACTTTACTATCTTATAAAATGTTATGTAGGTAGATATCCTAATTATTAACCATAATATGTGAGTTAGAAAATGCGTTTATTGTCATCTGGTAACCTCAAGGTAGTAATAGATACTGCTTAACAGTCTGATCAGTCATCGCTTAATCCACTCAAATATTGTGCACGTGATAAACTCACTTCTTTTAGTGAAAAATGAGATTTAGTAGCGGTTTCTCAAAGTTGCATAAGAAGTTTCATGACAATTCGTTGCTTCACATACATACTCATAATTTTTTCCGGCAAGACAACAAAATAGATCATAAACAGACGTTTCTACCGCCATTATAGTACGTCTATAGACACTGAACGGGCGGGAATCGTAAGAAAATTTTCCACGCAGCATTGCTGTTCATTGCAATACTTTGGCGCATGCGTAGTTCGTATGTATCGTTATTTTATAGCCACACCTCGTATTTATTAAAAAATATGATCAAATTTTTGATAACGCGTTTAGATTACGCGTTATAACTTCAGAAGACTAAAAATAAATTATTTTCATCTTCAGAGAATATCATGTGAATGCTAACTACGAGTGGTATGTTACAGGCGTTAGATCCTCAGAGCGGTAACAAAAATTAGCATATCAGTTCACCTTGCTACGGCTGCTAAAGAACTTGAAAATTCTCACACTACTATGATATTATTGTCAAACAGGCTCATGGTATACCGTTATATCCTCGGTTATATCCCACATAATTTCATATCTTCATTCCTCATTCCTTCACTAATTGAATTCAGTTCAACTTTTCATTTATGTCTGATGAATAGTGATTAAAATAGTAGTAAACAAGTCAACGTTTCATTAACAGTGATTTCACAACGCATCACACCAATCGTAAAGAATAACTTTCAGAATGAAACGAATTATTTATCCAAATCACTTGTCTAAACACTATAGATTAAACACATATGAGAAAGGAAGATGAAATTGCGAATTTTGAATAACAGCCTTCACTTTCAGAAGGAATTCCATTAAATCGACTCTTGTCGATTCAGAATTAATTAATTTGAACCAATATTCCCAGATTCGATGAAACGTTTTTTTAATTTCTTCGTTTGGAATTTCATGTCTCTTATGCGAAATTCATTAAAATATAAACAAAACTGGAATAACAATTTTTTAATAATCAATTATACCATTCTTTTTATTTCATTGATTTACATTGTAGTTAATTAATACGAACTATTGTTCAAGTATCCATGAAATGATGGAAAATGAGGTCCTGATTTATAATTAGTTAATTAAAATTCTGACCAATGATTTTTTATCAGTTATTTTCAATTAACGAACAATTTTGCGGTTTGTGTAGCATTGGTTTTAAAATAATGGAATATGAACTACAAACATACACAAGTTATATAAAAGACGACTACAGTAACATAGTAGGTAAATGTTTTTACCAAATGGAGAATCATATGGAAAAATTTGTATTGAACTTAGGCCAAAATCCATCGCTGTGTTTTAAAAGTATCTACACGTTTGCACTGGACCAATATCAACGTAAACAGTGATTACATAAAACGGCGCCGCAGTAGTATTTCTACGAAACCCATGTTTTTAAAAAATTAAATTTAATGTATTTACAATACATATTTTATATAAATTCAGCTTTTTGCACTCCTTCTTCATAAAAACTCTAACTATGCCAAATCTCAAACCCCCCGCGCACAATATGCTTTAAAAGGGATACAAACTTTTCTCTTGGAGTACCTATTAATGTATAGATAAGTTGTAGGTAGGTATATTGAATGAATTAAAAAGTAGTAACTACAAATTCAATGAATATCTGAAAAAAATACTATTACTTCCACCGAAATTATTCTGTTGAAATGAAAATCTTTTTTTCATTTAAATTAAACAAATTTTATTTCTATAAAATTCGTATGTAAGGAAATTGGGACCAATTGAGCTATTTCAGGTATTAATTTCATTGATTGGCAATTTTTCACCGATTACTCATTTGTTTGAGTCATGTCTAATTGAAATCTAAATTATGAAAAAAATATACTTGTCAACTAACGGCAATAATATTTGCAAAAAAAATAATATTTGAAACAAATAACGAATTAATTCAAAGAATGACTCCAATTCGATTGAGTAGCAGCACTGAAGACATTAAACAGATCAAAAAAGCTGTCTGTTATTATTGGGCTATGGTTATTTGGCATACTTCTAATATTAATTGTAGTTGAAAGTTACAATCT
>JARQZK010004366.1:212500-260000 GCA_030704885.1 Cynegetis impunctata
TTTGAAAAATCACGCTCACATATCAAACCGAATTTAAAAGTAGAAAATAATTTATTGTATTAAAAAAAACTTCGCGAAGTGCATCGTGTACTGATAGCGCGCGACTAAGGAAAATGGTTGCAACTACCAAAAGGCATTTCCTCAACATTAACTCAATATACGCACCAAGTTTGAACCCTCTAACTCAATTTGCGGAAGCTGTTGAGTTTTTTAACTCAATTTTCGAAAACCACGAAATATCAAGAAATATCTACGTAAGAATGGCTACGGTTGGAAGAAATTAACCAGATTTTGATAGTTTTGTTCTTCCTCGGAAACCATTTCAGATACCTTTCGTTATGCAACGAAAACAATCACAGGTACCAAATTTGAGCTTATTCGATTAGATGGGAACCACTGGAGATGTAAATATGTCAATATATACCGGGAAAAATTTATATATATATATATATATATATATATATATATATATATATATATATATATATATATATATATATATATCAGATATGAAAAAAATACTTCCGCACCTGACTGCTTCCTTCGATAAATTGCAATAGTATGTATTTTATGTGGTAAAATAGGACTAAAAAACATTAATTACAGTTTGATTACCATTCCTTCATTATTTTTCATTTGATAACTGTAAAAAGTGTTTTCATTTAATTACTCTCTCAAACGTTGTTAATGTATTTTCTTCGTCCCTGCTGTTTAATAAACATTAATTATACCTATATATAGCGAGAGGAACTTTGTTCCAACAGGGTGCAGCACGGCCCCACTCGTCTTTTTTATATTTTGGAGCTCGGTATAATGAAAATGATGACATATATTAGTGAGTAAGGTTATTAAAAATTAAGGCCCTCTTTTATGATCATTCGAATTCTTGAAAGATAATTACAAAATGCCTAGACAGTGCCTTTAGAGAAATAAATTATTAATGAGAAAGCCAAAAACATATTGTAAAACGATAGGCATCCACAAAAACTCAACAAATATTGGAATAACAAAATTAATTTACAAAAAATTCAAACATCGACTATTGTAGTTTTTTCAATTTTTCCTCTCGCAGTAAAATATCTATATAATCATACTGTTCTAATATTTTAATTCGGATTATTTAATTAATTATTCAAATTCGAAAAATATGTTATACAGAAAAAAGCACGAAGAAGCGAGATAAAACAAATTCCATTTCTTTGTTCAACTAGTTTATTTCGTCAGAAGTGGCCTTCTCTGTAGGAACGCGAGTAACTGTACTTGCATTTATGTACCCGTGTAATAATCTTGTACTAATTAGTAAGATTGGAAATCCAATATAAATATACACACATGAATTGTGAAGAGATTTCATGATTATATTTAGTTATCATATTAAATTTTTGTGAGGACCGAAAATATCGTATTAAGCGCAAAAATATACCTTTAACTGTTAAAACATCTCAGGAATGTGAATAATACGAACGATCCTTAGATAGAACGATCTTCCGGTTTGATACCTGAAACTACTGGAAATGTACCCGCAGGGCTTGTGCATGGAGGTGAATAGTTTCTTGAACGTTTTATTATAAACATGGGATCTTAGAAAGAAATTTGAAGGAAGAAATAGAAATGTATACAGGGCCTTTCACGATTTTACGTGACTTGCAAGAACAAGTTTCTCATTTTTTCGAATTCTTAGACCTGTTCAATTTTCTTGCAGAATGCTAAGTCTCTAGAAAAACTTCGAATCTGATTCTCAATAAAAGGTTGAATATAACATTTTCTTTGAAAATGAAAAATATAAAGAGGTTTATTGATTAGATTCTAAAATTTAATAAAGGTTTCAGATAGGTTTTCACAAAGAAAATGTACTAATACACTTTGTCGTGTTTGTAAAAAATAACACTCATCATCTGGCATCAATACATACTATTAATAGGTATATTGAGTAGTTCATAATACTGAATGAAAATTCAATCTAAATCTGCAACCACAAAATACATAATTGCCCCTATAACCTCATTGGTGGTTTTAAATATTTTCTGTCAGCGTTGAAATTTTTTATTTAGATATTTCTTGAGTTTTCGAAGGTTTTTCAGCTTTGTGCATTTCTTCAGCGCCTCTAATTGATTTAAGGGGTAAGAGCTTTGTATTTAAAAAAGAACAAGAATCAGGGGAAAATACGGCCTTCTCAGCGGAGCTCTGCTGCTCATGCGTTTTTTAATTTTTACGTAAGCCGTATATTGAGGGCAAAATTGCCTTCGTCTTTTAAACTTCAGAGCTTAAAAACATTACTAGAAGGGCTTCAGTAGCGTAAAGACTAATTAAAACTCAAGCTGTTAAATTATTTTAACAATTAACTTGACTGTAAATTCCATAAAGCGAGGGTTATAAAATTGAGAGAAAACTTGTTAAAAGTAATTCTTTGCGAGCGTAGACACCCTTTTAAAGAAAGGGGGACACTTCCACATGCCATAAATAGGGTTGGCGTCCCATTCACTTCCGGTAATTTCCTTTTTTGAACCTGCCCTTTTACTTTATTCTCTTCTAACGAATTTCTTGTTTGGAAACTAGCCACCGCTCTTGTCCTTGATATTATTCAAATTTGGGCAACAAATATGCGGAACAAAATCGAGTATAACAACCTGTCAAGGTAGGTAAGTTGCATGTTGATGTAACCAAAAAAGGTAAATATAAAACAATAATTATATTGTTAGCTGAATGAAAAACTATAATATTAACTGAATAATATTAATTTTTCAGATGAAAATGGAGAAAACAAAAATGACTGGTTTTGTTCTCAAAAAGCATTATTCAACTAATAATTATATAGTTTGTTAGGAATTTAGATAGAAGAAATAAATTTAAAGATCAAAAAATCAAATTTTAAACAAAATTCCGTATATTTTGCTGCTCAATCCTCGTAAAATTCCATTTAGTCTTCTAGTACCATTTTAATGAAATGCAGTGGGTTTCTACTAATCCACTTATCTTTCATTAAAGAGCCGATTTTTTATCATTCCAACAAACTTAACTAGGAAAACAGATAATTATTCAAATGAGAAAACAGGTAGAGCAACCTGATCTTGTACTTTATAACTGGGAAACAACTATCGATGAATGCATATTCCGAATACATATTTATAATCAAATAAGATGTGTAATTCAATATTATATTCCTTATTTTTCTCCATAAATATAAATTCGCATCAGGATAAGTGAAAAGGCAAGCTGTCTAAAATAAAATAAGTTAATTGAACAGGTAAATACCACTAAACAGGTATTGGGTTTCTATATTCTATTCTGATCCATGTGTACGTGGCTGAATTTCATTATTAAAAAAAAAAATACGATTACCTTATGAATCCGAGTAGAAATGACCATATGCGCAATTTTGCGTCTAGAAAAGTGCAATATTTTCCTTCAAACACTTCGAAAACACTAGAAAATGCGCGTACGCACCGCGCACAACTTGTACTAGCACAAATGGACTTACATCTTATATTTTTGTAACGGCAACTTACCGAGAAATAACCGACTATGTAACAGACATGCGAAGGTAATAGCGCCGTATCTCTACACTCAGGACATACGAGGTTAAGGTTTTCAGACCGTCGTCGAGAGGCATGTTACTTAGACTGCCATCTACAGGAGTAACGGAGGTATCATAGGAATTGTGCCACTCCACGTTAAATTTAAGACCTTGTAACTTGTAACAGCAGCAGGATCATATCAATTCAGCAAGTGGGCTATAGGCACAGAGAGATAATTAATTGAAAAACGTGTAAGCAGCAGAGCTCCGTCAGTAAGGCCGTAATTTACATTAATTGTTGTTCTCTTTTACATGAAACCTCAGAATCCCTGAAGCTGAAGAGATAAACGAAGCTCGAATACCTGCAAAAACGCATGCAATTTCTACATAAAAACTGAGCAGTGGTAAAAAAAAAATTATTGAAATTACCAATAGTACTTATCACGTAAAAATTTTCGGAGATCCAAAATGAATTTGCAGAAGCTTTGGATGTGCGCTAATCCTCAAAAATCAAGAAAAAAAAATCTCTAAATAAAAATAGTGGCAGTGAAATAGTTGAAATAAATACGGTGCTCTTCCCCCACATCAACTCAATTCACTTAAAAAATTTGGAGATGCGAAAGTCCACAAACACAGTAAAAAAAAATATGTACGTAAAAATGGTGGCGAAAAGCGAAAAAAGTTCATACCACTGAAGGGCACTTCCTCAGGATCAACTCAATTTGTAAAAATTTCCAACCCTCTGACTCAATTTAGTGGTAGTTTGGGAGTGCAAAACCCTTAATACACCCTCCAGATCCAATAAGCTCTAGGAGGCTAAATTTCAGATATATTTTAGATATTTAAATTCCACATATTCTGACACCTGTTTGAAGTAATGCTTAACCTCTGTAAAAAAAGATTCAACCCAATTATCAATTGGTGCCAACTTTGTTTATATTCAGTTAGTTTTTAGAAAGCTATGAAGTTAACTTATCCATTTCAGCTTTTTTATTGGAATATGCTATTTTTCAGGTGTTACAAATTTACACATCATAGAGGTGTAGTGTAGGTATATCTTTAACCGAATTTCCTGACTTCGAAACTTAGCTATGGAGCATTTTCCTGTGAAATTTTCACAGATTTTTTCTTCCTATGAAATATAATTTCATTCTCCAAAACACCGATTTCCCAAGCAAGATTTGATAACCCATCAGAAATTCTTAATGACCGTGTTTCAGGATATCAGTAACGAATTTTTTTTGATAGGTACTTTCCGTACTTTTTGGTCAAATATAATTTGCAAGTTAGGATGATTGTTCCTTACTCAATGTAGTTCTAAATTTAATGCTTTAAATTATATGCCATTTTCAATACACTTTGTTTAGCAATGATGAATTATGTGTATAATGAAATATATAAAATTATAATAAATATATTATCTCATAGTTCCTTCAAACCTGAAAAGTTTAGAGAATGGGAAATTCATAAAAAAATTAATTGATTATATATAAGTAGGTACTATTCTTTTTCTGTATTTATGTTTCATATATTTGATGTATAATTTGCTGAATAAAAAAATTGTTACATGTTTATTTGAAGTATTATTTGTAATATAACATATATGTTTATTTAAGGAACAGTAGGTATTGATTACATTTTTAATGGAGAACGCCGATATTTCTTGAAAATTGATTATCTTCTTGATAAATACAAATAACATGTTAAATTTAACAAAATATTTTATAACGCGTTTCGGCGAACTGTGTCATTATCAGATACAATAAGTAACGGCTTTTATCTGTTGATGGTACAGTGTACCTACCGAAACTCGTCATGATATATTTTGTTTAATCAGTGAAATTTCAATATACGAATTGTATTTATTAATTAAAATGTTTATCAATTTTAAATTATTCAAAGGTACAAAAATATCAACGACTATAGTGTCATGTTTGATTGCTTGAAAGTAATTGAAAATTTCAACAAATTGGATAAGTAGACAGACATCATTGAGAATTCTATGTTTTTTTCGAGAACCTCTTAGCAACGATAGACTGAATTGAAATTAACAAATTTTATTAAAAAATTTATTGATGATGCGCAACTCAATTTGCAACTTATTCTAAGCATGAAAATCTTCAGAAATATCCTTTATGTTGACCGGCGCATTATATTATTGAAATTGCAAGACAATATGGAATACATGACGCTCTCTGTTGACTTTTCTTGCATTTGTGCTTAGAGCATATCAGATTTCAATTCGAGTGGAAGAGTAATTTCGGCTGTCTCATGTAAGATGTCAGCAGGAGCGGTACCTTTGATTAGAAACTCGGATAAAACACTAGATAGCGCTAACAACTGAAAGCCCTGATGGATTCGTGTTGAAAGGCATTTCGATATTTCGATATTTGAGACTTGTATATATATATATATATATATATATATATATATATATATATATATATATATATATATATATATATATATATATATATATATATATATATATATATATATATATATATATATATATATATATATATATATATATATATATATATATATATATATATATTTAATTATATATATATATATATATATATATATATATATATATATATATATATATATATATATATATATATATATATATATATATATATATATATATATATTATATATATATATATATATATATATATATATATATATATATATATATATATATATATATATATATATATATATATATATATATATATATAAGTTTTGGGAAAGAAGTTCGAAGTTATTTTATTGATAAAATCGGCTTTTCACACTTACATTGCTTGTTATGGCCAATAAAAGCTGAATAATATATATCTATATAATACATGGTGGTGAAATCTTAGACCGATATTGTCATAAGTGTTATATTTTTCTGAATGTTTAATTTTCAATATTCTTGCTTGGTTTGAAAAACTAATTCTTACTTTATTCTTCTGAATGAGAAATATATTATTTGAGAGACTGTAGATAGGTACTACGAAAATGATCTCAAAACAAGCACACAAAAAAAAATTGACTAAAGGTATATACAACAACTTGGTAGTGGATGTGTTTCTTATACATGAATAATTAAGTTATATCGAATAGTTTTCCTCAAACCAGCTAAATTAATTTATTGAAATTTTTTGTTATGAATGACTTCCTCAATAACCAACTTCAATCATAACTAGGAACAATTATGTATTTTCCTGATTATACTTCCAACATTTTTGTAGTAATTGGGTAGAAGTGTTTGATATGAAAAAGACTTGTGAGCAGCATAGCTCCATCACTACGGTCGTATTTTTCGCTCAAAGTGCATCGCGTCGAGATGCCATTCTGATGAATTGAATTATATTCTGAAAAATTACTCTTGAATAGCAAACCGAATCAAAAAGCTGAAAAAGTTTATTTTATTAAAAAAAAATCATCAAAAGTGCATCATGGTTGAGGAAAAAAGTTGAATGCAACGAAGGAATGTACCTCAGCATCAACTCAATGCACGGTCCAAATTTCAACCCTCTATTGTAAAAAAAATTCACGAAGTGCATCGCAAGACAGATCGAGATGCAATTCGAACGGAATAGTCACCACGAAATGCACGGTTGAGAAAAAGAGTTCAAAACCCACAAAGGATCGTATTTAAATATACACTCAATGTACGTACCAAACTTCAACCCTCTTACTTAATCTACATAAGCTGTTGAGTTTGACAATTTTTAAAAAATCACGAAAAAACAAGAAATATCTACGTAAAAATTGCGACGTTTGGAAAAATTCAACCAAATTTTGACACTGATCGTTCATTCAGCTCATTTGACTCGATGAGAGCCGCTGGAGATGTCAATATGTACCGGGTATATATACAGGGTGTTCCAGAATTGAACGTACAAAAGAAAAGGGGAAATTCCGTAAGTAAGTTTAAGAAAAAAAAGTCCCATTAACATGGGGCCGTTTCGTTTTCGAGATACAGAGTGTTGAAGTTTGAATTTTTTTCAAGTATTTTTCTCATAGTATCTACACTTTACAAGATATTCAACTGAAATTTGGCATAGATATTACATTTGAGAGTTCTCACCACGTGACATGGCAATTTCGATAGCAGATCTACAGGGTGATATTTTTTCTGGAACACTGTCACCTGTTTTCCTCAAGAACTTTTTTTTGGTGTGTAATTGTTAACTTGAAAAAAATGTAAAAAGAAGCTTTGTTATTATACTAAACTTTTCGGTCTCTTGTAATTTTGTCGTATCTACTACTGATTTCGAGAAAAAAAATTTTGAACGATTCTCTCTAAATCCTCGGAAAAATCCAAATTATGATAAGGAGGCCAGTTTGTAAGCTGTGGTGAATGAATTCATTATTATGGAAATATTCCTGATCTGTTGCGATGATTCATAAAGATTTGATAAACTCATATAATCATTACAAAAAATGTATTACTACAAGAAACGTAAAACTCAAAAAAAAATCATAACAAGAAAACTAAGTAACCGCAAAGGACTGAACTACAGCAAATGTTGAAAATGTCCTCCCCCAACTCTTATACAAGCTTCTGTTCTTCGTCTCATAGACGATCGAACTCTTTCAAACACTCCCGGAGTATTCCTAACTGTATCAAACGCGCCTATTATACGATTTCTCAGTTCTTCTACGGTGTTCACTGGCGTCGAGTATACTAGAGATTTCAGGTAGCCCCATAAAAAGAAATCTAAACTATTTAAGTCTGGGGATCTGGCGGGCCATGACTGAGGTCCCCCTGTCCAATCCACCTGTTTTCATAATTGTCGTCCAAACACTCCCTTGCCAAAACTGAAAAATGAGCAGGAACACCGTCATGCATGAACCACATTTCTCGTCGTAGCATAAGAGGTATATCTTCCAATAACAAGGGCAAATCGTTTTCAAAAACACGTCTGTGTGATTGACCTGTTAGTCGACCTGGCAAGAAGGAAGGACCAATCAAATGATCGCTAATATTACCACCCCACACATTTAGTGAAAATTGCTTTTGAAAATGGGTTTCTACATATCCATGCGGATTCTCCTCAGCCCATATGTGTTCATTAGGAAAATTTATAATTGAAGTTCTTGAGAAACAGGCTTCATCAGTGAATAGAATTTGGCAATCAAAATGAGGATTGTTCAATAGTCTATTGAGGTACCGCTGACAAAAATTAATCCTCGGATGAAAATCTCGAGGCAGAAGAGCTTGCACCCTCTGAATGTGATAAGGATATACCAGTGAATACCGCAAGATCAGCCAAACAGCTTGATGACTTGCATTCAAAAGTACACTAATTTTTCTTGTACTGGTTCTTGGATGTTGTTCTATTTCGTTCATAACTGCCTCTTCGAGTTGTGGTGTTCTCACACTGCGTGGTCTACCGGCATTAATTTTTTTCGTGGAAAAAGATCCAGCTTCTGAAAGACGCCTATGAATATCAGAGAACATTCGATGATCTGGTATCCCTCTATTGGGATAGCGTTCCATGTAAAGACGCTTAGCTTCTCTTGAATTTCCATTTGCAAGACCATACATGAAATACATGTCAGTCATTTCGGAATTCGTGAAATTCGGCATGTTTTGATATTAAAATGTGTAGAGGTTTATATTTTCTGATCAAATATTGTTGTGACAGTCATAAAAATTGTAATGAAAATAGTAGTCTACATTCAAAATAATAAATAGCCACAAATGCAACCACCTTTACTTTTCAAAACACAAACGTCAATAATTTGATGTGTCAAAACTGACACTGAATACAATCACCACAGCTTACTAACTTAATTTTATGATAATTTGGATTTTTCCGAGGATTTCGAGAGAATCGTTCAAAATTTTTATTCTCGAAATCGGTAGCAGATACGACAAAATTACAGGAGACCGAAAAGTTTAATATAACAACAAAGTTTCTTTTTACATTTTTTTAAATTAACAGTTGCTCACCAAAAAAAAGTTCTTGAGGAAAACAGGTGACAGTGTTCCAGAAAAAATTTCAGTTGAATATCTTGTAAAGTGTAGCTACTATGAGAAAAAAAATTGAAAAAAATTCAAACTTCAACACTCTGTATCTCGAAAACGAAACGTTTGCGGCCCCATGTTAATGAGACTTTTTTTTCTCAAACTTACTTAAGGAATCTCCCCTTTTCGTTTGTAAGTTCAATTTAGGAACACCCTGTATATATATATATATATATATAAATATTTATATATATATATATATAAATATTAATATATATTTATATAAATATATATGTATATATATATATATATATTTATATATATATATATATATATATATATATATATATATATATATATATATATATATATATATATATATATATATATATATATATATATACATACATACCCATTTTTTCATAAATACGGGAAAATACGTCTAAAAAGAAGTGATGCAAATCTCAGATTGAATGCACTTATCATTGCAAAACTTGAAAGTTTTTTCAACGGCAGAATTTATGTTTATTTAATTCTCATGCTTTTTCCTCATCCACACAGAACGAAAAACGTACGTGAATATAATGAATAAAACCATTGTGATAATGTATTCGGACATCGATTTTCAACCGATGCTCTAGTTCATTGATTCAATGTATTATTATTAATTGCTTGATGTTCAAGTGATTATATCAATCCCCGAGAGGCGTTAATTTCATCACCTGGATTTCAAAACAAAGTACATTCTACTAATGACCATTGTGTATCAGTCAATCAACGTCCAGCATGATATTAATGTTTTCTGTACATCAACCGATCAACTGCAGTCATTGAATTAAGGAACTCAGGACATTGAACTCAATCACCGATACATTATTTCTAAGCCATGCGCAACAATGACTTTCGAACATCGTTCAATGTTCGAAGACGTTAATATAATGTAAAAAATACATCTATCTGTGCATACAGGTTGCACCCCATTATTTTTTTTATTTACATAAATAAAATAGACTTATATATATATATATATATATATATATATATATATATATATATATATATATATATATATATATATATATATATATATATATATGTATATATATATATATATATATATATATATGTATATATATATATATATATATATATATATATATATATATATATATATATATATATATATATATATGACAGGTATATAATTGCAAATAGGGAAAAAATGTCTATATATTATTGCCAATGCTCCAAGCAAATATGATGGCATTGTCGAACGAGAACGTTCCAAAGATAACTACAAACAGAGAGAAAAGATTCATTGAATTGGAAAAATACAGTGTCTTCATAATTTCTCAAATATTGACATAAGATATGTGTTTTACTGTATACAATTCCTTGACGTTAAAAAAAAAAAGTATTTAATAAACGACCGACACATAATACTTTCTGGAAGAAAACTCAAATCGGAAACATATAAATAATTTTTAAACAACTAGGTATCAACAGCTCTTATAACATAGAAAAACTTATATCATATTCCATCGAAGTATGTATACTCTTCTTGAATTTTTGTTATATCTTCGTCAATTGTGAAAGATTGAATTGAAGTTTTCTTAGAATTAAAAAAGTATATCCATTCTTCAATTTCTTGTGGTGTTTTTGCAAGATATAAAAATGAGTGCTGTAAGTGAAAATTTTATGTTATTCATTTTTCCAGTGATATTTTTCTTCACAACTTTGTTGGTGGCTGCCTCATCACGATCATCTAGAAATAAAAATATATTATGGTCGAGAATGAAGAAGGTGAATTCCAGATATTAGAAAACTGAGTTTCTTTTTTACTGGGACTCTACTTTTTAATGAAATGAGTATCTTATGAACTTTAAATATGATGTTCAAGAAATATGTATCAAATTACTCTGAAGCTGTCATTTGATTTCATAACAAATGAAAAAATTGTTCTCTTTCAACCCTGACTAGAACAACCATCTGACATAGAATGATAATATCAAGCTCTTTTTGAACTACTAACATTAGCATCACGAGGTGAACACCATTCACTCAAAAACACAATCTACACAAGCAGATACCTACTTTCCTTAATATTTTCGATTTCCAATGGGCCTAGTAAAAACTCAATCGCCTTGTCTTTGACATTGCCATTGAACAGAAATGCAATGATTTTCGCACTTCTTTTTCACAGTTTTTGAGAAAACAATTATCATTTTCGTTCTTCATGGTTGAGTCCATATCAATCTAGAAGTAAAGTTATAATAGTTAGTTGCAACTATAGCTATATTATATTGAATATTAGAGGTATTAAATAAAATTATACAAGAATTAATTAAATATCATGAAAAATATATCAGTTGACCATCGACAATTTAATATATTACATAAAGTGAACAAGGAAAAATTCTTCAATAATTTTTAAAAAAACATACCTACGCCACAGTTGCAAAGTAGACATTTCATGTCAGGAAGTTTGTATTCTAGCGACGGGTTTCTGCATTTTCGATCTCAGCGGTGAAATTTGTTGGTTTTCCAATATCTTTGGTGGATGGCGCTCTGGGTTGTTATACAGATAGTAGTCTGACCATGATTTGTATTGGGGAAAAGTAAATACTGAATAAATATGAAGGTGCATGGAATATTTCGGTTTCTACTTCAGATCCAGATCACACTCACAAGTATGGTCACAACCTGCAATAAGTGATTATTTTTCAAGATGATGTTGAAATAGTGTAGATCGTCAAAATTTAGTGAATAGTAAGATTTTTTTGTAAATACAATTTTCTTTTCAGTAATATACTGAATTTAAAGGAGTATTTAGCAAAACAATGTATGAGGAAGTTCCATTATTGAGCATATCTATTATTTTTATAGCAAAATTCATAGTAGTTCCCGAAATAATGTAAAAATTGTTCAAAATATGCAATACATTTATATATTTTTACTACAAGTGCTCGAAACACACCATGTTTTCATTCTTTCGGTCTCTTTCAACAGTGTTCAGTGTAACTACTTATTTTTTTTTTTGAGATTGTCATTCTGGCAAAAAATATGTTCGTAACTTTTATTCAAAATGTTATAAAAAAAACTAACAATATGAAAATAATACAGTTACTGTACTTACCACCTTCTAAAGAAACTGCTTCCACAAAAATTTACTTATACACAAATAATACTTCACCGTTTGGCTGTTAGCGTTAGATAGATACCCGTATAGTCGTATAGCGAATTAGGCGGACATTTGGCATATTTACGTTGAGACGGTGGGGGTGGCAGCAAGAAATTTCATCAATCCATGATCTTTATGCATTGTCCCAAATGCTCTGGGACATTGACCGAATGACTTAAAACATTAGGTGATGAACGCAGTGCATTGCTATGATGAACTATACATAGGTTAATGTTTTCAATCATTAATGTTATGCCAATTGAACATAGCTTTATTAAAAGAGGGATTATGACAATGTGTCGTGATGATTAAATGTACATAGTATTGATCACTATGTAGTCATTAACTTGATGTATTTTCTACATTGTTCTGATGTAAATAACATTATGAAGATGACTTTTTTCATTAGATTCATGATTCAATTACATTATCATAATGACATAGATTTCATTATAACAACCAAATCGTTGATTGATCAATCACAGAAATTCATTATTATCAATAAATTTTGGACATTGTCCTAATGAAAAATACGTTATGATAATGAATATGCGGTTAATCATTGGCAGTGATTGATATCAGGCTCATTATTTTTTTCTGTGCATCATCATTCATTTTTTTCTGGAATATTTTCTTTTCGTTATAAAACATGAAAGGATAATATATTTAACAACTTGTGGAAGTGTTATTTCGTTTTCTGATGTGATTATATCCCAAGTGATTATCACTGAACAGATAGGGAGCTTGGAAATCGTTAATTTATATTGAATGGACTTCATACCAGTTAATGGATTTCTGGGCATCGTCATCGTGGGAATTATGCTCACGCACGAAGTATCACTTATATCGAGCATGGTTACGTAGGCGTTATAGAGGCGATAAAACAAGTAGCGCGTTATAAAATCATTTCATACTGGTTCAGCTCGAGCGTCCCCAATGAGCAAAGTTTCATAGCAGACGCAGGGTTTTCTATGTTTGGAGATACAGTAATTTTGGTCTACGTATTCATCTGACTAATTCTAACTGCACCTGTATGTATGAATTCATCTCTTGTCTTATCTATGGTGGTTTAATCATCTTTCGCCACTTGCTATCTTATAGTATGTTGAATCAAGTTCAGCTGAGTTTACTTGAAGTTTATCAGATCGTCTAGCTTTGTGGAAGTTTCTTCATTTTACCCTCTAGGAAGCATGGTGTACCTCAAGGTCCTATCCTTGTCTTCATGCTATTCTTAATATAAAAATTCTACTGCTTCACTGAAAATAGTATTAGTTATGCTGCTTTGTGGTAAGAAATCTATGAGGGCTGAAGCCTCTCGCCGAAGAGATTGTGATCAAATGATTATCTTATCGAAAAACAGATCTTTTTTTGCTGTGCTGACAACTGAGTCAATTTTTTGAAAAGTGAATCCCAGATCATCATCATTTCTGTAGAATCAAAATGGAAATTCATATAATTATCGCCATTAAAAAAGCATGCTATTTATTTCTATAAGAGATTGTTCATACTACAAAATCTATCAGTATTGTTATCTATCGTTCTAATGCTAAAGACTCGATTTGGAAAAATTTTCCATTAAATATGACATTTGGATGCAGGAAATATTTGGAAAAACTCAAACAGTTCGTTATTATCGGACCGTTTACGCAAGAAGAGAAAACTAGAAAGACGAGAGGGGTCGTGGGACACTCGATTGGAAGCAAGTTGATTTCGCTATGTATTATAAATTGAAAAACAGTTGAAGAGAAATAAATTTACAAAGAACGAGTATAATTTAATGATAAACGTTTGAAAGTAATGAAATTAACAAAAAAATTAATGAAGGAATGACAATGAAAGTGCAATTAATAATTTATTCAAAAAATATTATGGGAATAAATATTTTGATATTAATTATTATAAGAATATGATCTAGTTATGAACGTTATCAGAAAGTCCAATCTTAGAAATGATTGGTTTGTGGTAACTAAAATAGGACACACGTGTGGTAACTAAAATAATAAACATATGTGTCTCGGAAAAACTGCATCGATAGTGGTACAGTATCTTATTGTAGATTTTGCTGTATAATTATAAATTCTTAAATCAAATTCTTCAAAAAAAATTGTAACAATAGCTCTGAGGTGTTATCAAAAAATTTGAAGTTGAGGTCGCTTTTTTGGATTAAAAAAATAGATATAAGATTATTTGTGAAAATTATAATAAATTTTCAATTTCAGTTTTATGCCTATTTTTTATTTAGATTTGAGAAGATTGATGGGTTGTAATTCTCAACATAGTCTTCATCTTCATCTGGAAGATGAAGACTATGTTGAGAATTAAAACCAATCGTTCTTCTCAAATTGAAAAAAAAACTTCAGGGAAAATATATATTTATCTATATCAATTTTAATATATAATTCTAATAGTTATAAAGCTACCGCCGACATAACAATTTCAAGGATAAGCTTAGTCAAAGAATTTGTAAATATAATGTGATCAATTTTAATTTTCTCTTACATTTTTTAAAAGAAAGATAGTCACGATTTAGGTAAGGGAAGATATCTATGACTGACTAATGTCTTGCATATAAAGCTTTCCAAAGAAATTATATAGGTATATTAGTACTGAAAGAATGATATACCATAACCTTCCATCGAGGTCAATTTTACATTCCCAGACTAAAATATTGGGAAAATTTTCAAAGTGTGTTGAATGAAGCAAAACTAATTTTATAGTGTTTTTAACATCGACCGCTCATATTTTAAAAGAAAAAAAACAAGTGGTTCATGCATCATACGCCAATCATAATACTTAACCTCTTATTAAACAACAAAGGTTGGACATGATGTTCCATCCTGAATACTACTACAGGGTGTAGTAGGGAAACAAGAGTAGTTAACATTACTAAAAGTACAGTCAAATTGTCTGGGTTGCTTATTAGTATTTTAAACATTTTGGTAGCTATTTTTAGTCGTAAGTATATTCCCAGAAAATAATACTCTATGACACTGTATTGAAAGTCAACAGTAAGGTACGTAGTGGTTTCTAAATAAGTTTTATATTTCCCGAACCACGATTTTTGGGTTTTTTGATATCTGAGCTAACTACATGAGTCTCCACGACAACGACATTCCCATTCATCTTTAAGAGATGAATGTTAGAAACATCAAGGTATTCACCACAAACAGAAAGTATAGACAGACTGTTTCGGACTAATCGGGTCCTCCTCAGTATCTTCTATCTAATGTGGTAACCATCCAGATAATTTCACTCGTTCTTTATTATCTTGTATGAATTTACGACGTGTTTTGTAAACGCCACGAATATTTTACATTATTTATACATATACATATATATATATATATATATATATATATATATATATATAATATATATAATATATATATATATATATATATATATTATATTATATATATATAATATAATATATATATATATATATATATATATATATATATATATATATATATATATATATATACAGGGTGTCCTAATTGCCATGGGCCACTATTGCTATCTCGGTAATTATAAGAACTACATGGTTGGTCAAAATGTGCAGTTTTTGGAGGACAATGAAAATCTTGTTTCATATTTGAAAAAAAAATTATGTCTCGAGCTACGGGGGTTTTTCGAAAAATTGCTCAAAACTATTTGATCGTTCTTCAATTTGGTATTTTTTTAAGGAAATTTGGTTCGTCTAGTTTTCGAGATATTACCATCAACTTCCTTTTTTTTAAATACAGACCTGTATTTTTTATTCCATTTCTTAAAAAAACTTTTAAAAAAAATGAAAACATCAGAAGTGACTTAGACTACGAATAAAACAATTGCATAAACAGACTGTTGCAGCGTGTAATGAAAGAAACTGTTTATTAAGTTTTTGAACATTCGCACTTTTTACCATTTCATTAAATTCAAGTTATGTTACTTTACAATCCTAATGCATTTGTTTCATCTTCCCCATTCTCTGCCGTTACAGTTGTTCCCCATTCTGAAGGATTCTTAAAAGATCTGTATATTAGTAAATTTCGCTCTAGCCTTGTCAAAATTATTCGATTCGGTAAGAGCTTTTCGGGGTTCGAATTTTGATACATTTGAAGGGGTCTTTCAGCACTTCGAAATGCTTTTGCATAACAAAAAGATAATCTAATTTTTCACCATTGGAAAACGCTACCATGTTGGTTTAAACTTACTTTGACACGAAATATGTATTACGGATCATAGACTTTTATAGGCAATTGTTTCTCTTTGCTCTATAATTAAACCTATGATAAAATGAAAAAAGTGCCAAAAAAATTAAATACTTGTTTTTACCATTTAAATACGAACGAATATGGACATGTGATACATCGTTGGAATCAGAAAAAAAAGCTTTTTTAAGATTTGGAATGAAGAGTACAGGTCCGTATTTAAAAAAAAAGTTGAATGTGATAACTCGAAAAGTAGATGAACCAAATTTCCTTTAAAAATGCCAGCTTGAAGAACGTCTAGAATGCAAAAAAAATTTTCCTCTCTGATTTTTTGTAAAAATTATACTTTTTGAGATATTTGAACAAATAGTTTTGAGCAATTTTTCGAAAAACCCCGTAGCTCGAGATAGAATTTTCGTTTTTGAAATCTGAAACCGGATCGTCAATTTTCTCCAAAAACTGCACATTTTATCTAATTTGACCAACCTTGTAGTTATTATAGTAACCGAGATAGCAATAGTGGCCCATGGCAATTAGGATAACCTATATATATATATATATATATATATATATATATATATATATATATATATATATATATATATATATATATATATATATATATATATATATATGTAAAAAATTTGGTTCTCGGAATGAACCGCGTAAAGAATTTGAAAAATCTCGACGTTTCGGCTCCTTTTGCGAAGCCAACTTCAGGAGAAATATAAGGAAAATAATTCAGATAAGGGACCTCAATCTGCCTACTCCACGAATCGAATTAGGAGCAATCGAAAACAATACGATTGCGTGGTCTCAACCTGCTTACTCCACCAACCGTACTGCTTCCTGTCAACTCTGAAGTCTCAACCTGCCTACTCTTCAGAGTCAACTGACGGACCGATCGTCGCGTGGCCGCATTTATAGGGGAGGGGGCGGGTACTCCATTGACGTAGTTATTGACGTAGTATTGACGTCAATGGGGTATTCATGCATCCCGCACTGATGAGCGTGAATACCCCATTGATGTCAATACTAGGTCAATAACTACGTCAATGAAGTACCCGCCCCCTCCCCTATAAATACGGCCACGCGACGATCGGCCCGTCAGTTGACTCTGAAGAGTAGGCAGGTTGAGACTTCAGAGTTGACAGGAAGCAGTACGGTTGGTGGAGTAGGCAGGTTGAGACCACGCAATCGTATTGTTTCCGATTCCTTCTAAATCGATTCGTGGAGTAGGCAGATCGAGGCCACGTATCTGAATTATTTTCCTTCTAATTCTCCTGGAGATGGCTTCGCAAAAGGAGCCGAAACGTCGAAATTTTTCAAATCTTTTACGCGGTTCATTCCGAGAACCAAGTTTTTCAAGTACTTCCGACCGCGGAAATCTTTCTGAACATATATATATATATATATATATATATATATTTGAAAAACTTGGTTCTCGGGATGAACCGCGTAAAAGATTTGAAAAATCTCATTTTTCAAATCTTTTACGCGGTTCATCCCGAGAACCAAGTTTTTCAAATACTTCCGACCGCGGAAATCTTTCTGAACATTATATATATATATATATATATATATATATATATATATATATATATATATATATATATATATATATATATATATATATATATATATATTTATTTACTGGTCTTCTCTTAGCAATAACAACCCAATTTCAATCAGAAAAACCACTTTATTAAACAATGAACGGTTCGTCACGAAATTCGTAACTTTCTCAAAATTGAAAAGTTTCGATACACAATTTTTATTGAAAGTAAAATACTATTGATAACAATTTTCACAAATATTTGGATGATAGCGCATGATGCATCACTTTTCGAAATAATGCTTCTTAGTCAGATGCTCACTAAATAATGGTTAAATTCTGTAGATAACAAATATTTATTATTTTTTTACCCAGGATTTTAATTAAGATATTTGGGGAATTCAAACCGAACTGCTAAATGGAATTTTATTGCTAAATAAGTTCAATAATCCCCTTAGGTTCAGGTTCTTTTATGGAAAAGTGGCAAAAAAATTAGGCGCCAAATTGAAAATTTTAATAATTACAGTAGAAGTGAATCAGTTAAATTCAAACATGATCTAATATACCGTTCTGGACATATTTTTGAATTATTATAGGTAGTTTTAAACCCATTGCTGAATTATCTCAAAATTATTATAGAGTGATACTATATTTTACTCAACAAAGGAAAAATTGCATATTTTGTAATTTGTATCTTTTATTGTGTATGTTAATGTTAATTTTCGTGAGACTGGGGGAACTCAGGGCGCTACAGGTGGCTTATCGCTGCTTTCTGTCTGCTACGCCACTGTGCTCGAATCGGTTCGAAATGCCTCTGGAATCGAATCTTATAAAATTGCAAAAGCCGAAATGTTTGCACCATCGCATCTTCGAGAAACTGAACGTGGCCGTACCCAGATCTCAAGTTCCCGCCTACTTTTTACTTATATCTAGGCTCATTAAGTGCCATTTGTATGCCAGCCTCGTATCGTGCTTATATGGCAGAGGCAGCCATCATATGTCCATTGCTTTTTTGCCGAGACTCTATTTCCGTTCAAGATATCTCAAATGGATATGTTCTAAGCTTGAATATACGATTTATTGTTCTATGACGGATTGAAATTGATTTCTAACAATTGTTCTCTATGTTCAACTCGATATTCTATGCGTTGCCAGCCAGCCATCTTGACATTCGCCATTATTATCATATCTAATGATTTGCGAGGGTGTAAAATATTCCTGTTTAAATCGAGCCCACAAAATTATTTTCTGTTGAAATCCATTAGATGGAGGCTACTGATCAAGTACGTTAGCATCATCAGAAAAAGATAATGAAATTATTCTGCCAAATATGATTTTCTGTCTCTGAATCTTACCCTTATAGCAGTTGATCAATTCAAATTAAAAACACAGTTATATCCAAGGCGTTCATCACGATTATATGTGGCCAAACTTAACGTAATATATGAAATGGTCATTAGAAAAAAAACGTTCCGTTTCTCACGTCGGTTTTTCTTTGTAGTAATATAATCTTGAAAGTATACAACGGGACATATTTTGTCCCTTCGTGCCTTTCCTAATATTTCTTGACCCGTATGCCTTTCCCGAAAAAATAACCCCAGGACAAGGCATAATTGCGAGGTAACGAATCGGTTAGGAAAATTTTAAAAAATTCCATGAAATGTCCGGCCAAAAGTTGTAGTTCTCACGAAACAGAAGTATGTGTCACTAGTATAACTCGTATGTCCAGTTTTCGATATTCCGTTAAGGGTTAGAGCCGTCCAGATCAAGGGTCAATCCGGACTTATATGAGGGTCAATTTAATGCGATGGGGGAATTCCCACGAATGCCCTTTGTCCGGCAATGATAAAACGGGGTTGATATAGAAAAATAAATGGTCAAGTGAATTCGTTTTTTAAAGACCTTTGAAGATGCGCCTCTATTTTAGGTAGACTTGATAACCGGTTCTTAGGTAAAACCTTCTGCATAAATTTATATTTCTGGGGCTATTATCAATTTTGACGGGTGATGTACTTCCTTCCGTTTGTCATTGCGCATATATATATATATATATATATATATATATATATATATATATATATATTTATTCGAATTGTTGTTGCCTGTGACCTATTTCTAATCTCTTGATAATTATTAGCAATAACAGGCTTGTTGAACTTTTTAATAAAATCGAGTTTTTTAAGATTCAACAAGCCTGTTATTGCTAATAATTATCAAGAGATTATATATATATATATATATATATATATATATATATATATATATATATATATATATATATATATATTTATATATTTATATATATATATATATATATATATATATGCGCATTAAGATATGGTAGCAACATATCTTAATGTTTTCTTTTGTAATGAACAAAATTTTGTATCTTGTTTTAATTTAAATGACAAATATATTGATTCTCAACATATTTTTATATTGACTCATAACGATTTTCTGTTTTGTTCTTTTATTTTAATAGATTCAACTATTGAAATTGTGTTTTCGTTTTGTTTCGTTAGTTATTATTGTTAAATTTTATTTTTAATTCTTTATATATTCTTTGCCTACAAAATTTTGTAATTTTATATGACAATGAAGCTATTTCTCTCTCTTTCTTTCTCTCTCTCTCTCTCTCTCTATATATATATATATATATATATATATATATATATATATATATATATATATATATATATATATAT
The DNA here is from genome assembly GCA_030704885.1 of Cynegetis impunctata. Taxonomy (NCBI): domain Eukaryota; kingdom Metazoa; phylum Arthropoda; class Insecta; order Coleoptera; family Coccinellidae; genus Cynegetis; species Cynegetis impunctata. Next base: position 233,623 of record JARQZK010004366.1, read on the forward strand.
ATATATTTGAATTATTCTAGTCTGTGTTGTATTGTTATTTAATTGTCTTTTCTTAGCAATAACAGGCCATTTTGTGTTAGAAAACCATCTTTATTGGAGAGTTTACGTCTCGTCACACAAAAGAGTTTTGAGAAAGTCACGAATTTTTCGAAATATATATATATATATATATATATATATATATATATATATATGTATATATATATATATATAAACATAATATTTATACATAAAGGGCATCAACAGGACTGATAGCATAGATTTGTGTACCCATTTTATTATGTATCAGTATTTGGTATTTACTTCTGGACTCTATTAGAATATATTGGTTGCAATTAATCTTGACAAGAAAAAACAGAGGGTACCTACTAATAATTGAGGTTATGAAAAATTAACTGTGTCGAAATCTACTACTCCTTCATCAATTAAATTATCAATCAGCTATGAATACAATCTATTAACACAGAGTGAGAATATTTAATATTATATAAATATCTCTCTCTATATATATATAGAGAGAGAGAGAGAGATAGTTATATAATATTAAATATTCTCACTCTGTGTTAATAGATTGTATTCATAGCTGATTGATAATTTAATTGATGAAGGAATAGTAGATTTCGACGCAGTTAATTTTTCATAACCTCAATTATTAGTAGGTACCCTCTGTTTTTTCTTGTATATATATATATATATATATATATATATATATATATATTTGACTTGTTGTTGCCTGCGAACTATTTATAACTTTTTGATAATTACTAGCAATAACAGGCTTGGTGAATCTCAAAAAACTCGATTTTATTGAAAAGTTAACGTTGAAATTTCAATATTTCAAAAGTTTTGAAAAGGCAACGAATGTCGTGGCGAAACGTCAAGTTTTTAATAAAAATCGAGTTTTTTGAGATTCGCCAAGACTCTTATTGCTAATAATTATCAAAAAGTTATATATATATATATATATATATATATATATATATATATATATATATATATATATATATATATATATATATATATATATATATATATATATATATATATATATAGATATATATACAGGGTGTCCCGTAAATAACACGCCAGAGTGACACTGGAGGTAGATTGGCTTCAGGTCAATCAGATAACATCAACATGACCTCAGTAAAAGTTTTCTGGTTTTCGAGATATTGTCACTCTTATGTTTTTTTCAAAAATCTATACTTTTTGGTAATTCTCTCGCCTCATAAACATAAATAAGTTCTAACTTCTGTTTTTTTTTCTTCTTATGCTATCATCAATATATGGTTGAGACAATCGACCTATCATTTCATTAAAAACTAGCTCGCTAACCTAAAAAAAAAATCAAGTTGTTTCAATTTATTTTAAATCCGAAAACGTTGAGTAAAGTTTAACTATTTACTGTGAAAAAATTTTTTTCAGATTACAATATCTATCTCATAATACTTTTTCCTAATATCAGTTTGATTTTCTTTAAAATATTTATAAGCCTGATCACGTTCTCTACATATTGCTTTCACCTCGTCATTGAACCATGGAGTGTTTATTTCCCTTATAACTATTTTCTTCATCGGAGCAGTTTTGTCTAAAATTTTTTTCAAATTTTCTGATATTTCATCTAGTATTTCAGATGGAGTAGAGTTATCATATTGCCAATTTTCTTTCATTAGTTCTGTAGCAATTTTACGAAAAAAAATTATTTTTTTATTAACTTTGTGTTATGTTCTACTGATATAATCTGCCAGCTATGATCACTAATTTTAGGATATGTTATCACAAATTGATTTTTTGAATTTTCCGATCATTGGTATTATCAGAAATCCAATTAGGAATCCTGATTATGCTTTTCATCTAAATCTTAAAAACTAGCCTTTTTAATGCTCTTTCGAAAACATTTGTGGTTCTTTTCTTTCAAAAGTCTAAAAATTCCAATTTTTGTCATTGAAGTCGTGCTACTTACGAAATACACTGCGCCGCAAATTTAACGCATAGCTTAAGTATTTCCTAAGTTTTGACTGAATATTTTCTCAGGCGGTGATCCGATATGAATAAATTTTTCACCAAATTGCTACCCGATATTGCCCGCAGAAGGATGTAAACTTGGACGAAGAATACAGATCGCTATTCAAACACCCTGTACAATAAGTTTATTCATTTTTTTTGATCATCTTATAACTACTGCTTTTTCTCAAAGAACGGAGCTACAATTTGGTGAAAAATTTATTCATATCGGATCACCGCCTGAGAAAATATTCAGTCAAAACTTAGGAAATACTTAAGCTATGCGTTAAATTTGCGGCGCAGTGTATTTCGTAAGTAGCACGACTTCAATGACAAAAATTGGAATTTTTAGACTTTTGAAAGAAAAGAACCACAAATGTTTTCGAAAGAGCATTAAAAAGGCTAGTTTTTAAGATGATTTGCTGATTCTGTCTGGTACAATATTTTTTCACAGTAAATAGTCAAACTTTACTCAACGTTTTCGGATTTAAAATAAATTGAAACAACTTGATTTTTTTTTTAGGTTAGCGAGCTAGTTTTTAATGAAATGATAGGTCGATTGTCTCAACCATATATTGATGATAGCATAATAAGAAAAAAAAACAGAAGTTAGAACTTATTTATGTTTATGAGGCGAGAGAATTACCAAAAAGTATAGATTTTTGAAAAAAACATAAGAGTGACAATATCTCGAAAACCAGAAAATTTTTACTAAGGTCCTCTTGATGTTATCTGATTGACCTGAAGCCAATCTACCTCCAGTGTCACTCTGGCGTGTTATTTACGGGACACCCATATATATATATATATATATATATATATATAGATATATAAAATATATATATATATATATATATATATATATATATATATATATATATATATATATATATATATATATATATATATATATAGATATATATATATATATATATATATATATATATATATATATATATATATATATATATATATATATATATATATATATATATATATATATATAAATATATATTCTGTTCTGAGACTAAAAAATGCAACGAATTATAGTTTAAACAAACTAAAAAAAACAAGTTTTCACTGAATTAAACAGTAGAAAATAATTTATTCTATTTTAAAAAAGCGTGGATTGCTTGATATCAAATGTTACTATTATTGGGTACATATTTATAAAAGTTCGGTTTGCTATCAAGCGTGTATTTTTAGTTTTTTTAAACTATAATTTATTGTATCACGATTCATTATGTCGAGTAGATAAAAACATGTCGATACGGTGGAACAAGCCTATGTTAACGTTAACCGATAAAAACGGTACCTTGCAGACTATTATGACAACTACGAGGAAAATAAAAGACAAGTGCCCATTATCATTATAATGTTTCTGCTCCTAATTTCGAAACGTAAGTTCTTTCCGAGAAATCTTAGCGGTGAGGTTTTAAGAAATTGAACAAACGGACGACGAAATGACGCTTTATATGTCGACCAATTGAAATTATTCATTAGAGTGGTAAATTATTCAACGTACAGCTTTCGTATTAGTCGGTCAGTGGTAGTTGTTTTGCATTTATAACTTTATGTAAAATTCAATTCCATGAAAAAAAAATCTCATAATTTCTGCGTCCACATCTCTATCTTTCCTAATATATATATATATATATATATATATATATATATATATATATATATATATATATATATATATATATATATATATATATATTTTTTTATATATATATATATATATATATATATATATATATATATATTTATTTATATAAAAACAATTTACACATTTTTTAAATAAAATAACTCATGACATATAAATATATTTCTCCGTTCTATAGAATAAAAGAAATAAATAAATGACAAATTGTGTAGAGTAGAAAGGGTAGATAGACGAATGGTTACAAACAATTGGTAAAATAGGAAAAATCCATTCTAAACTAATAGTTCCGTAATTTTGAAAAGATTTAGAAGAGAGCTTGTAGTATGATCAATTTGGCTATTCAATAGGAGACCTGAATGTTTGTATTTATTTATCTGTAATAATTCTAGAATATTAAGTTTAATTCCCTTACTTTCAGCATTCAATATTTCAAAGTCAAAATTGAATGTGTGATTTTCTTGGATTAAATGGTTTGCATAATGTGAATCTGATTTTTGATCAACAAAGCTACGTTTTTATTCTGAAATGCTGGCCTGAAAACTTCTGAAAGTTCTACCGATGTAAAACTTTTGTGACCTTTTGCTTTATTATTTTTTATATGATTTGATTAGTTATTTCCGGTACGGTAAGCAATGTTGATGATGTGTTTAGATGAATGTGATTTTAGTTTTTTACTTAAATTTTCGATGAAAGTGAGGCTGTTATACTTGATATTATTTTTGGTGAGGGGGTTCTCCTGGCTAAACGCATTTATGAAATTTTTTTTATCTATCATTGTCTTTCATTATGGGGTTATAATTATTACCTATTATATCCTGCTTTCCAGTCTATAAATAAAAAACACTTAAATAAAGTGTAAGTATATAAATATATATATATATATATATATATATATATATATATATAATATATATATATATATATATATATATATATATATATATATATATATATTTATATATTTATATAATGATCTTGGTTAGTTTGCCAGTTTCTTATTAGATAACTAAAGCACTTTACTCAATATTTTGCTGAATGTTTTGAGAAATTCGTTAAATGTTATAGGTTTAATGAACTGTGGCGGATTTAGGCTTTCTGCCGCCCTATTCCCGAGCCTAGGCTAAAATCCATCGCTGGTAATTAAAGCTGTTTCAGATAATTCCTCTGAATCACCTGGTAGCGCTAAAAATTAGATATGGAAATACTTTGCCAAAGCAATTTCCGTTTTCTATTGCCAAGGAAGTGCAGAGTTCAGAATGCCTTATTTTAATGATCTTGTTTGTGCATTTATTTTCCCTATGACATTATAATTAATTTATTAATTATGTGAAGAAGCATTCAGTCAAACCGATAGAGCGTTAAATGCTTTTCAACTAGCTCCTGTATCATAGAAAATGTGAACCTTGGCGAAAAAGTAAACTAGTTTTAGAGCGTGATGAACTCGCAGTTGCATTTTATTCGATACTTATAATAATTCAGTGTAATTAACAAGCAATATATAGAGCTAACTCATACAGATTTTGATCACATATTTTCTTTATCACCGGATGTATTCCATGGTGTAAGTTTTACAGTGTAATTTACACTGTTCCGTGAATATTAAACTAATAACTCAAATAACCTGCGCCACTGATTCCAATTCACTTGCGACTATAAATCATTTAACGCGGATATATTTTTATGGCGCAGTTATTTATCAAGTTTATTGAGAATGAACACCATCCTTGTAAGCACAAACTAATTTATATATATATATATATATATATATATATATATATATGTAATACTGATGAGCTTTTTGAAGAGCTAGCAGACTATCTAGAGTTTACTTCGTGTGCGGCACGGTGTCGAATTTCTAATATTCTTCCTTGAAGGATGAATGGGAATTTTATGTCGTCGAGTTTCGTGAAACTAGCTCTGTAGAGTCAGTTTTTCAACAGTTAACGCCCAGTTTTTGTTGCCTCTATTGATCCATTGACAACACCAACACGATCAATATGAAGAAGAAAATCACACAGCACCAACGACCAACAACTAACACTGACATTGAGAGGGTGAAAATTACGACACTAAGGTAGTCATTACTACCAATGATTTTAATGTGTTCAAATAATGTTGAAATGTAAATGTCTTGGTATTGTTTTCCAGTTTTCAAACTCCATATTACTCGACTGAGGTTTGCCTCCGAAACGTTTAGAAAATATAATGTAATTGAAAATTTTGAGATGAACTATTAATCAGATAAAACTGTAACTTCCAAAGAGATAAACTATATATATATATATATATATATATATATATATATTATATATATATATATATATTTATATATATAATACATATATATATATTATATATATATTATATATATATATATATATATATATATTTATATATATACATATATATGATATATATATATATATATATAATATATATATATATTATATATATATATATATATATATATATATATATATAAGTATATATATGAACACATAATTTTATTTATTCCAAGTTATAGTGTAGTGTCTGTGGCACAAGTATCTCACTCACATACAAAATGTTCATCCTTTTTTGAGAAAACACCATGTACGTAGAAATTAAAAATGACGTAAACGATCCGTAACCTCATATTCTTCTTTTATGTCTATTTCTTCTGAGAAAGGAATCATCGTGAAATGTATGCTTGTACTTTTTAATTAAGTTATGCAGCAGATGTTCAAAGAGAACTTGTTACACCAAGAAAAGACAATGAACATAAATAATTTCACACACGGTTGTTGTTAGAACCGATGAAATGATAACCAGAAAACTACTGCAATGTGCTATAAACTTGACATTATGGAACTGACATGTCATTCTAGGATTTAATTTTTGACCGAATGCCTTTTTAGATTTAAGCTGGTCATCCTTGTTATGGTAGCTACCTAAATACTGAGTGTACAATACGATTTTTATATATTATATGCTATTTCATTTAGGTGCTCCCAAAACTTATTATATAGTAACCCTGTATATATATATATATATATATATATATATATATATATATATATATATATATATATATATATATATATATATATATATATATTTCAAAAATGTTGCGCGATGTGCAGGGCTGCATGGTCTTGGATTCGTGGGATTTAACAAAAGGGTTCTTTGTTCTTTGATTTGAATCAGCTCTATTCAAATCACAAATCAGAAATCAAATGTTAGTTTATATCCAACGATTAAATTTAAAAAATCATCCATTCAAATTAAGTAATGAATTTCATCTAATACATAGAATGAAAACCATAACATTAAAAAATGCGGACGCTTCTGGCGCCTCTCAAGCTTGAGGCGGCCTCTTGCCACCCCTTAGTTACGCCACTGTTTATATATATATATATATATATATATATATATATATATATATATATATATATATATATATATAGATATATATGATAAATATCTTCATTCAAGAAAATTTGGCAGTGGAAACACATTCATATTCGAAAATGAAACAAAGTAATTAGTCTTAAATAACATAGTTTTAGTTGATAACTTATACCAACAGGTTTTTTACAATAAAATAAATTATTTTCTGCTGGCTGTTAAAAGGTGTTTTTTTAGTTTTTCTAAACGATAATTCATTCCTTTCGAAATGCACTTCGAAAAAAATACGCGTTTTTTATTTTCAAAAGCGTTAAATTGAATCGAAACTTGAATGTAAGAATCATGAAAGGCGTTGAATGGTTATACGTGGGGTTGCCATCTACTAAATTGCTGACGCCGGACAAAAAATTTAAAAACCCGGACATTTGGGTGTAATTTAGTTTCTTTCCCGGACACCCCGTGAAATATATTTTTTTCGAATAAAATGAAACATCGTTTATATTAATATTTTTCATTCATTCAAACTTCAAACCGCTTATTTACGATATAAACAAACAACAAAAAACAAATAAAATATCTACTAATATAACACAGTTTACAGTTTTCTCTTTTTGAAATAATGTGGTAACAAAAATAATGAGAAACTCTTTTTTTTGCTATCATCAAATAAAAAACAACTTATAATGATAATTTTTGGTATATCAAAAAGACTACATTCTACATTGTAACAACAAATTGTAGGATAGGTGATCTAGTTCGAATAGGTTAGGTAACCAAAAGCCTAAATTATTTATTAACTATAAATTAAAAGTAAGTAACAAGTTTTAATTTTAACGAGGTGAAGTTCTTTTTACTAACTTAACTTGATATTTTTCAGACTTATCAATTTCTGCCAAAGTGACTTTCTTCTCCATCGGGAATTTTTAAAGGAGAAAGCAACTCAAATCTTTAAAATTATACTTTATTCTGGTCAGAGGAGAAAAGGTATGTGTATTTAGCAAGTTTCTCTCTGGATTTAGCTTGTATACGGCTAACGATTATACATTAATTTTTGACTATGATTTGTTTTAATATATTGTTCATCTTAAAATCAATCGGGATTCCCCGGACACAAAATTTGTCCGGGTTTTACCCGGACATATTTTGAATTCCCCGTCCGGACAACCCCCGGGCTCCCCCTAAACTACGACAAATCCGGGGAAACCCGAACGGATGGCAACCCTAGTTATACGGTTTAATTTTAATTTCTAGTTGTTGTCAAATTCATTTGTTAAACCCAAAAATAAATCAAAACTATGAAGACAACGCATTGAATAGAAATTTCGAATAATATTGTTCATTCTTGCAAAAAAAAAATTACGCCATTGTTAATTAAACATTTCTCACATTATTGACCTCGTTCTTTTTCATCTCTCTGAGTCAATATAATTCTATGTTCGTCCATCGAGCACAAGCTTGAATTGTGTCTCTGACGACCATAATAAATATTCGTATTCCTCTCATACTATTTTGCATGTTACAGTTTCTCCATGCCATAAAATAATGCACTAAATGTACGAAGTACATGGCACAGGATTTATAGAACAGAAACACTGATATCGCATGTAGGAATAAATATACTCAGTAATATTCTGTTGTACCCGCCTATTATATCTGAAATAAGTCTGCTTCAAGATATGCCTACAACGTTATTAGAATGTTTCCTTTTTCGCTGTTTGAAGTATTGATAACGACATGTATATTATGTTCCGAATATTACTATAAAATGAAATGAATGATAGTTTATTTTTATCGAGTTTATCTCCATATGAGAATCTTCATCTTCTCTGAAAGTTGACATTCTCTGAAAGTTGACTGGAAATATAAAAAACTCTATCACAGCGAGCTGTATTAGAAAAGCAGGTTTTCGAAACGTATTAAGTTTGAAAAATCTATTCATTCAATTATGATTTTTGTTCCAAATCCATTCAAAAAAATTGCGCCATCTATCGTATAAACAAAAATTTATTTCCTCCTCCGGGGGGTCAACCCCCCAACCAATTTATATCGAAATAAATACCTTCCAAGATATCATGTGAAACTTCCTACATACAAAGTTTCAACCATATGGTCCCAAAATTGCGCCTCCTATCGTGTAAACAATATTTATTTCCTCTCCTGGGTTATCAACCCCCCAAGCAATTTCTACAAAAACCGATCCCATCCAATATATCATACGAAACTACCTACTCACAATTTTTCAATCCTATTGCTCCAAAATTACGCCCTTTATCATGTAAATATTATTCATTTCTTTCTCCAGGAGGTCAACTCCCCAACCAATTTGAACCAAAACCAATCCCATCCAAGATATCTTTCGAAAATACCTACTTACAAACTTTCAACCCTATTACTCCAAAATTGCGAGCTTTATCGTGTAACAAAGATTTATTTCCTCCCCCAGGAGGTCAATTCAATTCGAAACAAAAACAATCCCTTCCAAGATATCATACGAAGCTACCTATTTACAAACTCTCAACCCTATTGCTACAAAATTGCATAATTTATGCTGTAAACAAGATTTATTTCACTCTCAGGAGGGTCAACCTCCTAACCAATTCGAACCAAAACCAATCTCATCCAAGATATCATACGCAACTACCTATTTACAAACTCTCATACCTATTGCTACAAAATTGTGTCATTTATCCTGTAAACAAGATTTATTTCACCCCCCTACCAATTCGAACCAAAAACAATCCCATCCAAGATATCATGCGAAACTACCTATTTACAAATTTTCCACCATATTGCTTCAAAATTGCGCTCTTTATCGTGTTAACAATGCTAAAATACATAAGCTTATACATACATAAATATGAACATATATATATATATATATATATATATATATATATATATATATATATATATATATATATATATATATATATATATATATATATATCAGGGGCGGCTAGTCAAAGGAGGCTAAGGAGGCTAAGCCTCCTCAATAATATTCCGTGTATCACTAATATATTATATTGAATAGTAAGCATTCAGCATATTCATATTAATCAAAATCATATTATTTTATGCACCTATCTTCCTTTCAACCTACATTATATAATATAATTTATTAATTACGATAGAAGGTATTTACATTTACTGCATTTCATTCATTTCAAGATTTGTGGCAACGCTGCGGAGGCATGGAAAGGTATATTCTCAACGTTCATTATGCCTGCCATAGAAAAGCAAACAACGGTGCAAATACTCCGAATGAATACTTCATTGCAATAGAAAAGCAAAACACATGTAAATGGCAACACCGATAGAGCCCAGTCTCATACAATGTCGACCAATCACAACTATAGAATTTCGCGTGACATCGAGTGAATTCGTTGGAAAGCATTAATTGAATCGTAGTGTGATCGTAGTGTCTAATGGCCGACAACAGCTTGTTTACTTATATTGCTCGCGTATTGTTTTAAAATGAGTTTGGTTACTGAAGTTAATTTCAAAAATTTCAATGGTGACTTAGTGGAATATTTGTTATCCCATAACTTTAGTTCACTAAGTTATGAGGTAAAGTTTTGATAAAAATATTGCGACCTACCCCTGAATTAAACAATTTGGTGCAGCGTAACAGAATACAAAACCGCGGTTTTAATACAAGGAATTATGAGAGACATCCTTGCCTAACCGGTTCACAGGTAAAAAATAAATTATTTTGTTGGCAGTGTTTACTTTTTACTAGGTAGTGAAAATGTCTCTGTTTGGGGCCGCTTAGGATTTGAGGATTTAATTCTATACCTAGTTGAAAGTGAGAAATTTTTCACCGATAAGTAACTTTAAATACAGCACGCGGATTAATATCTTACATACAAGATAAGGAATTTATATATTTTTTAAACATCTTTAAATTAATTTTTGAACAAACAGAAATAGTTTTTCAAATAACCTTTTGGACAATTTGTGTCAAAACTACACTTTTTTTGATAAGGTGGCCATAAAAAGTAAACTGTGTATTGTTTATAATGACAATGAAATTTTGGGGCAAAATGAAAATCATGTGAGGACTATTAAATACCTTTTTGATAATGATTTGAATCAAGATTTACCCCAAGTTTATAAACTCTTATGTCTAATTGTTTCTATCCCGGTGACATCGGCTTCCGTAGAGCGCTCGTTTTCCACTCTTAAGAGAATTGAAACTTATTACCGAAATTCAATGAGCAAGGATCGTTTGAAAGAATTATTAGATATGTTGTTCTACTGAAAGGAATTGGTAAAACTTTTTGGCGAAAGACAAAAAATTTTATGAGGATATTATTAGATCATTTTTGCTAAACGTTAAAGATCGCAGGAATTCACGCTAATCTTCAAAAAATATATAATAACTAAGGTAACCTGATTTTGTGAGAGAAAAAAAATTTGATGAATAGATGAATTGACTAATTGGCTGAGAAGAGTTTTTGTGAATATTGGTAAATAGAAGTTGTCAGGTCTCAAGGTAGAGCACTGCGAAAGTGAAAACAAAATTAATAGCTAAGGGTGCTTTGTTTTACTTTTGATTTTCTTTAAATTATAAGGCAGTTGATCTTGGAAATCCTAAAAAATTTTCGCCTATGATGTATTGTTTTTTAACACACTCTTGTAGCCTCGCTCAAACCAAAACCTCACGAGCCAACTGATATAATATATATATATATATATATATATATATATATATATATATATATATATATATATATATATATATATATGATTTGAATCAATATATACCTCTAGTTTATAAACTCTTATGTGTATTTGTGTCTATCCCGGTGGACATCGGCTTCCGTAGGAGCGCTTCGTTTTCCACTCTTAAGAGAATTAAAACTTATTTACGAAATTCAATGAGCCAGGATCGTTTGAAAAATATATTAGTTTGTGTCTATTGAAAAGGAGAATTGGTAAAACTTTTGGCGAAAGACAAAAAATTTTATGGGAATATTATAGATCATTTTGCTAACGTTAAAGATCGCAGAATCCCGCTAATCTTCAAAAAATATTTAATAACTTTTTATTTGCTCTCACCAGCTGTTAACAAATTCGTTAAAGTAGGTAGGTAGGTACCTATTTTGTGAAAGAAAAAAAAAATTTGATGAATAGATGAATTGATTAATTGGCTGAGAAGAGTTTTTTGTGAATATTGTAAATAGGAGTTGTAGGTCTCAAGGTAGACACTCGAAAGTGAAAATAAATTAATAGCTTAGGGTGCTTGTTTTACTCTGATTTTCTTTAAATTATAAGGCGGTTGACCTTGAAATCCTAAAAAATTTTCGCCTATGATGTATTTTTTAACACCTCTTGTAGCCTTCCCCAAACCAAAACCTCACGAGCCGCCACTGATATATATATATATATATATATATATATATATATTATATATATATATATTATATATATATATATAATATATATTATATATATATATATATATACCTAACGTGGTCAGCAAAGGCTTTCTCTTTCTTAAATATATATATATATATATATATATATATATATATATATATATATATATATATACATATATATATATATATATATATATATATATACATATATATATATATATATATATATATATATAGTATATATATATATATATATATATATATATATATATATATATATATATATACTATATATATATAGATATATGAAATTGAGTTTTTGGTGCCAATAAGCATTATAAAAAGTCATGAAACGAAAACCTATTTTGGTCCTAGTTCCAACTTTGCTAATTGCATCCATTTTAATAAGCAGGTTTTCAAAGTGAAAACCTGCTAATATTGAATTACAGGCATAATAAAATACATTAACAATGTCTGAGGGTAATTGAATTTGAAAAAAAATCAGAATTATTTATATTATGTATTATTATGTATAATTAGGAAGGATTTTAGCAATTTTATAAATACATTTATTGTTATTAAATATATATATATATATATATATATATATATATATATATATATATATATATATATATATATATATATATATATATATATATATATATATATATATATATATATATATATATATATATATATATATATATATATATATATATATAATAACAAGGGCAAGAAGACAGCTCGCAACTGATGGAGACCGTCCTGAACTGTGCCAAGAAAATAGGAGGTCCAAGAGAAACAAACCAACATAAGAAACTCTCTGCAGAAACCAAAGCACTACTGAAAAAGCGTAGAGAAATGAAAAGATCTACAGGCAGAGACAGAATTGAGTACTCTGAATTGTGTAAGACCATACGGAAGAAAATGAAAGAAGATATCAAAAGATACAACGAAGGACTAGTGGAGAAAGCAATCGAAAACAGGAATAGTTATAAGAAGGCAAAGAGAGCCCTAGTGATAGGAAAGAGACAGATAATTGCATTGGAGGAAGGTAGCTCCAGAGTTACAAGTAAAGAAAAGATAATTGATCTGGTCACCAAATTCTACAGTGAATTATATAAGGCCCCACAAAATATGGTGGAAGAAGTACCGACACAACAAGAAGATCATGTCCCAGAAGTTCTCATGGAAGAAGGGGAGAAGGCGCTGAAAGACCTGAAAAACGGCAAGGCAGCAGGAAACGATGGTGTAGTTGCAGAAATGCTGAAATATGCGGGTAAGAAAACCTGGAAGATATTAGCAGGTATCTACACCAACTGCCTAAGAACACGGAAAATATCGCAGCAGTGGAACAGCGCAAACATAATACTGATTCACAAGAAGGGCAGTAAGGAAGATATAAGGAACTACAGAACAATAAGCCTACTGCCGGTAATCTATAAAATCTTCACAAATATCATCACTAATAGAACACAGAAAATATTAGATGATGAACAACCACGAGAACAAGCTGGCTTTAGAAGTGGCTTCAGTACAATTGACCGCATCCACACGCTTAGGGAGGTAATCAGTAGAACAAAAGAATACGAGCTACCATTAGCACTAGCCTTCATAGACTTCGAGAAGGCATTCGACTCGATATACCCCAAAGCAGTAATTGAAACCCGCACCCATCAAGGTGTCGACAGTCAGTATATAGAAACTCTGGCCAACATATACAAAGAGGCTAGAGCTAGAGTAAGTATATACGACGGAACCCCAGAATTCCCTACAAGCAAAGGAGTCCGACAGGGAGATCCAATATCTCCGAAGCTCTTCACGGCCACCTTGGAGAACATCTTACAAAAATTGGACTGGAACGGAAGAGGTATGAAGATAGATGGAGAATATCTAAACCATTTAAGATTCGCTGACGACATTGTCCTAATCGCGAACAGCCCTGAAGAACTACAACAACAAATCAACGAGCTTAACATAGTGAGCAATGAAGTAGGCCTAAAGATGAACTTGAACAAAACGAAAGTCATGTACAATGGAATGGTAGAAAATCACGATATCACGGTCAGCGATACCAAACTTGAAGTAGTGGACGAATATATATACCTGGGACAATTAATACATAAGTCTGGTTCACTACTTCCGGAAATCAACAGAAGAATAAAATTGGCATGGAAAGTATTCGGACAAAATTCCATCATCTTTAAGTCAAGAATGCCACTCCGCCTAAAGAAGCGAGCCTTCGATCAGCTGATAATACCAGTCATGACGTACGGCTGTGAAACCTAGGCACTAAAGCAAGAGTTCATAAGGAAACTCCAGGTTGCACAAAGGTCTATGGAGCGGTGTATGCTCGGCATAACAAAGAGGGACCGTAAGAGTGGATTAGAGGAAAGACCCAGGTAATAGACGTCATCCACAGAATAAAATCCCTCAAATGGCAATGGGCAGGGCACCTAGCGAGAAGGACAGACAATAGATGGACCATAAGGACAACACAGTGGTACCCAAGAGGCGTCAAAAGGCCGAAGAGGCGCCCCAATATAAGATGGGATTATGATATCAGGAAAGAAGCAGGAACAAACTGGTATCAAGCTGCTCAACAACGTAATACATGGGCAGGAATGAAGGAAGGATATACGAGGAGGCTGCACCGTACTTAACGGTAGACCATAGCTGCATATGATGATGATGATTATATATATATATATATATATATATATATATATATATATATATATATATATATATATATATATATATATATATATATATATAATTTTTTTTTTAGAAATCTTACTTTCAGATTTAGTGGAAATTTGTATTTGAGAAACATAAACGTTATTTTACGTTAGGTGTTATAAGGTCTTGGGTTTGAAGCACAGAAGGATGTATTTTGTTTGATGAAATGTTTTTATATAGAATTAATAATGACGTATACGATTTTCCGCTGATTGGTTATTTATCTTTCTATGTATCGCAGTATACAGATCGTCATGGTACTCATCTCTGTGTCCCAAAAACAAGAACAAATTTCCATTATAATTCTGTTTTCCTAAGAATTGCACGTTTTTATAACTGGCACTTTATATTGATGTTTTCAATAAAAGTTTAGTTGGTTTTAAAATTTTACTCCTCTTTTTTGTTCATATATCTCAATAATTTGTGAATTGTTTCCTAAGGAACCAACAATTTTCTTCTTTCGTATTTAGTGGATCTCTGTTATTGGACTTAGGCCTGTTGAGGTCCCCATTTATAATAAATAAATAAATAGAAGTATATATATTTATATATATATATATATATATATATATATATATATATATATATATATTTATATATATATATATATATATATATATATATATATATATATATATATATATAGGGGATATCTATTTGTAGGGACTGCAGCAATGTAAAAGGAAACTCTTTGAAGTTTTTCCAAGCTTTCGGAATCTTTTATTCCATCATCAGGGAGAATCTGTCGTGAGAATGATTACATAGATGTTGATAATACGATATAAGAAACATTGAAAATGATGCTATTTGTTAAAAAATTATAAAAGTTGATACATTTTTGAAGTTATAATTAAATTTAACTTCAAAAATGTATCAACTTTTATAATTTTTTAACAAATAGCATCATTTTCAATGTTTCTTATATCGTATTATCAACATCTATGTAATCATTCTCACGACAGATTCTCCCTGATGATGGAATAAAAGATTCCGAAAGCTTGGAAAAACTTCAAAGAGTTTCCTTTTACATTGCTGCAGTCCCTACAAATAGATATCCTCTAAACTAGTCAGCGACTATCCTCCTCTTATATATATATATATATATATATAATATATATATATACTTATATATTATATATATATATATATATATATATATATATATATATATATATATATATACTATATATATATACGTCAAAGTGACGAGCTCGTTTTGAAAATGTGAGGCATTTATTGCAATTCATGAATACTGTGAAAAACAAACAGTCAATTGTGCACTAATTCTAGTTATGTCTCACACTTCTATTATTCAGTATTCTGTACGTTCTAGCTAGGCATGTCCATTCTACCCAAACAATCTGTAGGTTCTAGTTAGGTTTTTATTTCAACCCAAATAATCTACAAGCTTCAGTGAGGTTTGATCATGATTTCCATATAATCTGTTAGGACTAGTTAGGTGTCCTCATTTTACCTAAATAATCTGTATGTTATTTTGAGGTAACATCAACCTAAATATATTATGCGACTTAGTTAGGGATCATCAATCTACCCACATAATCTTTAAGGTCTAGTTAGGTAGCATCATTCTACCAAAATATGCATTAAGGTCTAGTTAGGTATCATCATTTTACTCAAATTACCTGTCATGTCCAGTTAAATATCATCATTTTCCCCAAATAATCTGTAATTAATTTTGAGGTAACATCAACCCAAATATATTGTGCGTCCTAGTTAGGGATCATCATTCTACCTACATAATCTTTAAGGTCTAGTTAGGTATCATCATTCTACTCAAATTACCTGTTAGGTCTAGTTAAGTATCATTATTCTTCCCAAATCATATGTATCTTATGGTTAGGTAAAATCAGTTTAACCAAATATATTGTAAGTTCTAGTTAGGTGTATCATCCTTCTACCCAAATAATCTGTAAGGTCTAGTAAGGCAACATAATTTAACCCAGATAATCAGTTAATTCTAATTGGGTATAATCATTATACTTAAATAATCTCTCTAGTGAGGTATCATTATTTTACTCCAATAATATTTGAGGTCTAGTGAGATATCATCATTCTACTCAAATTACCTGTCAGGTCTAGTTAGCTAGCATTTTTCCATATAATTTATGTTATGGTTAGGTAACATCATTTTACCCAAAAATTTCTAGTTAGGTATCAACATTCTACCCAAGTAATCTGTCATCATTTAAATAAAAAATAATATTTTCTCATACCTAACAATGACTTTTAAGATAAAATGTTTAGGTACTCTATTATTTAAAATTTGAAATATATTTTTAAACCCGTATATACTTCCTGATGAAAAAATTTATTCTGTGACTTTTGATAAATAAGATTCAAAATTTCCCAAAATGACGGAATGAAAGCATCAGATGCAATTATGCCCCTTTCAAAAAATATAAATGTTTATTTTTATTGAATATACACTTTTGATAAATTTCAAGATGTTTTTGAATACTAAGAATCTCTTTCATAGATTTACCTATTAGTTAATTTTTTTTCAACTACGTTATGTTTTTACTACGCAGAACTTGAAAGGAATTTCAGATTAGCGATAAAAAAATTAGTCGAATGATTTCCAATCACGTTATGCTACGCTGTATTAGCAATGAAAAGATGCAAAAAAGAAATAGATAAACACTTTGCATACGTTTGCAATTTGGATAGTTATATGAATATCCGTTTCGTTCAATGGATATTATTGAGTATTACAAGTGCGTGTGTAAAAATATTTGTATAATTAGGTGGAAATGATAAAACGTTGAACTAATAATGAAACACCTTTCAGTTTTTGTAGCCTTAAATATATGAAATCCATAGCTTCAATGAATATCTGAAAAATATGGTAATAATTCAACCAGAATTTCTCTTGAAGAGAATAGTTTTGGAATCAGAGTGACACAATTGTAGAACTTAATCGATTCAGTTTTAGTTTTAGTATAATATTATGAATTTAAAGATTATATAAGAAAATATTCCACAGTATATCGACAAAAGATAAAATTGATGAAAATGGTTTATGAAATTGAGAAAGTATGATCAGAGATATAACAGATATTTCTGATTTTAGCCTTACCCTAATTGTAACTATCAGGTTAAATAATTACTGAAGCTTGTAAATTATTATATCATAAGAAATTTTTGGAACGAAGTTCTTTAATTAATAGTTTCAAGTTTTTTAGTTTGTTGAAATAGTTTTCTTAAAAGGAACAGAGAAACGCAAAAATATACAGGTCGTTCCATTAATAATTTTGAATCTGATGTCACGTGACCGACAACAAAATTCTTGCTGGGTAACATAATATCAAAAACAGCTGCACCAATTGCTTCAATTCTTCACAACCCTAAAATTCTCTTGGTTTCCGCCTTGTCTCAATCGCCGTGAGACACCCTATCTATAAATATATATATATATATATATATATATCTATATATATATATATTATATATATATATATATATATATATATATATATAAGAGGAGGGTAGTCGCTGACTAGTTTAGAGGATAACTATTTGTAGGGACTGCAGCAATGTAAAAGGAAACTCTTTGAAGTTTTTCCAAGCTTTCGGAATCGTTTATTCCATCATCAGGGAGAATCTGTCGTGAGGATGATTACATAGATGTCGATAATACGATATAAGAAACATTGAAAATGATGCTATTTGTTAAAAAATTAGAAAAGTTGATACATTTTTGAAGTTATAATTAAATTTCTGAACGAAATGACAAATCGGTGTCACTCATTTTTTTATTTTCAAATTGAAGTTTGACATTATTTCGTTACGTTAAATTAATTTGATTTTGTGTTATTTTATATCAAGTGAAAGTAAAAAAGAATAAATTTCACTCAAATGGCTTATATCTGTTTTTTTATTGATGGATTTATTGTCTTGATAAATAAAGGCCATTTCTAAAAAAGATCTTTTTGAAAGATGTGATTCTCTTGCTAGAACAGTTGTTGAAAGGTAGTTCATCTGGTGGTCACAATCATTGACATGTTTAGCTAAAGCACATCTCTCAGGGTGTAATCTACTATCACTCTTATGAGAAGTGATTCTGTCTTTTAATAGTCTCTTTGTTTGGCCAATATAATTCTTATCACAATCATGACAAGGGGTATTATAAACAACATTTGTGAGTGATGAAGGTAATGTTACTGTTATTATGGAAAAACAACAATATCTAGATTTATCTAATGATATTATCAATAACAGTACTTCCTACATTGAGCTCAAGAATGATCCAACAGCACAAATACAAAGTAAATATAATAATTTGATAAAAATTCTGATTGATAAGAATCAAATAGATGGCAATGTTAAAAAAAAGCTTACTAGCTATAATGGTATTTCTCCAAAATTTTACTCCTTACCAAAAATTCACAAACCAATTTTGTCAAAGAGACCTATAATAGCTTGCATAGGTTCTCCTACAGAACAAATTGCTTCATTTTTAACGAATATTTTATCTAATGCATATGATTCAGATAACATTTACTCTATCAAAGATTCCTTTGAATTTTCAGAAAAATTTAATAAAATCAAATTACCGGATAATTACGTTTTGGCCAGTTTGGATGTTGTCTCTCTTTTCAGTAATGTTTATCTTGATATTTGCCTTAGGGCAATAGATAAAAATTGGGACCGTATCAGCAGACATTGCACCATTGAAAAACATTACTTTTCCAACTTGATAAAATTTCTCTTTGAAAATAACTATTTTTCATTCAATGGAAAATATTTCAGACAAACTTTTGGAACTCCAATGGGATCTTCAATCTCACCTATTCTTGCAGCTTATGTTATGGATGAATTGCTAGACACAGTGATTCCATTACTCTCTTTTAACTTATTTTTCATCAAAAAATATGTGGATGATATAATATTAGCTTTACCTAATAATGGTATAACAGAAATTTTAGATACTTTCAATAGTTACGACCCATTCATTCAATTCACAATCGAAACAGAAGACTCAGATCTTTCAGTACCTTTTCTTGATACAAAACTTATACGATCGGTTGATAACATAATATTGATTGATTGGTATAGAAAAGCATGCAGTTCAGGAAGGTATTTGAATTTCTTTTCTTATCACAAATTTTCGATGAAAGTGAATTTGTTAAAACAAATGAAGAACAGAGTACTCAAAATTTCTGATATATCTTTTCATAACAAAAATTTGAATAAACTTCAAGAACTTTTCATACAAAATTCCTACCCACCATCTTCAGTCAAGAAAATTTTATTTAGCACATCCTTATCAGAAAATGAAATTATAGGACAAAATAACAATTCTCATAATGAACTTGTTACAGATATGAGTCAAGTTTCAATTTTTTATGCCTCGTTACCTTATATAAAAGAAATAACACCTAAACTGACCAGAATTTTTCAATCTTTTGAAAACATCAAAATTGCAAATAGAACAGTTATTTCAATGAGACAAATATATTCGAAAGTAAAAGACAAAATTCCTATTTTATCACTCACAAATATTGTTTATAATATCCCTTGTCATGATTGTGATAAGAATTATATTGGCCAAACAAAGAGACTATTAAAAGACAGAATCACTTCTCATAAGAGTGATAGTAGATTACACCCTGAGAGATGTGCTTTAGCTAAACATGTCAATGATTGTGACCACCAGATGAACTACCTTTCAACAACTGTTCTAGCAAGAGAATCACATCTTTCAAAAAGATCTTTTTTAGAAATGGCCTTTATTTATCAAGACAATAAATCCATCAATAAAAAAACAGATATAAGCCATTTGAGTGAAATTTATTCTTTTTTACTTTCACTTGATATAAAATAACACAAAATCAAATTAATTTAACGTAACGAAATAATGTCAAACTTCAATTTGAAAATAAAAAAAAATGAGTGACACCGATTTGTCATTTCGTTCAGAAATTTAATTATAACTTCAAAAATGTATCAACTTTTCTAATTTTTTAACAAATAGCATCATTTTCAATGTTTCTTATATCGTATTATCGACATCTATGTAATCATCCTCACGACAGATTCTCCCTGATGATGGAATAAACGATTCCGAAAGCTTGGAAAAACTTCAAAGAGTTTCCTTTTACATTGCTGCAGTCCCTACAAATAGTTATCCTATATATATATATATATATATATATATATATATATATATATATATATATATATATATATATAAAAATATATATATATATATTAATATATAATAATATATATATATATATATATATATATATATATATATATATATATATATATATATATATATATATATATATATATATATATATATATATACATATATATTTATACCATCATAAATGAAATATTTATTAATTTGAAGAAAAGGTATTTTCATATCAAACATTTGTCACAATTTCAGGATATAATAGCAATTTTACTTTACAAATATTTAGGGTCCATTATAAGAGATTTTTCATGACTGAAATCAAGTCTGTTGTTTATATATTATTCTACAATCCCCAGAACCCTCATTCATATTTTGTGAATCGTAAAATGTTCGTTCAAGAGATATAGTAACTTTTAGAGTATGGTTCTTATCGCTGATTCATAGAAACAATAATAAAATATATATTGAATTTTCACAAACCTAATACAAAAATATTGGCATACCTAATATATATTTTATTTATTAAGATGTATTTTTCACCTTGTATAAACCTCCTCTATTATATATGTATGTATATATATATATATATATATATATATATATATATATATATATATATATATATATATATATATATATATATATATATATATATATATATATATATATATATATATATATATATATATATATATATATTATATATTTATATATAAATATAAATATATATATATATATATATATATATATATATATCTACAAATATACGTATGAAAAATAATCTTCGTCATCAAAAAATGAAATAATCGGCTTGTGAATTCAATATTTCGACATAAGATAGTTGTCACTTCATCCATCAAGATCGAAAACAGCTTGTTCGTGATTATGTGCAAATGTGTATTCGTTAGTTCCAGCGATGTCGAATACAGTACCTAGAATCTAGAGAAACGGAAAAATTACTATCTTTCATTTGAAATGAGAACCTTGACTTCTTCAAGACATTCAGTTATGATCATAGGGGCAGAGAATACCTACCTGTGCATTTTTTGTTACGCTCAGGCACTTATCGTCCTACAAGCCAACCGTAAAATACCTTGTCTCCTCTTTCTTTCTCTCGCACGACCACCTGATGAAGTAAATAAAGATTCTCCCTCTAAACCATCATTTAAGTCTTTATGATGTTGTCTCATCCCTTCGACTTTGAAAACATTATGAGTAGAAATAATAGATTTCAGATGAGTTTCCGACAATTTGTTAAACTGACGTATATTCTATAGTATGTTCATTTCAGTATCTAAACTATAGTATGGATAAGACATTTTCATTGATGATGAAATCACGTATAAAATCATAATTGAACTTAATATGTGAAAGACAAAATTTTAATCTATGGGTTTAAATCGAAAGAAAACAAGAGATCAATCATGCAATGAGCTAGTATCTTTCCATGTTTATTTAGTTTCTAAGTTTCTCTCAAGAGACTTTCAAAAAAATAAATGGGACATAAACAACACCCAAGATCAACATGGGACTCGAACCCAGGATCCTCGGTATTCAAATATAAACTTGACACTTTGGCTACCTAGGCCTCGAGTTTATCATTAATATTTCTTTAAATTCCAGGAAAATTTTATTCTCGATGTAGTTTTCTCTGATTGTGTTTCTTTTTTGGTTTATATTGATAACAAAACAATGAATATTTTTCCGGGATTTTTTAGCCTATATTGTTTTCGTTTATATGATTGATTCATTAAATAGAATTCAACATAAAAAACTTGGTAAGTAATTCAATTATATATGATTCGTCGAATCATTTATCAAATTAGAACTGTTAACTTATGTAGTTATCGTGTAGAGTAGAGGATGGAAAATAAATTGTCGGAATGCTCTATAGAAGACAATTAGAATAACTGCATTTTCTAATCTGTTTTGCACACGATGTCTAGTTCAATTTTGATCAACATATTCGACAATCATATTCACGTAATGTGGGGAGTGGATTTGGGAGGAAATTTTAATTTTTGCTCACATCTAGCACATTCCAAATTGATTCCAGAGGATGCAAAATTTGTATATGAATTCATTTGTTAATAGGAGAATGCCTTTTAGAATTATCATCGGTTTTCTACCACCTCCGTATTTTACCTACTTATTCCTTTGCAAGCTAATAAATGAGGGCTTCTTCAACACTTCTTAAAATGAAAATTACATCTTACAAATCAAGTTCCTAGTTTCATAATAGGGAATGCGGCGTGGATAATTCCCTTTTAGATAATATATCTGAATGGAGACTTGTACTTTCATCGCATATGTGGTGATATTTTGAATAATCCTGAGGAAATGGCAAAATTTGTCCTTACTCCTAATCAAATAATGTGAAATTAAATGAATATATAGTTATAGTAAGAATTTACTAGATGCACGTATAGAGAATTTTTGTATACAATGTTATTATTCCAAAACTAATAGGTATAGAATTACTGTGATATTATGAAGAGAAGTAGTAGGCAAGTGTTATTGATTCAGATTCCTGTGAAGAGTAATAAATTTTTTCGACTGCCATATTTTGGTTCATCATTTACTTGAAAGGAAATTCGTTCTCCTTGGCTATTATGGGGTGTCCTCAACCCTCTAATATCGCCCTAATATGTGCGCAACTCCCTTGAAGTAATAATAGAACTATATTGCTAGGGGGTATGGATTCTTTTTCTCTGCACACTAATTGGCTGCCTAAATATATTTATAACGGTAATATGAAATTCTCACTCTATATAGTACGGTTGTTACATTATAGAAAATTTGAGTCTAGGAGGCTCCACTGTTCATTTATGGAATGTGATAGATGTTTATTGCTTTTTTGAACTCACTCAAAACTGTTGAGAGATTGTGCTATATTTATATATGTACATATATATATATATATATATATATATATATATATATATATATATATATATATATATATATATATATATATATATATATATATATATATATATATATATATATATATATATATATATATATATATTATATATATATATATATATATATATATATATATATTATATTATATATATATATATATATATATATATATATATATATATATATATATATATATATATATATATATATATATATATATATATATATATATATATATATATATATATATATATATATATATATATATATATATATATATATATATATATATATATATATATATATATATATATATATATATATATATATATATATATATATAACATATTGAGGAAATAAATGAAAATTCCGTTTTTCAAGAAATTTACACAAAATTTATATTACCTTGTAATGTATGTCCTTTTCGCTTCTTTTTCGAACCGAAAAAGCATTGGACGAAACGAAACGTATGTAGATTACAAATTTGTATAAATCTCTTGAAAAAAGTTTCCTAATTTTTTTCTCGAAAACTTATTCTATTATTAACAGAATAGCTTTTATTTATAACAAAAGATATTTTGGGCACTAAGAATAAAAATTTGTTAGAGATAATAAATGTAAGGTATTCTTATGATTTAACGAAATCATTGAATTTTTGTAATAATAATTCAGTAATTATATCAACATTTACTTCATGTGAAAACAAATTCTCTTAGATAAAAAATATATATTTGAAGTGTTGTTGAACATATTAACGCAAATCTCTACTTGTATTTATAATCTATTCATATGTTCAAGTGCAGTCTAAAGTTATAGTAATGTTTTTAATCTTTTAATTTCTGAAGTTGAAAAACTGTACCATTTGTATTATGATGCTCATTGAAAAATTAAGTATTTCATTGTACTTATCATAGTTTTTCCATTTGATTACCACAAAAAACTATTCAGATAATGTTAATTTAATATTACATTTTCATTACCAGGAATTTCTTTAGTTTGTCAGAAAATATTTCATTTCTCGCATGATGCGTGACACAATCTGGAAAAAACATCGGTATTCAGTTGATATCGTACTCTGTTAATAATTATTGCTACTGTTGATTCAATGTTAGCAAATATGTACCAATGAAATTTTTCATTATTTTAGGATATAACGGCTTCTGCAAGTTTTTGATATTGTAGTTACTTGAGTATTTCTATCCTTGCTATCATAAAATTATTGCAAAATTAATTTTGACACAGTAATGAAATTTCAAGGATAAAATACTTTAATTAGTTAAAATAATTGTTGCCACTATTTCAACTCAAAATTAACTTTGGACTCAGTTTACATAAAAATAAAAATTCAAGAAAAATAAACCAAATAATTTCCATAATCATGAAACTTTTTGCTAAGTAACTTGAGGAGATAGTAATTTTTTTATAAAAACAAACAAAAAAGGGCAAGAGGTTGCGTGGGACAGCCGGTTGGAATGAAGTTTCTTTTGCTATATATTATGTATTAAATTACAAATACTTACAATAAGATAAATTATCAACGTTTGAGAGTAAATAATTGAAAAATACATGAAGTGGTAGTAATGAAATTTCAATAAATAATTTTTGTTTTAAAATTATGAATATGAAAATTTTATACTTCATTTTTTTTTACTGAATCCCTCTCAGAATTTAATTCTTATTAATGAAATAACAACAAGTTAATAACGTTTGAGAGTATTTATATGAATAAGAGGGGTTATGATTTTAATGACTCACATAGCTACTAAGCAAATACGCATATACGTATACAGTAGACGCGGATGCTTAGCAAACTATTGTAATTGATGCACATTTGTTACCCTAGCTTTAATTCGGCGGTATCTAGAACCTTAAGTGAGATAAGAAATTTCGTTTCTATATTCTCATTTCCCTGAAATATAATCAGAAGAATATGAATTCAAATTTCAGTGATAATTGAACAAAAAACATTGAAAGTTTAGGATCTTTAGGTAACCTAATAAGTAAACGATAGGTTTATTCAACATCTATAAAAAAGTAATTTTTGCCTACATATTCATGCATTTCTATCATTGGTTAGCTTTTATTTCTACTAGTTTTC
>JARQZK010004366.1:270000-305000 GCA_030704885.1 Cynegetis impunctata
TAATAACTATACTAATTTTATTAGTTATACTACTCAAGACATCTAAACTAACTCTATCATTTTTGGTTACAGGTCGATTTTTGAACCAGGACGATCAGTACGTAAAATACGTACGTAAACAAATGAACATTTACAAGTTAAGTTATATAGCCATTAAAGTGCCATAAATTAAAACGAACTTGAACTCTAGTGCAATACGCGTGCAAGTGAACTATCTGTGATAAAAGTAAACTTCCATATATGCCATAATGACCCGAAGAACTGTTGAAGATTCGTCAAATGCTCAAATGGAATCAGATTCTCCAATGATGTCTCCTTTACCACCTCAAGCGTCACCGGCCAACCGGTCACCTTTGACTGATAGTCCTCAGTCGCCAGCCATGCTTGCCACCATGACACCTGTCAACGTGATGGAACTCAAGAAGGAAATCGAGGAGAAAAGTGCCATGGGAAACGGTAACCTCTATGCTCAGGTTAAAACGGAAGTCATGTATGATAAAGATGAGGAGTTATATGCCCACCATGCTATTCATGACAAAAATGACACCCCCATAGACCTCATTTATGAAGATGGGAATAAGACTGTTATTTATACAACTGCTCCCGATCAGAAGGGTATTGAAATTTATTCTGCTGATAATTCAGGTGAAATCACCATCAACAATCTGACTGCCCATCAGATGCAGAGCCAACAAATTGCAGATGTTTTGATAGAGGGAAATGGTCAAGGGTTAGTGGGGTCTGGCTCTGACTCCTCTGGAACTCCACCAGGAACGGTATCGGTAGTACTGCAAGGAAATGGACAAGGATTGTTACAGTACCCTCAGTCTCAGGTGCCAGCTACGACAGTGCTGGTTCTGTCGGAGCTAGTTGAGGATATGGGAGGAGTTCCAGTAGTTGGTCTAAGGTAGGATTTTGCTTGTATATTTAATATTTTTTATTTTGATAAGAGAATATTATTCAGACCATTATATTTTTGCAAGTTACGCCATCGCTATGTGAACGCTGAAAATATGTCAGACTACTCTTGTTTATATATATATATATATATATATATATATATATATATATATATATTATATATATATATATATATATATAAATATATATTATATATATATATATATATATATATATTTATATATTATATATATATATATATATATATATATATATATATATATATATATATATATATAGGGTCAAGTGGTAAATGTAAACGCTTTTTAACAATTTTGTTTAAATTTTTCCCGAAATCATTTTTGGTTCCATATCGCCAAGCCTTTGTTAAAATAAAAATGCATAGTTTGATAAATGTACTTTTTATAGTACATATTCACTGAGAAAACAATAAGAATCTTATTTTAATATAAAAGAAAAATCTGTGCCATAAATTAACGTCAATGTTTACATTTTACCCGAACTTTCGGGGTAAAATGTAAACAGTTTACCAATGTACATATGAATGGTAATTGTTCTAAAATGGGAAAATGTAAACACATCCAGGTCAATATTTTTCAACAAAAAGTATATGAATCTAAATCACATGTTTACATTTACCCCAAAAGAAAAAGGAAAGAAGTATATATTTTTTTTTAAACCGTTTTATTATTAAAACAACAATTTACAATAATATGTAATTCAAGGTTTACCAAAATAAAATAAACATTGATTGTAGCTAAACTGGGGTTCTTCCATCCACCCGTTGTTTCGATGTTCGGGTATAAGAGTACCTGGGAAATCATTTCTGAGACGTCCATTTTCGGCTGTTACTGCGGCTCCTTTAAAATACAATGAGTGGTGGCAGGGCAGACCATCTGCGCCCCAACACAGCTATACAGTAGTATTTTCCCTACACTTCCTCCCGATAACTCTGCAAAGTGGTTTCTTGCAACAAATGGCTCGAATTGCGACTGGGGTCACTTGGAAAACCGCTCTCATCTGGCATTAAATACGAAAGCAGGATATTGTCAATGCTATGCAAATTTTTATCTATTACTTGTTTTTTTCGCAGGGTTGTTGGGTATAAATCATAGAAATGACTTAGGTTTTCCTTAGCATCTCGCGCAGTTTTGAAGATGTTTTCTGGTTTCTTCACTGAGCATAAGGAAATGGCGCCTTTACGAAATCGTAGTACCAGTCATTATCGGGCTTATATTTTGAACGGCGTTTGAAATCTTTTTACTCTCAACGTAAGTTTTTGACGAATTCTTGTAGTTTCGTTTTTATCGCATGGAAACACATAGGCTGCCGATCCAATAACAATGCCTCTAAATTTGATTCGACTTCTGCTAACAGGGCTGGTTTCCGCCCCTGGTAGTGTAACTCTAATGGATTTTTCTCTTTGCCTGACAACCTTTGAACATATATAAATAATAATAATAATAATATGACGGAAATAGGAACGACATTAAATGACGCAGCTTCTTTTATTAGCTTTGTTTTTATTTTGAATATAAGTCCATATGCCTCATTAAGTCCCTGGGTGTGTGTAATAGGGTCAGTACCATTTTTTTGGTAATTTCTGGGCATCTGAAACACATAATGAGTTTACTTATCTAAAACTGGTGCCGAATTTATGATTAAGAATATTCTTTTACATTTACCCCAACCGATGTTTACATTTTCCCATTCACATTATCCGGGGTAAATGTAAACATATCTTTTTTTTATTAATTAACCATTGGATAATACCATTATGTGCCATTTAATGATATATGACATCTAAATAATTATGTTGCCAAAAAAATCGTAATTACTGTACCTTAAACAAGAGCCAAAATACCGAATATTTTTGTTATAACGTCCTTTGGAGTTTACAAATTTAACACGTGGCTCTTCCTCGGACGTGTGACGGACTGAAACACATGTGCTAAGCTTTCAGTTACGTCAGCATGGTATTGTGGAGGGAGTAAATATCGAGTAACGGTGGTTGACAAGC
Source organism: Cynegetis impunctata (assembly GCA_030704885.1). Classification (NCBI taxonomy): domain Eukaryota; kingdom Metazoa; phylum Arthropoda; class Insecta; order Coleoptera; family Coccinellidae; genus Cynegetis; species Cynegetis impunctata. The sequence continues at coordinate 272,942 of JARQZK010004366.1, forward strand.
GAAACGCGGCAGATTTGAATCTATATTATGAACTTTACAATTACCCCTGTTCACATTTACCCCACTTGACCCTATATATATATATATATATATATATATATATATATATATATATATATATATATATATATATATATATATACCGAACCAGTAAATAGTGGGGAATGCAGCAAAGTAAATGAGAACTCTTTGAAGGTTGTCCAAGCTTTCGGAATTCTTTAATTCCATCATCAGGGAAACTACAAAAATTATGGTACACTTCAGCAAAATTCATAAAACTTAGCGGAATTTCAACTTACCGCTTTGATGAGAATGGTTACTAAGATGTATATGAAACGTCTCAAATTGACACATAGTTAAAATGAATTGATACTATACTAAATTAAAATATATAAAATTGTTATTAAAATTGTTGATACATGGTTTAAAATTATAAAATCCTTAGTACTTTCACGTGATTAGTACAGTCATTAAAATTATCACAGGTTAGAATGAAACTGATTGACATTTATGTCTTATGTCACATTAAGGTTGGAACTGAAACAATGAATATCTATGGATCAACTGTTTGAGAGATGGAAATGTTATTTCTATGGAAATTTTTATCTATTGTTAATAAATATGAATAGATCTCACTTAGATGATCTATGTCTGTTCTTTTGTTCATACGGTCATTCTGTTCAAAAATATGCGCCATTTCTAGAAAAGATCTCTTCTTGTAATTTGACTCTATTGATAATACTTTTGAATCATCATAACCAATATGGTGGTCAAATTTGTGAGCATGTGATGCTAAAGCACATCTTTCAGGATGTAATCTGCAATCACTTTTATGGGAGATGATTCTAGCTCCAACTGATCTTGAGGTTTGACCAACATAATACTTATTACAATCCAAACAAGGAATACCATAAACAACATTAGTCTGCAAAATCGTCGGGACTTTATCTTTAACTTTACTGTGAATTGATCCAATTGTTAGAACATTTTTGTTAGCTATCTTTATGTTTAGTAATATTTCAAACATAAAGATAGCTAACAAAAATGTTCTAACAATTGGATCAATTCACAGTAAAGTTAAAGATAAAGTCCCGACGATTTCGCAGACTAATGTTGTTTATGGTATTCCTTGTTTGGATTGTAATAAGTATTATGCTGGTCAAACCTCAAGATCAGTTGGAGCTAGAATTATCTCCCATAAAAGTGATTGCAGATTACATCCTGAAAGATGTGCTTTAGCATCACATGCTCACAAATTTGACCACTATATTGGTTATGATGATTTAAAAGTATTATCAATAGAGTCAAATTACAAGAAGAGATCTTTTCTAGAAATGGCGCATATTTTTGAACAGAATGACTGTATGAACAAAAGAACAGACATAGATCATCTAAGTGAGATCTATTCATATTTATTAACAATAGATAAAAATTTCCATAGAAATAACATTTCCATCTCTCAAACAGTTGATCCATAGATATTCATAGTTTCAGTTCCAACCTTAATGTGACATAATACATAAATGTCAATCAGTTTCATTCTAACCTGTGATAATTTTAATGACTGTACTAATCACGTGAAAGTACTAAGGATTTTATAATTTTAAACCATGTATCAACAATTTTAATAACAATTATATATATTTTAATTTAGTATAGTATCAATTCATTTTAACTATGTGTCAATTTGAGACGTTTCATATACATCTTAGTAACCATTCTCATCAAAGCGGTAAGTTGAAATTCCGCTAAGTCTTATGAATTTTGCTGAAGTGTGCCATAATTTTTGTAGTTTCCCTGATGATGGAATCAAAGAATTCCGAAAGCTTGGACAACCTTTAAAGAATTCTCATTTACTTTGCTGCATTCCCCACTATTTACTGGTTCGGTTCTAACTAGTCAGCAACTACCACTTTCTTCCTATATATATATATATATATATATATATATATATATATATATATATATATATATATATATATATATATATATTTTTTATATATATATATATATATATATATATATATATATATATATATATAAATATATATATATATATATTTTTTTATATATATTTATATATATTTATGCATATATCAGACTTATATTAGTTTAGAGGGTTCAGATAACATTTTCTTCTCGGGTTTTGCGTAGGCCCTGCCGAGTGTTCATAACAGTATCCTGTATTTAATGCTCCAGCTTGATTTATTATTATATTTTCTAATAAAAGCGATCGTTTTCTGTTGCAATAACGAGTACGCAACTTGCATTATATAATTATATAGTTTACACGAAAGACATTGCTATAAATTTGTTCACTCGACGAACCTATGCTGTCTTGACGAACTAATTACATGTAAACCGAGACAAAATATTACTGATTATGACAAGTTAACATTAATTTGAAAAAAATGTTGCTACCTCTCTTAACTTTCTTGCGTTTTACCAACGATAATCTGTCAGTTGTAATCAACAAATGGAGCACATTAAAATCATCTGGTTGTTGTCATTTGTAATTGATTGTAATATTTCAAAAATAAACCCAATCAGTTACGTGATATTTTCAGTTGAAATGATCAAAACGTGATATATGTGTATATGTGCAGAGAAATGCTTATGAATTCGCTTTGCTTTCGTGTTTGACAATTTATATTCTCCTATGAAATTTGATTGTCCAAACAGTTCTTTAATGTTGTTAAATTACTACATCGTTATTACTACAGAAAGGAATTATACTTTCAGATTCTGTTGTATCATTGTGTTCCTTCTCTTAGGCGATGCAATAGCTCCCAAATTAGATATGTATAATGATTTAACCTTGACGCGGAAGATATCATTGAAATCTTTTTCACAGATTTCGGCATCATATTAATCCTACATATATATATATATATATATATATATATATATATATATATATATATATATATATATATATATATATATATATATTATTATATATATATATATATATATATATATATATATATATATATATTTTCTGGGTTTTTTGATTTGGGAGTGTAGGTGATAGAGAATATATGAAAATTGGTAGTTATAAATGTAATTTTTAATGTAATTATAAACGTTTCGGAGAATGTGTCTCCTTCTTCAGTATTTTAAGAGCTAATTATCTCTAGTTAAAATATAGTTATGACGAAACATTTCAGTATGGTATTTTATCCTGCTTAACAGGAATTAGTAATTAAAATGGGTATCTTAAACTTTTATCAACTATTATGTCGTCCATTGTTAGTTTATGTCTTTCCATTTTAATTACTAATTCCTGTTAAGCAGGATAAAATACCATACTGAAATGTTTCGTCATAACTATATTTTAACTAGAGATAATTAGCTCTTAAAATACTGAAGAAGGAGACACATTCTCCGAAACGTTTATGATTACATTAAGGATTACATTTATCATTACCAATTTTCGTATACTTACTAACACCTACACTGCCAAATCCAAAAACCCAGAAAATATAAAGAAGTAGGTACCAAGAATAATCCCATTTATATATATATATATATATATATATATATATATATATATATATATATATATATATATATATATATATATATATATATATACTTCTACGAGCGGCAGTATTACAAACTATTTCAGAAAACCAAAACAAATATTTCAAGGTTATAATGTTCTCGGCTACGTTCAAGATTCATATTAATTATAGTTACATGTAAAACAGTAATAAATATTTTTTCATTGAGAAAATATGTGAGAAATATTCCGCTGTTGTTCGGAAATAACTCAAATTATATCCTGTTTTTTTATTTATTGTTTCACAACTCGATATGTGTTAGGAAAATAATAGGTAGATATGATTACTACGTGAAAGTTGTTGTAGAGTTAAACGCACGGAAAACCATAATAATCCGCTGTTAATTAAAGACCTTTTTTTTGCTTGGATGGAATCTTTTTCAAAATTTTTGATTTTAACTTGAGATAGATTCAACTTAAATCTATCCCCGTCATTTTAGAGGAACTGTTTTTGTGTGAGCTTGATTTGTATTCATTTAGTATTTTTCCTATTGAGTGGTAAAAAAATGACGGGGTGGAACGAAGTTCTTTTCGCTATATATTATGTATTAGGCATAATAAAACAAATTGGCAATATTTGACAGTAATTATATGAAAAAAAATACAGAGTATAATGAGAGCAATTCATAACTATACTATGAAAACTATGCCAAATATATGTGCTATTATGCATAATTACCAAGGATTGTAATGATTCTGTAGATAAATTTATTCTATATGAGTATATGCATATCATATATTCATATATATATATATATATATATATATATATATATATATATATATATTTATATATTTTATATATATATATATATATAGATATATATATATATATATATATATATATATATATATATATATATATATATATATATATATATATATATATATATATATATATATATATATAGAAGAAGGGTAGTCTTTGCTGACTAGTTAGGATAAAATTAGGATAAAATATTTGGGCTTCTTGTAGCTTCCCTGAAGATGACAGTAATCATTGTCGAAATATCGGAAATATAGTGTTAAAAGAATACACTTTTTGCTTGCTGCTATACCCAAATATTTTATCCCAATTTTATATATACATACATATATATATATATATATATATATATATATATATATATATATATATATATATATATATATATATATATATATATATATATATATATATATATATATTGAAAGAACATTCCGATCTATTACTAACATCATGGGAATAAACAGTAGTTTATTTATGAAAATTATAATCAATTTTCCACTCCAAAGTCATACGTAATCTGTGATAAACAAAAATTCCGAAGAATATTTCTAGAACTGAAAGGAGAAATATTACATAGTTTTGAATTCAAATGTTGAATTTTTGCGTCTTTGAAACTGAAAATCCCACCTGCGTTCAAAGGATCGCCTTTTTAAACAGTTATCATTAAGCTTATACGAATACAGCTGACTTTGGAATTTCATTCCAATACTTCATCGAAAAACTGTTCGTTGCAAAATTTGTAACTTTGAAGTCCAGCAAATGGTTCAAAACTTATATACTGAAAATTTCAGTAGTAATGTTTTTATTTCGTTTTGATGGTTAATTTTGAATAATTTCATATTTCGAAATTTTGAATACTTGATAATAAAAAAAAAAAAATCAATTTGATATGTAAAATTGCTGCGCTTGATCTGCAGCTTGATTCTACAGAGTATTAACAAATGATATCCAATATAATTTACGTTGTAAGATAAGTTTCATCAATTTCAGTGTATTTGAATATATTTTTCTTCATTATCTAAGAATTTATTTCACACATTTGAGAGTAAATGCGTGAAATATTTGAAAATTTATTCTGAACAGTGTAGTGTTGTTTGAAATCGAAAAACTTAGAACTATTTCTTCAGAAGGAAAAGAATAACGAATAATTATGACATTTATCTTTTCTGCTAAACTTATAATTAAGAGAAAATATAATTTGTCTATTGCGAAAATAGTTGTTTAAAAATTCGTTGATATACCTATTTTCACTATTTTAATTATACAAATTCCTCATAATAATTTCATGGGACCCCTATAAGAAAATATTATCTTTTATTTTTTTTCCAATTTTTCAAAATATCTCAACAATTTCAGAATTGAAGTTAGCAGAATATATCGTGTAAACTGCGAGCATCCTTTCTTTGAAGATGCAGTTGAAAGAAGCAGAATTTGAATGTTGTTTAAGAGAGATATTTTTTATGTTTTTCCTTTAAATCGTGGTAGATATTTAGCCTCATAATGGCCGTCCACTTTCTCGAAATCTAGCCACTAGATTGCACCATCCCAATTTTATTTATCGGTTGACATAGAGCTTGGACGGGCTCAATTTCAAAATTCAAGGATGCAACATAATTGACTAGGTAGGAATCTTTTTAGAATGCTTATTACTAACCGAAAACCGGGCAGACTTACATGGATAAACTATTATTGATATTATCTAGTAACATTTTTATCTGACAGACCATAATTTAATATAGTTGCGACACTGTACAGGATGCTTTTTGAGCTGAAGGAATTCGAGTGTTTAATTCGAGATTCGTATTCAAATGAATATCTCTTTGGGTTTATTTATCGAGAAACTTTTCTTTTTACCTGAGATCGCCGAATCCTAAGCTACGATCCTTGTTTTTGTACGTTCTTTTCCGAATCAGCTGGATATATTTTTCTGGGACCAGTTGAGTTCATTTCGCTTAAATTTTTTATAAGCCACTGCAATATTCTGTCGAAATTTTTATGCATTCAAAAATTAATGAACTGTTATTCGAAATATATGTACACTATTGAACTAGCTGTTCTAATAGATTATTTGTTTATCGAGCATAATGCTACATTTTGTGAAGATATTTGAATACACTCTACCTGTGTAAAATCAGGTAGTACTAGAGAGAAATTATGTTTCCTAAAACTAATCATAGGATGTACTAGCATGAAATTGTGAATTAGGGGGAAAATCAATGGAGATAATTTTATTTCAGGATGTTTATGGAACGCTATTCACACATAATACTTATTTGTTGCCGGTTATCCATATACATTAATTTATTTGTACCAACTGCTACATAAACAGAATATATTAGGAATAATCAAATGAAAAATTAAATGAAATGAAGGAAGTGCTAGAGCAAACTCGTCCAAATATCGATAAATTGTGTGATATTAAATATATTACGATAGATTTATACAGCAGGGAAAGTAGATGTTTGTTGGAAACTAATGTTTAATTTAGCTTTTGTATCTTATGTAAGAGAAACTGAATAACATAATTCCTGACGGACGCCCGTAGAATGTAACGATCAAGAAGTTTGCTATTGCAAATATGTTCGACACAAACTGAACTTTCTTTAACCTATATATATATATATATATATATATATATATATATATATAGATATATATAAACAACTATTGATACTAAAAACAAACTATTGATTCATAGGAAAGGCAGGATTTCTTCGATTACATAAACAATTTTTCACTTCAAAACGTTTTTTGTTCTTGTTCTTATTCAATTTTGATTTCTTTCAACATTCAGAAGCATTCCAGAAATTAGCAAGTTGTTTCTGTTTCTGGTATTGGCACTGAGCATAACCGTTAATTTTTTATATGAAAACACAAAAATGGGCATCCACGATTGTGAGAAATCCAAATTCCCTGAATACGATCCTGCAAGAGTGCATTTTACTGACTCTCGCAATACGAATAAATGCTCTTTGTCCAGTGAAAACAATCCAAGTACTTGTAGATACGCCCCAAAGATAAACACAAACAATAAATAAACAAATATATATATATATATATATATATATATTACATATATATATATATATATATATATATATATATATATATATATATATATATATATATATATATATATACATATAGGTATACTTATATGAAAACTTGTATGTGTGAATATATGAAATCTGAGTTTCGAGTGAAGAAGCAGAGAATTATTATTTTTGTACACTAAATAGAGAATATATTGTTATTTGGTACAAAGATATTCGTTTCATAATAGATAATTTACTTCATGATCGTATAATATGTGACTGTTTTGTCAATTTTATACGTGCCTGCTAAATATGTGCCTGAAATACTAAGTATTCTGTCATTGTTTGATGATGATGTTTGTGTGGGTGATTTATGCCATTCAAAAACAACTTTTTCAATAATAAGGAGAACATTAGTCGAAACTACTTTATAGCAAGGGTAGAAATTTCGATGTGTATTAGAAGCAAAAATGTAGAGATAGATAACGAACTTCTAGTGTAATACCCCATTTAGATGCATCAGCCACTGCCGCTGCTACTCGCACTGCCCGCTGTCCTGTCCTGAATACTTCCTAGGCAACCTTGAAAGAAGTGACTGTTTACATATTGCTCCAGTTCAGTTAATTCTCCAGCAATGTATTACGTCAAAAAAATTGTCGCGGTGACAGCACTCTGTGTTATTTGCCAGAATATCATAAATGCTTTAAAAAAGTCTTTTCATTCTTCTTACGTTTTGAAATTCAAAAAATAATGGAGAATTGTTTCGACCAGTGGAATCTGAAGAGATTTTCTGTAGTGTTTCCTGAGGCTCTAGTTTTAATTTCATTGTCACTTGCCTTTTATACATTGTTCTTAACACGGAATTTCAGTAAAATCATTTCATAAAAGCTGACATTAAATAGCAGTATGTAAATAGTCGGTGCCACTCGTGCTGCCTGTCCTCTGACATTTGAAATACCAGCGTCGAAGAGAGCGTATGGCAGTAGCAAGGGCATGATCGAGAGCGGTCCTTTTACACACTCGCACTGCCTAATTCCCTGTCCACTTCCCTGCTAACTGCCGTGGAAGTTTGACAAATTGATAATACTGATTCATATCTGTTACGGTATTTAATGGAATCCTTCTCTAGGTTATCCCTATTGTGTACAGGGCCAGCAGATAACATGAATGTCATAATGGATTAAATATATATCAAACTTCAACTTATATATAAAATATATATATATATATAAATTATATATAATTTACACCGATAATGCGTTTCGGTACACTAGACCATCATTAGATACTAGGAGTAAGTGATGATCATTGGTGCAGTGTACTGTAACACGTCATACTTCATCAATTCAATTAGAAAAAATTTACTATGTATGTGATTTATCATGTTTCTCAATTTCCATCAAGTATAGACGTCTTCAGTTAAAAAAATATTATGAAATTGAAATTTAACATTGGAAAATGACAATATAAGATACGTGCGATTTGATACGAGTATGTAGATAAGTCACATTACTTTCTTCACAACTGTTTAATAAGTGTTATGAATCCTAACTCCTTTGTCACTCCCTATTGGCGCTAAATAATACAAGGCTGGTATACATCTTATTATATAAGGAAAAAATGTCAAAAATTCATTATATTATGTTTCATTTCTTCTTGATGTATCGGACATTGTATATCATACAAAAATATGGAGATTGTAGTTATTTGTTTCTCATGCATCGTGTAATTAGTGATAAAAAAAAGTATCCAAAAGTCACAATAAGTTTTTTATCAGTACTTAATATGGAGATTGATTCAGAATTGATTAATGATTAAAATTGTTCTGATCTTTCATTCTGTTCACGGTAGGCGGTAGACACTTTATGACTTAATAAGAGAATTTTGAAACGTGCATCACAAATGACACAACATACATTAATGTTTCGTCATACTTTAAAACCAAGGGATATTTTAGAAGAATTAATTCAAAACATCACCCTGTACAATTGATTTTTCGAATATATCAAAATGAATTTGGTAATATTTATCTGCCCCAAATATATGTTGATGACTTATTCCTTCCGTTTCATTTGGTTAGAATTCTGTAGGTTACAAAGGTTAGGTTAGATTAGGTTAGTAACATTTCTAACTCAATTAGGAGAACGTTTGATAGTGCAAAAACCCTCCAAGAACCGGGTTTTTCACTTCCATGATCCCCACAAAAATCTGTAAAAAGTTACATTTCGGATATGTTGTTCACAATTAATTTTCACATCGTTTGTCGACGGTTTAAATAATTTCCACTCATGCGCCTCCTCGCCACTCCCTTGCCCAAAATTTGAAGATGCCAAACTTTTGACTAAATTGACCCAAAGTTTCAGAGTTTTATTCAACATTAATAGTAACCCTAGGTACAAATCAGACATTACAAAAATCCCGAAACTCGTTGACCAAGAAAGCTAATACGAATTTGAAAACCATTCCTGTACCATACTGTTGACTCTCCAAATTTGAATTTCATAGTATTGAGTAATCTTTGTTCGATATGTATTTAAATTGGAGTTTTGTGAACCTTCAATTGTTATATGAATTCAGCTTCCAGATAATATTCATTTAACTTCATAATAAATGCAATAAACAAAGCTTTCATTTATTTGGAATTGGAAAACACATTACTCCGTAGAAGACATAATTCAGTTTGAAAGCAACACCGACAGAGGGAATAATTTTTGAAATGATTCTGCCGTAATTGAACATATTAGTGGCCTCACATTATCTTGATCAATTCTTGAAATGTGTTAGGTTATTTTCTGTAAGTCATTTAACTCTACGCATTTAATATATTTATAAGTACTAAATAATTGTAAAAGCTAATGGCATCATTTTCGATAGAGAACCTTGAGCCTGTCAAACACGATGAAAGTGTCGTGTAGTCGCCTAGTCATTTAACATATTATATTCAAACAATGGTAATTATTTCATGATAGTACAGACTGAAATTTCTGAGGTTAATTCAAAATGCAAAAGATACAATGAATATGCTGAATTATGATATCATCCTCAGTTCAATTTAGTAATAAATAGTTGAAATAAATATATATTATGATGCGAGTTAATCGAAAGCAATTTCCATGAAAGGCAGATACGTATTGTGGTCGATGGTTCAAGTTCGGAGCCGCATATTGTTAACACCAACGTGCCTCAAGGGTGTATCTTGTCATTTACGCTATTTCTGATACATATTAATGATCTCTTGGATTTGATAAAACAAAACTGTGAGCTTCTCAGACGAAAGTACTCTATTAGCATCCACCACCAAGAGGAGGTCTGTCAGTGCTTCTACATCTGGCTATCAACGCGTTGCGGAAGGTGAATCCATAAATAGCGTTCTAACGATCATTTCTGGATGGGAATTTGATAGTTTGGTTGCTTTCAATATCGCCAAGATACACGCAATCTGGTTTCCATGAAAAACTCCCTTCATTGATCCTCGATTAGTATTGGAAAACTAAATTATCAAGACAACTAGTAAACTTCATATTTTGGAAATCGATCTTAATCTTATAAGTGATCGTCAATGCCGCCTTTGGCGTTGTCGTTCAACAGCTAACCTACCCATCCGTGTAACAAATCTTATATAACGAGAACCATGGAGAAAATCATCTCAGATGTTACACTATAGATATATCTAAGACCTCCGACCGAGTTTGGAAGAAGGCACTGCTATAAAAGCTTGAATCTTATGATCTTCACAAACAACTATGTGGCTTGAACGAAAGCTACCTCAATGAAAGGCAAATACGTGTTGTGGTCAATAGTGCGAACTCAGACCCGCTTACTGTAAACGCCGGTGTGCCTCAAGTGTCTATCTTGTCATCGATACATATTACCTATCCATGAATACGACGAAAAATCGTACTTGAATAGCGCTCATCATCAACAGGAGGCCTTTCAGTGCTCTGCATTTAGCCATCAGCATGTTGCGCAAGATGGATCTATGATTAGCGATCTAGAGATAATTTTTAGCTGGGGATCTAATAATTTGATTGGTTTTAATGTCACCAAGACACAAGTAACCAGTTTCTCAAGAAAAACTTCACTCATCGATTCTCAATTAGTATTCGAAAAGCAAATCATTTAGCCAACCAAAAAGCTTCTTCTTTTGGTAATCGGCGTTAATTCCAATTTAGCAGGAAAACGTCTCCACCATAACTAAGTTTTGTGCTATAATCTGTTTACGCCAAAGCATATATTGCTGTTTCACAAGGCTCAAGTTCGTTCAGCATTTGCTTGCTATTTATATACTCAGAGATCAGCTCCTATGCACTCGTTGCTCCTACTTGACTTTATTTCGAAACAGTGAGGCTAATAGATGACCTATCATTGTCTGCTCACCTTCATTAATTCGAACATCGGCTGAAGGGTGTCGACTTGATTCTCTTTCAGAGATATTATCATGGTAGGTGTTCTGCAGCCATTGCATATCAATAGCCAGAACATAAATCTAACAGAAAGCTTTTCTAAACCGAACTGCAAAGCAAAATTTGGGTAAATAATTCTCATATAAATATCCTGCCCGGTACATATTGACATCTCCGATGGTTCGCATCACACCAAATGAGCGAAAGTTGGTATGTGAAGTGGTTTCCGAGTCAGAACGAAAATATCAAAATTTGGTTAAATTTTTCCAATCGTCGCCATTTTTACGTAAATATTCCTTTTTTTTCGTGATTTCTGAAAAACTGAACTCCACAGCTTCTGCAGATTGAGTTAGATAGTTGAAGTTGTGTATATGCATTGAGTTTATGTTCAAATACGATCCGTTGTGGGTTTCAACTCTTTTTCTCAACCATGCTGCAATTCGTGGTGACTGTTCCGTTCGAATTGACCTGTTTCGGCATCAATACACGATGCACTTCGCGATTTTTTTTGTAAAATAGAGGGTTGAAATTGGGTACGTGGATTGAGTTGATGTTGATGTGCGTTTCTTTGTTGGTTTCAACTTTTTTTCTCAAGCACGATGAGAATTTTTTTTCAATAAAATAAAATACTTCCTACTCTCAAATTGGGTTTGCTATTTAAGCGTGATTTTTCAAAATATAATTCAATCCCTTCTAAACGAATCTTGACGCGATGCATTCCACGTGTAATACGCGCTTAGTGATTGAACTCTGCTAGTCACGAGTTTTTTAACATTATTACTATGTATTAAATAGACGAATTTCTCACTTGGAAACAATTTAAAATAATATTTCGAATACAGATAAATATCATGTTTTCTATATCCAGCATTATACCAAATTGAGATATAACCAATTTTCTGAACAATTATTATGAATTTAGTGTATTGTACTACTTTATAACAAAATAATTACCTCGAGTTTTTTAATAAGGCGTAATCATCTTTTATATATATCCAACACTGCATTATATATTTTTTCAGTTATATCACCTCATTAAATGAATACCCATTTTTAAAAATTTTAATTCGTTTTATATAATTTGTGATTTATTACATATTATTTAATGAAAATAAATACAATTTCTCATATTGACGAAATACTTTGTATTCAGCATCTTCATTTAAATTCTCATAATATAGGTATTCACATTTTCTCCAAGTTACTTTATTTCTGAAATATATATTATTATTAATTAATATATTAGATTTTCAGAAATATATGATGCTAGTATGTCAGAAATGAGGAATTTTAGTTATTTGAATGTTGAACGAAAAAGCCAGCTAATTAATTGGTATTTCCTTTGGCAAAATAATTTCAGTCGTATTTTTCGGAAAATAATAGTGCGGTATTGCACTATAGGTTTCGAAGACAGGTCCAAGTGTGGTTTTTGTATTCGTTTTAGACCTACTAGACCACGATTTCCTATATATATATATATATATACATATATATATATATATATATATATATATATATATATATATATATATATATATATATATATATATATATATATATATATATATATATATATATATATATATATATATATATATATATATATATATATATATATATATATATATATATATATATATATATATATATATATATATATATATATATATATATATATATATATACATATATATATATATATATATATATATATAAATATATATATATGTTTACCCATTTTCAATATTGTAGAGAAGTGACCTTTTTCTTTGTTATGGGCAACATTTGATTATAGCGGCTTTCTGAAATAAAAAGTCATTTATTTGTTTTAATGAGTATCCACCAATGTTAGACGTTGATGGTTTCACATTGTGATAAAATATATACTGAATTTTCACTACTTTAATTGAACAAGTATGACGGATTTTGGTACTATATACCATCATCAGATACAAATAGCAATGCCAGTTATCATTTGTAACTGAAGATGGTGTAATGCACCGAAACTTATTCAACAAAATTGGCGAATATTTTATATATCTATTTCAATTATACCGATATAATTTTTCCTGCAAATATTATTCACAATATTCTGAAATGGAACCCTCAGAAGGAAGGTTTTTGAGTACAACAGATTGGTGCATTTTAATGAAGAGCGTATAGAATTGGAAAGGTCAAGTCTGTCATTAACAACATTAAGTTCCGAATTGAAATGTCACTCGTTTATTATTACCTTGAGAAAATATCAAATAGGAGTCAAAACTTGCGGAATTCCAGTGGATCAATGCGAAAATTATGTGCTAATGTGTCGTAGAAACTACGTAGGGGGGGAAACGAAGAGTTGAAATCTGCAGACTTCTAAAGGCCAAGGTTTTCATAAAATACAGTAAAAACTTTCTGTAAATAGACGACAGGTATTTTTGGCGCCGTTGGGACAAACTTGATGGAAATTTCCGTTAAATTAATTGAAAGTATTACCAACACACACACACTATATATATATATATATATATATATATATATATATATATATATATATATATATATATATATATTTTATATATATATATATATATTTTTATATATATATTATATATATATATATATATATAGTATATATATGTATATATATATATATATATATATATATATATATATATATATATTATATATATATATATATATATATATATATATATATTATATATATATATATATATATGTATATATATATATATATATATATATATATATATATATATATATATATATATATATATATATATATATATATATATATACCTATATATATATATATATATATATATATATATATATATCTGTGTGTGTGTTTTCATTTATGTGTGTATTTATATTGTATTTATAATTATTGCCCACGTGATGTATAAAATAGTTTCTTAATTATTTGATATGAGGATTTGTCTTTAAAATTATATTACTCTCAATTTCGACTATGTTTTATATTACACCTATTCTAGAAAAATATAATCTTGTGTATGTAATTGACGGGGTTCATGGCTGAATTTTCTGAATATGTCGATGATATTATATCTGTATTTGTCTATCGGAAAAAGAGGTATTCTGTTGAGTGCAGATTATCTACGGTTGGGTTGTTTGTGCTTGAGTTTGTTGAGGTAGTTCCTGTGTTTCGATTGATGTTGTTTGTTAGATGAATTACATCTGTATATATTGTTTTCTAATGTTTTATATCAGTTCTGTCATTTATGAATATATATATATATATATATTTATATATATATAAATATATATATATATTATATATATATTTATATATATATATATATATATTATATATATATATATATATATATATATATATATAATATATATATATATATATATTTATATATATAATTATATATATATATTTATATATTTTATATTTAAAATATATATATATAAATATATATATATATATATATATATATATATATATATATATATATATATATATATATATATATATATATATATATATATATATATATATATATATATTTTATATATATATATATATATATATATATATATATATATATATATATATATATATTTACTTTTTTTAATGAAATCTTTCAAAAGTTTTGAGAAAATCACGAATTTCGTCAACAGTTTAATAGTGCGATTTTCTGACTCAATTTGCGTGTTCTTGCTAAGAAAATACAAGTTAAGAACAATTCGACACAGGCAAGAATAATTTAAATATCTATATATTTGAACTAAAGTTTTGAAATATGGAAAAAATTGAAAATGCGAAGTAATTAACACATCAACTACGAACAGAAATAAAATTTTCAAGTAAAATATATGCAGATTGAATTTTTCTGACTTAACATGAATTAAAATAGAAAACAGTCACTGATTCTTGAATATAATGTACTCAACGAACAATTCTCAACTCAATTCCGTATTCCACACATCCATTTAATCCAAGGTCAAATAATAATAAACCAAAGAACTACACCTCCTCCTATTTAACTATTTAGTAAAACAAAATTTAATCAAAAACAATATTACTTTGTTCAAATAGCCATTTGTTAAGCTGTAAATTATCAGTTATTATAATAATAATAAATACCCTCATTGTCAGAGAAATTACAATACACAGGCACCATAGCAACCTCAAAAAGACAACATTAAGCTTACGCAAAAAAAAGTTAATAGCCTATTAATCTGACAAATATAAATTTACATAGAAAAGTTCATAAAATTCAGTAAAGAATTAATATATATTAATTACGAATAAGAATAAGATAAAACAAAATAGATCAAATATTAAAAAAAGAAAAATATTAAACAAATATTGAGAGCTATTCTTATTAGTTTAAAATTTAAATCAACTGAATCATATGGTTATCTATTTTTTGTTTATTAAAAATTCACCAAAATGTATTGCTCAATTGAACAAACGTCTCCAGTTTTTAAATTAAGTCATTTTATATAACGTTTTACTTGCGTCTTATTTTTGAAGAAACGAAACATCTGCTAACGCCATTTCGCCGTCATGAAATATATATATATATATGTAAATAAATATATATATATATATATATATATATGTATATATATGTATATATATATATATATATATATATATATATATATATATATATATTTATATAAATATATATTTATATATATATATATATATATATATATTTATATATTTATATATATATATATATATATATTTATATATTTATATATATATATATATATATATATATATTTGTTACATTCAACAATACAGAGAGACTCTGAATAATTTCTAAGAATGGACATGAATAAAAATATATCTATATATAGGTGGAATATTTTGTTGGTTTACCACCGTCCATGATGGAATATAAAGCCAAGGGAACATATTCGATTTTGAGAAACACTTTTATACCTCGAGTGTGTTAATAAATTGCTTCTACGGTTCAACAACTTGAGGATTCATCTCGGTTCTCTCAAGGACAGACATACCAAAAATGGAATGGATCTTTTTGAAGTTCGTGACTAAAGGTAATTCAATGTTTTCAGAACGATCAGTAGACTAACACAGTTGAGGTTATTTCTTCTACAAGGCGGTTTACCATCGTCTCGTGGATCTTTTATAACACGCGTTCATATTACCGTAGACGCGGCTATAAGTATAATCATTCCTATACAGAGTGTGCCAAAATATTTCACAGGAAATAATCATCATATTTCGGATTCATTTTATGAATATTATAGAGGAATAGGAGGACTGACTATTTTCGTAAACAGAAATTTTATGTTTCCTGTCATGATCTGTCGATCCTTATTTCACGAAAAGGCATTGCTATTATGACAAATAGCCTAATACGGTTTAGGAAAATTCGAAAATTGAATTATGGACCTTTTATGGAAAGCTAGACAGAAACTTTAATTCTTTGAAATTGTAATTTGTGTGTAAGTTCTGTTGAAATTTTAAACATTTTTGTAACAAAGTTCTTGACATATATACGATATATACATACATACATACATATATATATATATATATATATATATATATATATATATATATATATATATATATATATATATATATGTATGTATGTAGGTGTATATATATATATATACCTATATACATACATACATACATATATATATATATATATATATATATACATAACATACATACATACATACATATATATATATATATATATATATATATATATATATATTCATATGTATGTATGTATGTATATATCGTATATATGTCAAGAACTTTGTTACAAAAATGATTAAAATTTCAACGGAATATATATATATATATATATATATATATATATATATACTATATAACTATATATATATATATTATATAATATTATATAATATATATATATATATATATATATATATATATATATATATATATATATATATATATATAATATATTATATATATATATATATATATATATATATATATATATATATATATATATAAAATTATAATTCACTACGTATAATCTTCGTACTTAGTGCGTAGTGAATTATAATATGATATATATCCAGGGCAATCATCTGAAACAAAAAAAATCTTTAGTATAACTCCTCTGCAAGGGTTACTTTGGTGAAATTGCTATCGGCAATCTTGAATTATTTTGATTCTACCTTCAAGAACGGAATGTTTATATATCAACATGGCCACTGCAAAGGATTGGAGTGATATACAGGCTGTTTCGGTCTTATTAGACACTTGTCAGTATTCCATATCAATCGATATCATGATGAAATCAATGCTTAACAATACAACATAGTCGGAGACCACGTACCTTATCGGGAAAACACACTGAGATGTCGTCCGCCTGAAATGCTGAGTTTCCACACCTCCAATCAGAGGTGAAAACAAGACAAATGGTCACCAATTTCATCGTTTCATCGTCTATACACTCAATTGATCAGCATCATTGCTGATTAATTAAGGCCTAAACAGCCTGTCTATCGCTCATATCCTCTGCGGTGGCCATGTTGATATTTTTAACCTTCAACTCTTAAAAGTAGAATGACTGTGATTCAAGATTTCTTTTATTTCTGGGAATCAATTGCAAATTAAGATCTTGAGAAATCTTAGTTTTTGACAAGCATTTTGATTTATTATTGAAGGCAAAATATGTGGATCATCATTTGCTTGAATGATTTGATTCGAGCTCTGTATCTCCGAGTATTTTTGATGAATTGAAATTAACTTTTTTGAATAACTAGAAGCTTATTAAAATATAACCTAATTTCCATGATTGAAATACTCAAGAAGTATCGAAGTTATGTGAGCAAAATGTACAGTACATTTAAAAATTAGATCATATTCCGTATTCCAGTTATAATAAACTATACATCTCATATAGGGTGTTCAAAAATTGATGTCTACCAATTCATAGTATATATAGTAAAGGGCTATAACTTGATTAATATAAATAGAACGCCGTGGTTTTCAGGTTACCAGGAAATGTAATTTTCAATTACTTATCAAATGGTATTTAAATATACTATAGCTAAGTCTTTCCGATTTTGCACAATACGCAAAATACGTTATTGCACTTTTTGGTAATTTTGAATAAGAATTTCAATGAATCTAGGTACCTATTGTCTTCATAAATGTCTGATAATTAATTAAGTGATCATTAGTGTGTGATAACCGCAAAAAAATGAGAACGAGTCATTTTGAATGACAATAGCCAACCATAAATAATATATTATATTTTCTTTGTAAGGTCACAAATTTTTTCCAATCAAACTGCCCGTAAAATAGTTCACTATAGGGAGGATGATGAAAATATAACCCATAAACAGGGAATACATATGCGTCCGTATACCGTATAATCTTCCACTTTCCATCTACTATTATAGAATTTGTATATATTTTAAATTTGCTAATTTTTCGAAATTAGAATTATTTTATTATTATTATGTATATAAAAATAATATTTTTGTAAGATATTTTATATACACCATCACCCCCCGACCTTGTCACAGGCGCCTCTAGGGTGACATCACATAGTTTGCATTTTCACATGTCACATAATCCTGACCCCCTTCTTCCCTCTTAACATATGACGTAATTCATGATGGCCCTCGTCATTCTTTATTCGAAATAATTGAACTAGTGATTCGACTTAGTAGATAAGTTTAATTGCGGGTTTTTTCATGAACACAATACATGATGTTGAAAGTTTATAGATTAACACTTAATATAGTAAAAGGGGTTTCAGCATATTCCTGTGAAATTCCAATAGAAAACCATATAGAGAATGAATTAACATAATCGCTCATTGGCTGTTGAGTTTTTCAGTAATTATATTGCGCCAGCGTAGAAAGTCCTTGCTTCTTGAATTTTTCGTTATCAACCTGGGTGAATGTAATACCTATCCGCATACTGCAACAATTAGCAACATTTCATATAGATTCTTGAATAATATCGAAGTATATTCGAGTTATTTTAACAAGCGTATAAAGCTGGTCATTGGACACGCTTGGGATCCCATGGTAAACAATTGCCACTCATGAGACGTTTCTCCTTCACCTTGATATACAGAGCGATTCGTCGTAGAGTATGCACTATCAATTTAAATCAATTACGCATAATCGAGATACTTTTTTTCTGTCGTCTATTTTTGTAGTTGATAAATGAGTTATTCTTGCGATAATTACTTACAAAATTAAAAATTCATTGAATCTAACCAATTATCTGGTCAACCTGCAGATTTAACCGGAGTGAACAATTGCATGAAGCTGCAACGTAATTATTAAATTGAACAGGGTAGCATTTATGACGTGAACTTCAAATGGGAATGGCTTTTGAAAATACAATAAAACAGCTATTCTTAACCTGTGGTTCACCTCCTCCCCATAGGGGGCACTAGCACAGTGAAGTGAACGTTCCAATATTCAGTTTGTTTGTTTCATACATTCCAGCTTAACGTTGCTGAAATGCCCGTTAAACTGATAAAACGTTCAGCGAATCAGTTGACGAATACTGGTTTCTCAGAACTTAAAATATTTATCCACACAGAACACTGCGAATAGTTACCTAGGTTTCGCAGAAATTGACTATTAGGTTCCAATATGTTTATTTCATAAATTCCAGCTAAAAGGCTGTTGTAATGCTCGTTAAACTGATAAAACGTTCAGCGAATCAGTTGACGAATGCTTGTTGCTCAGTACTCAAAATATTGATCTACTCAAAACACTGGATAGTTAACTAGGTTTCGTAGAATTTGACGATTAGGTTCTAATATGCATTTTGTTTGTTTCATAAATTCCAGCTGAAAGGCTGCTGAAATGCCTATTAAACTGATAAAACGTTTAGCGAAGCAGTTGACGAATGCTTGCTGCTCAAAACTTCAAATATTTATCTACTCAGAATACTGGATAGGTAACTAGGTTTCGCAGAAATGGACGATTAGGTTCCAATATGTTTATTTCATTCCAGCTAAAAGGCTGCTGAAGCTGAAATGTCCGTTAAACTGATAAAACGTTCAGCGAATCAGTTGACGAATGCTTGTTGCTAAAAACTTAAAATATTTATCCACTCAGAATACTAGATAGTTATCCAGGATTCGCAGAAATCGACGATTAGCTAGTTGCCAGTTATGCGATGGATGAATTTATGCTCTATCCATTTGCTTCTAAAATCAGTCTAACTCAGAACATCTCAATTCATCTTATTCAAGATGAATCTCACATAAGTTCTAATTGCCTTCGGGGTAAGGATTGATATTATTAGAAATATACATGAGGCACAAATACTCAAGACTGAGTCTTGGAACATTAATGATAGTCCAGATATGTCGATATCTACCTGCCTGGCTTTCTTGCAGTGATTAATCACTTTGGTCCCATGTCAGATTCTATACACTGACAACCGACGGGATATATAGAATGATGACGTATTATGATGCTCGGATGCATCGCCGTGAGAATTGGGAACCGCTATATGCCCGTAAAACTTTTTATTAGCGCATTTAAAAGTAATTAATGATGGAACGAAATAGGTTTTCGAAAATTCATTGTCATGTTGAACAGGGTTACACGTGTTGAAAAGAAATGACGGCTTCATCGAATCACGACATGTAACTGACATGATATGCGTCGAGATGATATGTTGTGTTTGTCATTCGAGCGGAGTGGCGAATAAAAGTTTGTAGTTCTTGAATTATCAAATTTCTTCGGAAGTCACACACACTAGGGATGATGCTGGCATATATTTGTGAAGACATGTAGGATTTAAAGGCTTCACTTATGTAGGCCACTAGGTAACATGTGAACTATTAAGGTATAAACCTAATCAATTTTCGTGAAGGCAAAGTTACACTTGAGATAGTAGGCAAATGTAGCTCAGCCTAAAAGTGATAAAATGTAATGTAAGCGTAAAACTCTCAAGGTAAGCTGTATTCCTATAAGCGTGTTAATATTGTTTCGAAAGGACATAATTTCAACGTGGGTGGCATGTTTAGCTTCACGGACGGATAATTTCATTATGTGTATAAAAAACTATGTAATATTTCCTATTTTAAGTACAGAAATATTCGTAGAGATTACTATAGATAACGTATGATTTTTAAGTAGAGAAATGATCAAAAGTTTGACAAATAATCTATTATCTATGCGTAGAATCATAATCAGAGATCGAAAAAATAATTGAAGAAAGCGAATCAATACACAGACACACATGTAAATATATAAATAAATATATATATATATATATATATATATATATATATATATATATATATATATATATATATATATATATATATATATATATATTTATAATGGTGTTAGCGTAGTTATTCCTAATGGGAATATCTTTTTTTTCACAGAATTCTGAAAAAATCAATCTTTCAAATAGTTTCCATTTTCTCTCGAAGTAATATATAAATCCTTGTATAAATGAGTCTGATTAAAAAAATATATAATTACTATCAAATGTGAAAAGTTATTCAATTATGTCTGCTATTCAAAACAGGATTTATATTTGTTTGATCTCACTAGGGACTTACAGTTGAACGCTGGTTCCAAACGGCCAATGGGTGTGTGAGCATTATACATAACTCAACTAATTAATTATTTTGAACCAGTGAAACTCGTAGACATACGCAAACATCCATAACTAACCCAGGATTCGAACCCAGCACGCCTGCTTCACAGACGGTCACTCAACCTCTGCTACACTAGGCGCGTGTTACATAGAATTCAGCGAAAAGAACTTCTTTCCAACTATGTGTCTTACGAGACATATCTCATTCAAACGAATACATTGTAATTGTTATATGAGGATTTTCTCAAGAACATCTTGACAATTTCCACTTTCGTTTTCAGCATTATTCGAAAAAAAGTGATTTAAAATGCAATTATAGCAATAATTTTTGGAATACCTACTTGTTTTTTCCTTTTATAACTATGTAGTTGTTTCTCATCGTGTTTCATTCAATCTCCGTCAGAATTTATATTTACTGTGAGCAATTCTCCATATGCTGGTGAAGGCAACAAATTTAAAGGATTTAAATTGAATTTTAATATATATATATATATAAATTTTTTTTTTTCATATTTAGAGAAAATTCGTTGAACAACCTAAAACCTAACAAAACATCAGTGTGAGTAATGTTTTGTTTAATTTCAACTCTTATTATAGTGTGTACGTTATTTTTGTCAATTACAAAAGTGGAAAAACGTTAGTATGTGAGGAGTTTGACGAGTATAATTCGGTGCTAATATATCAAAACAGTTATATATCAAAACTGAAAAATCGTTCAAAAATACAGTTAATTTGAAATCTCAGTGTTCATAAGAATCTTTAATAATATTTGTTTGTTCATTGCATTACCTGGTATATGACACCTACATTCATCTGACTAATTTTTCAAAGAAATAAACTTTCAAGATGATCATATTTTTCAGTGAATTATTTCGTTTATGAAAAGAATACGAAGTTGATTGTCATCCGGTAAACGATATCAGAGATACTTCAACGACTGATGCACTTGGTCACATATATTTGAGTATACCGATTTTCTGACAACCTTCAGAGTCCAAGAACCTCATATACTTGCCAGTTGTAAAGATTTACCTCATCTGTTGTATTAAACTATAGCCAGACACTCCCCCCTACGGATGCCCCCTCTGTGTCCCCTTTGGGACGTCACTGCCACGCCGTAGCCTTGATGATTTGCTAAAGGTCAAAGATCAACCTTATACCGTAACATATTTTATGTACATAAGACATCGAAATTCAAAAGTATTCTTATAGTCAGAAACGACCTCCGACTCTAAAATTTATAGACTTAAAATAAGTTTATACTCGAAATGATAAAAAAGATCTGGCAAGACGAAGTGTTGTTGTTGAAAAATTGACATTAATTGGTGTTCGTTGAGAAACAAAACAAGAAACAACGACTGAAATAAAAATTGAGAGTTTTGTTCATGGATGATAATGGGTTTTGCCAATCGTTCATGCGGCTTATCTGATTCCGGTATATTTAATTCAGAGATTTTTCGTTCAGATCTCTTTTAATTATTGCTCCGAGCACTTCAGCATTTTGATAATCTTGTGTATATGTTAAAACTTAAAATATGTAGTATTTGTATTTCTAGACCGATTTTGAAAAAAATTTATCTAAACGCAATATTTCGATATATGTATATAGGTATAGGTATATATATATATATATATATATATATATATATATATATATATATATATATATATATATATATATATATACAGGGTGCACCAATCTTACGACAAACTTCGGTATATTGGTTATTTTAGGAGATATCAAAAAATTTTATCAACAAAAATAATAGATGTCTTTAAAGTCCGGTATAATATACAGGGGTTCTCATTTAAAAAATCATATGTTTAGTTTGTAACGGAGATATGCAACACTCTGTATAGTTCGAGATAATTTCAAAATATAAACCTTGAAGACATCTACTATTTTTGTTGTTAAAATTTTTTGATATCTCCTAAAATAACCAATATACCGATGTTTGTCGTAAGATTGGTACACCCTATATATATATATATATATATATATATATATATATGTAATGTCCATTTCTTCAAACTCACGCATTAGAATACTTACATATTTTGAGTAAGTTCAAGCAAAAAGTAATCGAGAGATTCACCGCTCAAGTTTGATCATTTCTGATCAGTTTCCGCAGATGTAAAATAAATAACAAACGAAAGATTCAATAAATTGTCATTATGCTATTTGTAGGCAAAACTCGACATTTTGTTAAATTCAAACCGACTGAAGAACATACAGTAGGTTGTCGCTTCCTCTGAATCCAGTCCATGGGAACTGAATACTACCTCACATTAAGATGAAACAGTTCCTCAGATTTATTGTTATTAGACCATATTTTACGTGTTATCGGTAATGAGTGTCTCGAAAAACAGGGAACTATAAATCGAGTGTAAGGGCCCACGCATATTCTATAACGAGCTTCATCGACACAATTGATCAAAAATCAGCGATTCAGTTTCAGGCTGGAACGCGTACACATAAATTCAGTACACAGGGTGTGCCGGAATTCTATTCAGTGCAGTGCCACTGAAACGGAACGTTAATTCTCCTTCAAGAAGATGATAGTTATAACAGGAAACTGAAATAACAAAATATTTGAAAGCAGCTTTTGAACAATTCATTTATATATTTATATTTATTGTGAAAATAGTGAACATTGAATGGAATTGGCATTTACTTGGTGAAAGTTCATATTCATAACTTTATAAAGAAATAAAAAAATAAAAAAAAAAAAAAAAAAAAAAAAAAAAAAAAATATATATATATCAAACAAATGGCAGTAAATAATGGTTATTCACCATTATAATTAAACAAATGGCAGTAAATAATGGTTATGCACCTAATATGATTGACAGCGCCTTTCAGAGAAAAAAATACAAAATGGTAATTTCAGAAATTTACCCACTTATATCCGAAAAAAGTACAGTATTTAACAGTTTAACATACTTGGGCAAAACTTCCGAAAACCTGAAATTGCTTTTTTCAAAAACAAAATTTCAAAATTTTATATAAAACTAATAATAGCATTGGAAAATTGATTAAAAACAACAAATCAAAAATTCATAGAGATGAACGTACTAGTGTTTATAAACTCGACTGTAACGATTGTGAAAAACTCTATATAGGACGTACAATTAGAAATTTCAAAACTCGAATACACGAACACCAACGTAGCTATATTAAGCAGAAAACTGATTTTAATTATGCGTGCCATCTTATTCAAGAAAACCATACCTTTAATCACAATTATAATATATTACAATTTGAAAATAGTCTCCATAAAACCAACTGTTGAGAATCCCTATACATCAATAAATATAAAAATTCCGGAAATTTAGTTAACGACCAGATTGAAGTAAACCCTTCTTCGCTCCTTAATCTGTTCAATGTAGGTACCTACTTATAGCTCTGAATGAATTGCTTATTGTTATTTAGTTTCTCTAGGAACCCCTCTGTTATATTCAATTTTCGTATAAATAGATTGTTTTGTAATACCTTAGTTTAGTACGAGATGAAGTCAATGTTATGACGAAACGCGTTTACTCAATATATTTTTATTTCAACCTGTGAAAAGTTAGTTTTTTTATTTCTTTATAAAGTTATGAAAATAGTGATTTAAAATTCAAATAAAATTTCTTTATTTGCTTTCAACGATGTTAAAATCAATCGAAATGAAAAATACAACATTATGTTAGGCGGCTCCGTGGCGGAGGGGTATAGATAACACTATGCCGTCTTCGTTGGCGGAGTCGGTGGGTTCGATTCCCACCGTGTCCTTGGGTGTTTGTGATTGTTCCATTACAATTTGACGAAGATTTCACTTGAGACTGGGTGCATGTACTAAGTTTGCGAGCCCATGAGGGTAGATGATGGAACACAGGCGAACATTCGCCTGTGTCCCATCATCCCCTTTAAAAAAAAAAAAAATACAACATTATGTTCTGTTCATTATATAACAATGAATAAAAAAGGGTAATGAATAGATATTTTCGATATTTGCTACAACAACTACTAAGTTGTGATTTGCCGACAAAAACACATGCACCTTTTATTAATTTATTTTTTTAATTTGTAGTATTTCGCTAATAGCACGACTACAATGAAAACCACAATCGTTATACCATTTTCGAAAAGAGCATTAAATAGGCTAGGTCTTAAGATTATTTGCTGCTCAGTACGGTGCAATATTTTTTCATAGTAATTAGTCCAACTTCAGTTAAGATTTTCGGATTCAAATTGAATTGAAACAATTTAATTTTGTTTGGGTATAGCGAGCTAGTTTTTAATGAAATGAATAGTTGATTATCTCAAACAACTATTGATGATAGTACAGAAAAAAAACATAACTTAGAAGTTATTTATATTCAAAACAGGCGAAAAAAAGTAAATATTTTTTTTAAAAAACCTAAAAGTCGCAATATCTCGAAAACCAGGAAACTTTTACTAAGGTCTGATTGACCTGAAGCCAATCTATAGCTCGAGTGTCACTCAGGCGTGTAATTAATGGGACACTGTATATATATATATATATATATATATATATATATATATATATATATATATATATATATATATATATATATATATTCATGCAAACTAATTAAAATTAAATATTTAATAACTTCTGACTTCTTGATTCTATAAAAACAATCAAAGATGCATATATCCCCGAAGCCTGATTGTGATTATTTGTTATTCCTAATTTGGACAATCTGTTGCTGTTTCATCTGAGCATTGAAGTCACCACGTTGAAAAATACGGAAAGCAACCGTATAGACCAGGCATTCCCAGCCAGGGGAGGGTAAAGAGATCGTGAGGGATAGGCCCAATGTGATCTTTTATTTTGAATTTTGATATATTAAATAAGCAGAAGAAATTCAGAAAGAAATTGAGGCCGGTTCCACAATGAAACTTCAGAATTGGCGATAAAAAAATAAAAATTTTATAAAATCAAGTAATAAATTGAATATATATATATATATATATATATATATATATATATATATATATATATATATATATATATATATATATATTTATATATATACGATTTTATTGATGAGGTAAAGTTTCATCATGAAATTCGTGTATATGTCCAAATTTTTAAGAAAGCAAAATCACTTTGACATTTAGGAACTTTGAAAAAATTCAAAAAATTAACAACTACGTCCCATTGATCTTTTTATAGCTATGGCGATCTTCAGTTGCTCTTACTGACGTAATGTAGGTACAAAAGTTCTTAATTTGTACATTTGTTACTTGCAATTGTCTAGAAACTGAAATGAATAATTCTATTAATTACTTAGATTTAACTATTACCAGGAAAAGCAACAAACACGAATTTTCAATTTTTCGTAAACCATCTCATACAGATATTCCAATTCATAATACATCACTACACCCAATTTCACATAAATTAGCTGCTTATCATACTATGATTCATAGACTTTTCAAAATTCCGTTGTCCGAAGCTAATTTTTTTTTAAATTTAAGGAATTGAATATAATCAAATAAATGGCAGTAAATAATGGTTATTCACCCAATATGATTGACAGTCTCATTCAGAGGAAAAAATACAAAATGGTAATTTCAGAAATTTACCGACTTATATCCGAAAAAAGTAAAGTATTTAACAGTTTAACATACTTGGGCAAAACTTCCGAAAACCTGAAATTGCTTTTTCAAAAACAAAATTTCAAAATTTTATATAAAACTAATAATAGCATTGGAAAATTGATTAAAAACAACAAATCAAAAATTCATAGAGATGAACGTACTGGTGTTTATAAACTCGACTGTAACGATTGTGAAAAACTCTATATAGGACGTACAATTAGAAATTTCAAAACTCGAATACACGAACACCAACGTAGCTATATTAAGCAGAAAACTAATTTTAATTATGCGTGCCATCTTATTCAAGAAAACCATACCTTTAATCACAATTATAATATATTACAATTTGAAAATAGTCTCCATAAAACCAACTGTTGGGAATCCCTATACATCAATAAATATAAAAATTCCGGAAATTTAGTTAACGACCAGATTGAAGTAAACCCTTCTCCTCTTCTTAATCTGTTCGATGTACCTACCAATAGCTCTGAATGAATTGCTTATTGTTATTTAGTTTCTCTAAGAACCCCTGTGTTATGTTCAATTTCTCGTATAAATAGATTGTTTTTTAATACCATAATTTAGTCAATGTTATGACGAAACGCGTTTACTCATTAGATTCTATTTGAACCTGCGAAAAGTTAGTTTTTTGTTTCTTTATGAAGTTAAAAACACTCCTTTTTAAAAGATCTCGCAAGTAAAACGTCCGGTGTTTGTTGTTATGTCCATGAAGTGATATATTTGCTAAGTTATTGAGCATGCGATCAGGCCACTCTGGAGAGTTTCTGATATCCATAACCGAACACACCTCTGTCTTCAATTTCTCTATATGAATCAAACAGCTTATAAATTTCAATTCGATTTTTACGCTACCCAATATCTTGTGAACGGTTTCCTCAACTGCATCTTGAGATTTATCGAATGGGTAGTTGTTAATTTATAGCCTTTTTGCGACAGTCGTTAGATATGTTATTCAACAAATCGGTGATTTATCGTGATCGATATCAGAACAAAAATTACTTATTATCGCCCGATCGGTTTTTTACTTTCAAATACTACAGACTGTGAAAGTAGACATACATACTGATCCTCTGGTAACTAGATTGTGCTAAATCCATAAATGGAATATGGATTCAGCGGAGTTGGTTGATTTTTCGAATGGCCAATGAGTTACATGATTTTAATGCGTTTAAGACAAAGTCGATTGATTTACGTCAAAATTAATTATTTATAACCACGTGTTCTGGAATGTCATCCTTGTATATCACTCTTTGAAATAGGTGGGGCAATTTCATACAGAATGTCAGTGTCCATATGCAATAATTTAATTGCGTGGTTTAATCTGAATTATGCTCAGAATATTAAATATTGAAGAAGTCTGAATTTTGCCTAAAACAAAATCGAGAAGTATTGCAATGATAGATACTGATGATGAATTATTTGTGTTATCACTCTTTGAAATAGGAGGGGCAATTTCATACAGAATGTCAGTGTCCATATGCAATAATTCAATTGCGTGGTTTAATCTGAATTATGCTCAGAATATTAAATATTGAAGAAGTCTGAATTTTGCCTAAAACCAAATCGAGAAGTATTGCAATGATAGATACTGATGATGAATGATTTGTGTTATATTGTCAAGACACAAATTGTAAACAGAGTTGGTAAATATATGAAAAATAATTTAAATATGAATATCAAATTATTGATATGATATGATTTGCTGAATCATTATCAATGGTTAAAGAGAATTAATTCGAAGGAAATGGTAATAATGATGCTGAGTTCTTATCAAAACAGATGCTGTGGAAATCGCAAATTTTTTGTATGAACAAAAATTAAAAATTTTAAAAAATTTGTTTATTTATTCCGATCTCTGATTATCTTCATACGAATAGATAATAGAAGATATGTAAAAAATATAATTAATTCTCCACAAAATCATACATTATCTATAATAATATATGTACAGGTATGTCTTCATATTTATATAGGGCCTAGACCCTAGAGTATCTTACTAAAATTTACAAATACTGGTATTCAGCTCAATTCATGATCTTGGTCATCACTTTCACAATTAATTGTTCTCTAATAATAATATAACAAGAAAACTCATATACGAATACAGATGATGCGCACGCATAGAGCGCTCCCGTGTCAGTCGTCTCGGACATAGTGTTTGGCCTATCTTTCAATCGCTATCTATTTTGAGCGTAATTAGGAACTTTGTTCAAAAATTGCAATATATTTTTCAGAGCAATAATTCTCATTTATCTGTTCTTTTTTTCTACGAAATTATAACGATTAGCACCCAAAAGTTTTCAAGAATAATAGTCTAGTCAGAAGTTCTTTTTTATTCAACTTTCAACAAGTCTCGGAAAAATTTGAGCAAGGTGTCATTCGATTTGAACTAGCATATAGATATTTTTTTTTAAATAAAGTTCCGCTCCCGAAAATTGTAGAAGTTATAAACACATTACGGGAAGAAAAAATGAGGTGTTTGGTTTTCTGCAAATATCTGAAAAATTAATTGAGATTTTTGATATCTAAAAAAAGATTCAATAAGAAGAGAAAATTTCCCAGTTTCCGGAACTATAGAACCAATATTTATAATTGTTCCAGAGTGGTAAAAATACGGCCGAAAACGGGTTCTCTGGCTTGCGCAAGTAACACTTCAACAATAAAATTTGTTTAACCATATTAAATTTGAAAAATTGAGAAATGAACAAATTCAGGCACTAACTGAATTGGTGAATGAATAATAATCCAGTGACAAAAAAATTTGTCGCAATTTTTAAATTAGTTATGCAGTAGTTAATTAATGATTTTTTTCTGCTTGAAGATGAACATTGCAAGTACGATGATAACTTTTGAACTATAGATCTGAGATTTTTTCCTTTCCAGGAGCTATTTGCGAAAGGCTTCAGAATGTTCCCCCTTCAAAAAAATTCAAAAGTTTTATTTTTCATTTTTTATCAACAATTTACGTAGTTGCAAAATGAAATTTTTTTAAAAAAATAATTTGAATGAATCTTCTTTATTATACCAAGCTTCATGGTGATGGTTTTTCAAATATTCATCTCCTATTGTTTGAAATATTGTTATAAATAAATGCGTTGCTTATAAGGGAATTGTTGATGTGTGATACGAATAGCTCGGGGGAATGGATTGAACCCTGAGGGTACACTAAATTTAGTGAGAAAAGCGTTTGTGGAAATTCCATCAGGCATGACGTTAGTCCATATACTTTCTCAGGAAGGTCATAAGAGATCAACATATTAAAATTGTCCCGTGGCAACCTCTGTTATGAAAATAACTCCCGAGCTCAATTATGAATTTGATCTTGACATATACCGACAGAGCTGAAGCGCGTGGATTACGTATCTACTTTTTTCAATTTCATTTCACTTCATTTTTCAGATGCTTAGCCGATCGTTTCGAAACATCATTTGCATCGTCATTGGTGTTTTTTACGTCTGGGAATTCATGGTTACTTCGGTTTCATTAAATAATTACTTCTGTCATTTCATAATGATCTACATAAGGATGCTTAACTTCTGATTGAAAATATCCTTCTGTGCATCTTGCATAAGATACACGAAGAATTCGAAAGTGCTCTAAATTAAAAAACGAATCAATATTCGACGGACAGTTAACGATTGCCAAAGAGATTCGTATCTGTCGAAGGGAATTATCAAATTATTATGTACCGTTTTTATGGTTAAAATTACTTTGGAAGTAATTTTGGCTATAATAAACGACGTGAATATGACTGCAGCCTCGGGGTAGTTAGTCTTTGCACAGCTTCCATGGTCTATAATTATTATATTTTAAACGTGTATCTAGAAAGATGAATCTATTCAGAGATTATTGCGTACGAGTATACTCGTAAGACGCCATCTTACGCCATCTTCTCAAAACACAATTAATAACTAACGGTATATGATTAATGCTCACTATATTCACCATAAGTCAGGGAAATGGTGGAATAATTCAAGCTATTTGATTTTCGTAACGTTACCATTAATTCTATGGGTGTCTGGTGCTAAATATACAAGCTGCAGTTGTGTCGG
>JARQZK010004366.1:307500-317500 GCA_030704885.1 Cynegetis impunctata
TCAATACAAACTTTTACAGATATGTCTGAGTAGGTTTTACATATATTTATGTATATATATATATATATATATATATATATATATATATATATATATATATATATAATATATATATATATATATATATATATATATATATATATCCATGTGACATTTTTCTTGATTTTCAAGCAATAACAGGCACTATCGCTTGAAGAAATGAGCCGTTAGAAAATGATTGACGCTTCATTAGGTGTTCTGTTTAAGAAATTAATGGCCATTTTTTCTGAAGTGCAATACGTAAAGAAGAGTCAAACTTTCGCTAATATATAATTTGTTCAATTAATGGAGCATTTTATTGCTAAAGAAATTCCAAGAAATATTTACAAATATTCCATATCAAGAAAATTATCAAAAAATATATTTATATGTTTATATAGGTACATAAAATAATCTGAAGTTTTTCATCTTAACAGATGATTCTTTTCTAAACTACTAATGTAAAGTTATCACAATTATCACAAGTACATGTTTTCAGGAACGTAATTTAGTGAATAGATACAAAAAAAATAGTTATGATTACTTACTCAAGCATAACTAAAATAAAAAAAATTATTATAGTAGGCCTTGCCTTCATAACTTTTATCAAGAATATTCCCAAGTTCTTCTTCGTTTGACTTCACACTCACAACATAAGTCTCTTGAATCAAATGCAGATATTTTTGATGGTCCCTCAACTGCTTCGTTAGCATTAAAACCGATGAAATGGTGCTGTTCGCCTTCAATCCTCAGATTGGATAAAATGCTGTCTGACTCAGTAGACTCCTGGAAAAAAAATTCCATTGTGACACGACATTTTATTCGGAAGACTAAAATTTTCAGAACATATCGATAATTTACTATGAAATACTAAAGAATTTTATACAAACAAATTGACACATTCAAATAATGCTATTTGAAAATAAAAAAATCATAAAATTGAAGAAAACTGTCTATAAAGTATGAATCCTAAAAAATCTGCATTTTCTTTGTGAACAATGGAAATAAGGAAAATAATTTGTTGAGACCAAGAACACTTCCATGAGACCTCCTTAGTATTGCTTTATCATGAAGGAATGATTCGTCAAATATATTTTTTCATTTTTAATTATTTGGTTTTCATTTATGACAATAGTTACGTGTAAACGTAGATCAAATTTAAATTTGAATAAGTATAAGAAAGGGTGTTTCAATTCCTCTAATTCCTATTACTATATTAATAACTCAATTGCAAAAATTAATCGAAGTGGCATACCTTTTCAGAATTTGGCCCTAAAGATGTGACTGGAGGAAGAATTTGAAGGATTCATCTCCAATTGTTTTGATTGGCAAGAAATATCGTCCGGTCCCCTGCTAATGGAATGTGTCTTTCAAAACGTCGTTTTGCATCATTACTAATGCTTTTGGCGTGACTCCATTATCTGCACGAAAAATACAACACAGTAATTTTTGTCTTAATAACAAAATACACATTTGCTGGATAATATTCAGAAATTTGCTTACAAGTTTATCAGAACACTTACCTCTGAAAATCTCGACATAGTTTGTCAAACCCCAAGCTTTGAGAAAATCCTCTGTATCTGTATCGGCCATTGTTACGTACTCACTCAACTCAAAACGAACATGAATGTTTTAATACAGCCTCCGAGTTATTAGCTGAGGTTGAGAAAAGACGCGAACTGATATGCCCATGCGCTATAATAGCAGCGTGACCGTGAAAATAACAGATTCGTTCTGTACAATTTACAGAATAGTTGTTGTAGTAACAGAATTCATAATTTGACTGAATATTCTGCACGCTGTACGATTTGTTTTGTTAAATCTGCATGATTGTCTGCAATGTTTACCATCATAAAATGTTGAAAGAGCAGAATGAACTTCTAGGAAATCTGCAGCTCATCCTGCAAGTATTACAGATTCAAATCGTTATTATAGTTAGTTACGCTAGCAGAACTAGTTTCATAAAATCTGCATTATTCAGTTATTTTAGCAGTTGAGATTCGTTTTGTAAGCAGAATGATCTGTTGGATTTTAGCAGAACTAATCCGTTGAATGTTATTGCTATTCGAGCAGCTGAATTGCTATCGGTGCAGTATTCCCCCTAGCAAAATGAGACTTGAAGATTTGACAAACTGATTTGTTGCATATACCTAATACTTTCGCTGAATTCACAGCAGTTCCGCTATTTCAGCAATAATACCTCCAGCAAATAGAACTGCTAAATTTTTTTTTTCCGTGTGAAGGTTAATAGTTTCAATTTGCATGCAATTATATCAAAAGTAATAATCATTTATTCCAGGTGTGAAGTGTAAATTCAGGTATAATATATAATTTTTAATGTATATCTTGTATACTCTCCAAGTTTTCACTTTCCTCTCCACTTTCCCTAGCCGGCAGTGCTTTATGCCTTTCACAATTTGTCCGTGATAACTTTGTCTTCGTGATTTGATGTCCAGCTTCTGGTTATTTCATCAGTTACGGAAATATCATATTGCGATATTGTAGATTTTTGACATTCACCTGTTTTCCTGTTAACAGTGATCAAGCACGATTTGATTAATTCTACGTACAGATCGTTTATGATTTCAATAGATTTCATTTTACCAGTGGAGATTGCTTGAGCTGCCTGTCTACTTCCTTCAGATTCCCTCCTACCAATAAGTAAAAACCCGTGAGCAGTGGAGCTCTGTCACTAAGGTCGTATTTTCGTCAATTTTTTTTCTTTTTACATATAAATTGTTAACTACCTAAGTCAGTTTGGAGTATATTGAATAAAGAAATTGAGAAGGAAACAGAAAACATTTGAAACTTTCAAAGAGGACCTTCCTAAAATCTATTTTCATCCTTCTAACTGATCTTGGAGTGGCTGTAGAGATACGTAATGCTCTAGAATCCTTACAAATGCTTGAAGTTTTTACATGAGAATTGCGGGGATCAAAGGAAATACTAACAACAACAATATGACGTACCAAATATCAACCCTAGAACTCAATAAGCAGAAGCTGTGGCGGTAAGCCAAATTTCAAAAACCTCGAAAAATTATGAAACTTTTAACTAAAGAGGCAAAAATTTGAAACTAATGCAGTGGCACTTTTCGAGTATCAGCTCCATCGTCGTAAAAAGGTTTAGCTATCTAACCCTATCTGGACTAGCTGTGGAGGTACGCAAAACTATGAAAAACTAAGAAATCTAGTGGCGGTTAAAAAAAAAGCTTATGACCAGAAGACATTAGTATCAAATTTTCAACATATTATTCAGTTTGGGTGTGCAAAAACCTTCCAAAAACCCTTGTGGAAAGAATTTCGAAATTTCCGATTGAGCGAAATCTCAAAAATCGTTGTCTATGAGGTCTAAAACGGATTTAAAAAACACTCCCGCACACCACAGTTAACTCTCGATGTATAGCGCAATCGTATATTATTTTCGGGGAATATATACAAAAATGCAACTTTCGAACCAACATCAACCAAATTACTATCCAACACGGTTCCACTCACAGATCATTTTGATTGAAACAATAATGGAATTCATAGTGCGGAGAGCGATACATCTTTCCAAGAATGATGCATATAATACCGAGATACGGCGGTAGTTTATGAATGAAGTAGAAAAAGTTTACGATCAGCAAGCCGATTCTAACGATCTTGTTCAGGAACTGGGAACGAGTTGTTCGAGTGAAAAAAAAAGGACCTGCGGAAGAACAGTGCTCGTGTCTATACCGTTCCACTATAATGACAAATGAGTACAAAACCTGATTTAAGTATTGAATGATCATACTGCTAGTTCCGAAACTAGCTAAGCAAACCAGTTATAATAGTGCAACCTCTATAAAAAGCATGTTGAGGTAGGTTTACGTTCACAATAATGCAACTGGTTAAAAAGCAGCTTCTAGGGTGTCCAAAACTGGAATTACAACTAAGGCACGTGGCCATCTCCCACACTCCAGAATTGCGATCCCGTGCTCATCAGCGACTTGCCAGTGCCGATTTTGTGCAATATTATTATTGTTCCGTGTTACTACTCGTATACTTTATAACACGTTGCTTTTCTGCCAGTTGATTCTACTACTATTTACTATTCAACTCTCCTTCTCAATTACCTCAACTGCTATTATGCTGTTCAATATAACGATTCATTTCGGTTTTCGTTATACAAATGTGGAATGCTAGCAGTAACTGTCGAAATTTTTCGCATTGAGTATAGTTTATTTAGTATATTGAAACTATGAATAAACTTTGATAACGTATCACTGTATTATGTGACAAAAATAATTATACTTTATAGCTATGGAAAATATTTCGATTTCTCGGAATAAATTCAATGGGTGACGTGTGAGAATTGATGTAAACAAATAACAATAATAATAGATTGTTGGCTTTTGACCGAAAGGTATGAAATGTAACCACGAAAATCTTCAGCTAACTTGTGAAGTATAATTGAAATAATGCCCTATCCTTATCCTTATGTTCCTACATTTTAGGTGTTTTATATATATATATATATATATATATATATATATATATATATATATATATATATATATATATATATATATATATATATAAATATATAAATTTATAAATATATATATATATATATATATATATATATATATATATATATATATATGTATGTGTAAATAACGACAGGTTATCCCAAAGGAGGACATCCCACCGAAAGGAGGTGTGATATGGGTTATTTCCAATAAAAATAACCATACCTATATATTATCATCGAATTTCTGATGGTTTAAAAGATACTGCTGTTTTTGTCTTCTTTCTGAAAATCGCTCTATACAGTCAGTAGAAAATTAACATTAAGGATATCATTATTTATTTGTTTGTTATCTGTTGCGTGTCTGACCTTTCCACAACTATGAATTTTTACATAATTATTGCTTTCAGTATTCAGTAGCTAGAAACAAATAATTTAACAATATGTACACGATTTACATACAAATTAATTGCGTTTGAAGTGGCGCCGGTTTAAAACAAATGTACCACAAAAAGATGCTCATTTTTTTGTTTGTGTCTACTGCAAGCAACAATGTGCATACTAACAGAAAAGTATATTTTTCAGGGCCATACTCGCAAAAAATAGAAATCAAATAAATAATGATTTATTTGCCGTTCATTTTCTATCTACTAAATATATATATATAAATAAATATATATATATATATATATATATATATATATATATATATATATATATATATATATATATATATATATATAATATTTAGTTTATAATATCACGGAGTATAGTAATTTGAAACTCAAATAATCATGAAGATACATCGAGTAAATAAATTGAACATTACGGGAGATACACAATCTACTTACTATGTTTGATATCATAAAATTTTAAAAAAGAAGTAGATAAATACGATTAATATTTAATTTTGGTCATCAGACATCGTCTTTTAGCCAATTGATTTTTGAACTAGAATACTCTCCTAAATATTATCTCCTCAGAGATAATATTTCTATAGAAGCATTCTATCAGTCTAACTAATCACGTATTCGAAAAAGAGGAAGGTAATTCAGACTAAAATATTATTTATGATAATAAAACCATAAACTTTGATATATAAAATGAAATAAGTTTTTTATTATTATATATAACATATATAGATATATATATATATATATATATATATATATATATATATATATATATATATATATATATATATATATATATATATATATATATATATATATATTTTTATATATATTTATATATATATATATATATATTTATATATATATATATATATATATATATATATATATATATATATTTATATATATATAAATATATATATATATATATATATATGTTGATGTGAAAAGCTTTTTCACATCATATTTAATTAGATCTAAATGTATTTTGTTGTGAAACCGAATTGTCTCCAATGTTCCATATTTCTTAGTTATCTGTATTCATATGAAACAAAAATTCCATTGACGGCCAGCAAAATAATAGGGAGCTTTAAGAAGAGTTTTCAAATTAATTGTGGTGTAGACGGTTATTATGTGATGAAGTTTTAAATATTTTTAAAACTGATTTTATTGGTATAAATGAAAATTCTTGAGTATTTTTATTTTTGTAGTTCAATCATATTCGATGTTATAATATCAAACAATACTTCAGCTGAATCTTCCATCTTCCAGGAGCAATTTTAGTAACTAAAATCTTTCTATCTGTTTGTTTTAAAACGTTGTTGTGAGTTGAAACATGAAGTCATTTCCTGGCGACTATCTCCCAGTCCTCGTATATAATCAATTATTTGAGGCAATCCATTCTTTTTGTGAAGGTTAAACCTATAGATTCATATATCATAGTTGATTAAAATAGTTTTGATAGCCGAACTTTTCAGTTGAAGGAATTTCTATTGAATCGATTTTAATATAAGGTTGCTGAATTTATAATTTGTTCTTTCTTCATAATTTGTATGTTGATAAAATGTGAGTTTGAAATGACGAATCCATGTATTTTTATCGCATGGAGCATTATTATCAATTAATCATAAATATTGCCAACTAATTATAATTTTTATTACCTATAAATAACGGTCGTTTGAAAATCAAATTAACAAAAATTAAAACATTTTCAAATGAATATATCTATATCTAAATATATATATATATATATATTCATATATATATATATATATATATATATATATATATATCAATATATAATATATATCAATATATATATATATATATATATATATATATATATATATATATATATATATATATATATATTTATATATATATATATATATATATATAAATATATATATATATATATATATATATAATTATATATATATATATATATATATATATATATATATATATATTTATATATATATATATATATATATATATATATATATATATATATATATATATATAAATATATATATATATATATATATATATATATATATATATATATATATATATATATATATATATATATATATATATATATATATATATATTTATATAAATATATATATATATATATATATATATATATATAAATATATATACTTGTTTTCACGATGTGACATGGATCTATTAGTATAATTTGTATGGAAAAGCGTCAAAATGGCACTACAGTATGAGTTTTTATATAATATTAGAGTCTAGCAATATCTTACAAATCGTTTCGTTATTGCTTAACGATGACAAAAAAATATTTATCGAATATACCTTCATAGTTCTATTTATATACTGAATAGTAATTGATTGATTTCGAATGCAAATTGCGTATTTTGGCATCTTAGAATGTCAATGAGTTTAGTTTAGAAAAAAGAGATTATTTGTTGAGTGTTATAACATAACTGGGTGTGCCATGTATGTGATAAATTCTTGCTGAATGTTTTTTGATCTATTGACTATTTAATTGTATATATACGTCGTACGTAATGAGTGTATATTTCAGGAAGTCGAAACCAAATAATTAATAATCCAAATCTCTTATATCTACATCCGATTAAATTTTTGAAAAATTTATCACTGTAAAATAAAAAATTGCTTTTATTCAAATATTTACAAAATGATTTTGTTGTTCGTTGGAATATATATAATTCTTTTTGAATGGAAACCTA
Organism: Cynegetis impunctata; assembly: GCA_030704885.1. Taxonomy (NCBI): domain Eukaryota; kingdom Metazoa; phylum Arthropoda; class Insecta; order Coleoptera; family Coccinellidae; genus Cynegetis; species Cynegetis impunctata. The sequence continues at coordinate 315,152 of JARQZK010004366.1, forward strand.
ATTGCTCGAAACTTCATGTTTTAGATTGAGAAAAAGATGAGTAGTTGATAAAGACAACCTATTCTTTCAGAGCATGTTGTTTGAAAGCATTCAATGAAGTCAAAACGAAATTGATATGTAACAATAATAACCTAGAGATGCCGTTGGACATCTGGTTGGAACAAAGTTTCTTTAGCTGTATATTATATTTTAAATGGTAGGCACTATGAAAAATTAATAAGTATGCTATCACAAATATCCGAAATATTGTATTAATATGCATGATAATAAATATTTTAGTAGTATAATAATAATAGGATTTTAGTAATTCTATGTATGTTTATTGAAAATGTGTTTCATTTAATTATTCATTACTATAGCTCCCTAACATCATACAAATAGATAGTGGATCAATTCTCCTCTTCAAAATCATACTTTATCTATGATAAATAACCAATTCTAACTTCGATATAATATTCTCGAGAATATTTCTATAGTTAAAAAAGAACTATTATATAGTTTTCAATTCAAGTACTGAATTTATCCATCTGTGAAATTAAACGTACCTCCTGCGTTGAAGGGGTTGCCTTGCAAATACACACAAAAATTCGCATATACGTATACCTACAGCTAAGGCGTGAGTTACTGTTACTGTTACTCAATTTTAAGCCTTACTTTCATACGCGAAGTGTGTAGAGTGTAACCTGCGATGAGAAATTTCATTTCAATTCTTCTGCGAGTTTCGAATATGAATCTATTAGTTGATGGAATATATAAAACTGCGATTGCAGTTTCGGTCACTAGACCATCATCGGGTAGATTGAGTTAAGAACTAAATACATAATTATAGATTTGACGCTTACGGGTGGGGAAGAATTATTACAGGTACCTAAATAGACAAGAGCAACATATTTCAGGAAGGGCTAATCGAAGTAGGTTTTCCGAATTGGTATAATATAAATTCTTAGAAAGTAATTATTGTTTGTATACACTAAATATAGGAGAATATTTCAAGTCAATCTGGTCGTTCAGCAGGATATCTTTTGAATTATGGTTGAGTTTAAAAATTTCCAATGATAGTTTGGTTCCTTTCGGTAATTTGTGCATAATTTGGAAGTTATCTATTTGTGGAAACGGGTGGTGGTTTTCACGGCAATGATTTGAAAACCTATTCAACGTTTTATATTTTTTAAGGTATTTTCGTGATAATGAACGTTTTGTTTCTAATCATCGAATCTATTCACAATCTGTCAAAAAGAAGAAGCAATCGTTTCGGAATCTATTTCCATTACTCAGTTCGAATACTGGTGAAAAATATTCTGACATAAATACAATTAGGGACGAACTGTCGATGTAATTCAATGAAGGACTTAATATTCATTAAAACCGTTATTCCAAGAAATGTTCACAACATGGATATAACAGGAATTAATTAACTTCCTGATAACATTTAATAAAGTAATTGTCAAGTAAATCATTTATCCATCCATTATATTTTTCTGGAATCTATAATGATTCTCTCATATTTAAAATGACACAAACTTTAACTGTATCTTTCTATATTTCTAGACCACTTTCTTTTAACAAAAGCATTATTTAGTTGTCATATATATCAATAGGCGCACCCGTATAGTCCTATGGTCAACTTATATCATACTTTTACTTTAAAATCAAGGTGAAATTTTTGATCAGCTCAGTTTTATAGCTCAGCTTGAAAAAATTAAGAGGCGATTTTGCGACCTGGATATTTGAAATATAAGGCCCCTACACACGGGCGTCGATGTCTTAATACATCAACGTGCTTCCAAGAACGTGCAACCAATGACGTTAATGTGGATCCAGAAAACGCACGTTTTAAGCGAACTACACACGGACGTTGATGTGTTAATACATCAACGTGCAACCAAAAACGTGCAAGCCGATTGCGTACACACTTTCGAACAAAACCATAGTTTTGTTCGAAGAATAATGTTTAGCTCTTGTGACAGTGGCGTGTACTTTTGCTCTTGAAAACAAAAATAGAAATAAAAATAAAGATTAACTGCAACCACTGCTTTAAGAATGCACAAACATCGGTGAATCGCCTCCACACGTTGAGAGATGCACGTGTTCATTTGAATGCGCATTCAAAAATTCGAGCGATTCAGAAAACATCAACGCGGCGTTCATCCGCAGTGTGCATTCAAAAACGTGGGTATTTTTACATCCACATTAACGTTATTGGTTGCACGTTCTTGGATGCACGTTGATGTGTTAAGGCATCAACGTCCGTATGTAGGGGCCTTTTGAATACACAACCCGGATGAATGCCGCGTTGATGTTTTCAGGAATCGCTTGAATTTTTGGATGCGCATTTAAACGAATGCATTC
>JARQZK010004366.1:322500-325000 GCA_030704885.1 Cynegetis impunctata
GTAGCGTTTTTCAAATACCGAGGTTTTCCACGTGAATTTTCAGCCCTAACAAATTTATGTTTGATCTATCACACACACACACATATTTGCATATATTGGGCATTTCCGGTTATATCGGAATTACACCCTAAGTTGCTTATTAAAATAGTACACCCTATATATTATTACATCTTTGAATTCTACCCATGATTCAAGGCAGATTTTATGTATCATGTCCTAAACGTAAGCGTTTTTGACATATTTAAGTTTATATGTCAAAAATGACGATTGCAAATCCTAATATAATTATCAATTGTTCCTATAAGGAAGCCCTTATTATTTACTTTGGGTTAGGTTCCTTGTTCAGAAGGACTCACTCTAATAGACTTTGTATAATATTTGGATAACATATCATACAGGGTGTTCAAAACATAAAATCGAAAAAAAAAAATATATATATATATATACATATACATATACATATATATATATATATATATATAAATATATATATATATATATATATATATATATATATATATATATATATATATATATATATATATATATATATATATATATATATATATATATATATATATATATATATACATATATATATATATATATATATATATATATATATATATATATATATATATATATATATATATATATATATATATATATATATATATATATGCATACATTCTGGCATCTCCAGTGGCACGCATCAGACCAAATAGGCTGTAAAAAGAGGGAATTAATTATATACAATATGTTCGAAATGCAGCCTTCTGGTGCTTTTTTTATGTTGTACGGTGCTCAAAAAAGCGTCGACTATGTTAATGTTACGGAGGTGCTCTTTGGTGGTATATACATTTTCTATCCGACTCCATTTTTATGAAGAGATTGCTTGTATTTTCTTGATTTTACAAGCACCTCCACAGGTTCTGCAAATTGAGTTAGAGGATTGGATATCTACTTGAATTGAGTTGATGTCAGAGAAGTGCTTTATGGTGGAGTAAATTATTTCCTCTAACCGTTGCCACTTTTCTGTAGATACTTCTTGTTTTTTTTCATAGTTTTAGAGGTTTTGCGTATATCCAGAGATTCCTCAGATTAAGTTAAAGGGTTAAAAATGTGTACATGGATTGAGTTGAGTTCAGGGAAGTATCCTTCATATCAAATTCTCGATACATTGTATAAATTTCATCTTTTTTTTGGATTATAAGTTCTTGATCACCTCCACAATCCTTCCAAGTTGACGCAAAAAACGGTTGAAAAATACGACTTTACTGGCGAACCTCTGCCACCCATTAATTTAATTTAAAAATTCTTCATCAAGTGATTGCCAAAAAGTCGCTAAATTATATTCAATTTGGAGAATACGTGTTGTTATTTCCTTACTGAACAAAATGAATTTTCAACAAATAACAGCGTCCACTATTTAATTATTCAACAATTTCAACAAGTTATAACAGCACAACTTACTCAAAAAGTTATAGGAGATGAAATTATAATTACGACAAACATAAAAGGAGACTAATTCCTTGTTCATTATTTCAGTGAACCTGTTCTTGGAATAGACGTTAATATTGATTGAAATATTGAAGGAATTATCCTATAATAATGAACATATTTGTTGATATGATAAAAAGTGTTAATTGATATTTTGCCGAACACTTAAAAATATCAAAATATATTGAAATTTATTAAAATATATTTAACAATGTTTCGGGTTCTGAGCCCATTATCAACAAACTGAAAATCAATTGGCCATTAACAATGTGGGATTTACGGCCTTGTGCTTCCTAGATTTCGAGAATTTCTAGAAGGTCTAATCTTTTAACCTTTGTAACCTGTATGTAAGATTCTTATGGATTCTAAATCTATGAAGTGATTATTTTCTATATTATGTTGAGATAAACCTGTACAGTTCTTGTTATATAGAATAGAATTTTTATGTCCACTTACTCTGCTGTCAATGTTGCGTCCAGTATTTCATATATAAAAATCATCATAATCACTATAGTGGATTTGTTATACGCCACTCTTTTCACCGATCAGTTATCTTTATTTAGTGTTTTTACTTTACCTATGAATGGATAACCTGTTGCAAATTATATCACTAATGTTTGGAATATAATAAATCAGTGTGAAATTTGCTGGTAATAAAAAGAAAAACATGAAAAACTGTTATGTAACGAAATTTTTAAAGAAATAATTACTAACAAAAAGATACTAAGTACAAATAGAGAAAACTTAGCTTCATCTTAGTCAATAATAAAGAAAAATAACCGATCGGAGAAAAAAGAAGCATTTTCCAAAGCCATTGTTAGTGTGCATGATGCTTTTTATATAGGTCAAATTGGATGCAGCATCAATACCAGAGTTAGTGGTCATAAATCTCATCTCAAATTGTTGACGTCCCAATTGATTTTCAGTTTTTCCCCTGTGATGCAGTCACTTATAAGTACCACAGTAAATTTTAATACATTGCAATATTGTTTGAAACTCT
>JARQZK010004366.1:330000-345000 GCA_030704885.1 Cynegetis impunctata
TTTTATTTATTACGTGCTATTCAGTCTAATATTAATATTCAAAATTGTTATCATTAGAAGGCAAGGGAAACTACAGAAACCTTTACCTATGTAATGTTCGAAAATAATAATAATAGGGTACTATTTATTTAATAGAAAAGAAATTAGTCACGGGAAAATATTAAAAAAGTAGAGCAGAATTATCGGTATAGAACGCTTATATGGAAGCAGCCGTTGACACGTGTTTCGGACTCTTTGGTCCTCATCAGAACCACAAATAAGTGATTTTCTTCCATAACAGAGGATTTTATTTTATTTATTAAACTATTTTCATCTCCAAATTTTCAACCCAATACTTAGCTACGCCGTTCTGATGAGGACCAAAGAGTCCGAAACACGTGTCAACGGCTGCTTCCATATAAGCGTTCTATACCGATAATTCTGCTCTACTTTTTCAATATTTTCCCGTGACTAATTTCTTTTCTATTAAATAAATAGTACCCTATTATTATTATTTCCGAACATTACATAGGTAAAGGTTTCTGTAGTTTCCCTTGCCTTCTAATGATAACAATTTTGAATATTAATATTAGACTGAATAGCACGTAATAAATAAAAAAGAACAGCCACATCCGAAAGAAGTTTTAACAAGAGAGTTCAATCTAATCTATTAAATTTTTTCAAGTCAATAAATGTCAAAGAATTTTCAATTTTTTCAAACAATTTGAATAACTATGAATGTTATAGTGAAACGTCAACTTATTAATTAAATCGAGTTTTTTAAGATTCAACCAGCCTGTTATTGCTAATAATTATCAAAAGATTAAAAATAAATCACAGGCAACAACAATTCGAATAAATATATATATATATATATATATATATATATATATATATATATATAAATATATATATATATAAAAATAAATATATATATATATATATATATATATATATATATATATATAAATAACAAAGAGGAGATTTATTGCGGGGAAATAGTATATATATATATATATATATATATGTATGTATGTATGTATTTACTTGTATTTTTCAGCAAAAAATATGCAGTAATTCGGTTTTCTAATTCAATTGGCCTGTAATTGCTAAAATCTACAAGTGAATCATAATACAACGCAGACAAATATAATTAATGTATATATATATATATATATATATATATATATTTATATATATATATATATATATATATATATATATATATATATATATATATATATATATATATATATATATATATATATATATATATATATATATATATATATATATATATATATATATTTATATTTATATTTTTTCTACGTACATTTGGCATCCCCAGCGGCCTACTTCAGAAAAAAATGAGTTCACATTTGCTATTTAGGTTTATTTTTGAGGCAGAACCGAACTATCAAAATTTCGGTTAATTCAGTCATTGCATCTTCAAACTTTGGGGAAGGGTGTGGCGGTATGGTGCATGAGCTGAAATTTATCAAAACTGGTAGCATAATATGTGGAATTTATTATTTACTAACAACATATCCAAAATTTAGTCTTCTTCAAAGCTTGGAAATTCCAAATTTAATATCATTTGGTCTAATGGGATGTCTACATGTACCAGAAACAGAAGTATATGTACACACACACATACACACACACACACACACACACACACACACACACACACACACACACACACACACATATATATATATATATATATATATATATATATATATATATATTTATATGAAAATACGACTGAAAAGTTGAGCTTTCCATGAATGAGTACGAAGAGATTGATGATGATAGGAGAAAAATTAATCTTACCCTTTATTTTCTCGAATGGTAAAAATGTTAAAATTATTATTTGAAAAAAAAACAGAATAATAAGTCATTGTACCAACGATATAATTACAGTTCGTTTTAAGTGTATGTACATCCCATATAAGGTAAACACGTTATAGTGGAAAGGTCGTCAGGTGGCCAGACAGATTTTTTATTCCCCTCATTACCGGAAATTCAACATTTCGCTGGCCCAAATATCGTACGAGAAGAGAATGTACACTCTTGTAATGACGAAATATTTTTTTTTCGATCCGCCCAAGGTGAAACGATGCGTGATCGTTCATTTTTAGTATGGTCACTTTCTTTCCACTGAAGTCGTTTTTTTTCCATCGACGTGCTCGATATTTTCGGCCGATGCGTGCGCTCAGATTTGCACACTTGAATCGGACGAAATGTTTTTGTTTCTGTGATGAAATACTTCGCGTTCGATTGTTGACGGTCGTTTCATATTTTTTTCGTTAATTCGTCATCACGTTCACATGGCAAACAAAATGCGTCAACAGCAGAGTTCTGCCATTAATATAGTATTTTTTCCATCGGAGACAAAATTCAATCAAGAAAATTATACTGGTTCGAAATACATCGAGTGCGAAGCAGATCCAGATGCGATTGGAATGCAAAATAGTCGCCGTGAAGCATAAAGGAAAAGGAAAATTTAGGAGGCCTCGGTAGACCAGCGGTAAGGTATACCGCTTGTAAGCCGAGGAAGTGGGTTCGAGTCCCACCTTGCTCTTGGGTGTTGTGTATGTCAGGAATTTAGTGGTTCTATTTATCAAAAATGAATTGTTGGGTAATGTACTTCGTTTATAAGCCCATTGGCCGTTCGGAACCGGCGTTAAACTGTAGGTCCCTCGAGATTAAAAAAAAAAAAAGGAAACACACGTGTTTCATTCCTCCCTGATGAAGTGTCAGGGAGGCGAGCAGCTTTAGTTCGGGATTAACTCCTTCAGCCAGATCAGAGGATACACTTGTATATACAGCGTGTGTACAAACATAGGTGAAATATCTACATTAAAATAGCGGTGGTTAAAGAAAATAATTGAAACTCCCAAAGGATCGATCCTTAACATTAAATCAATCTATGTACCAAAATCTATGGGGTGCAAGATCCTTCAAAAACATTTTTTCAATCTTCATACACCCTCCCAAAAGCCCTAGAAGGCAGAATGTGGAATACGTTGTTCATAATTAGTTTATGCTGATATGAAAAATTTTCGCTCGTGCTCCTCCTAGCCACTATAATTTCCAAAGTTAGGAAATTCCAAAAGTTTAACTGAATTTACACAAATTTTGATCGTTTGACTGGACTAAAAAGAAAATAAATACATATAAATCAATATAAGTGAGGCATCAAATAATTTCCAAAATCGGGGTCCAGGAGGATTTATGAAACGGATTTGAAAACCGCTCCCGCCCCAAATTTTGAGCTTCGATAGAGTGTCTATTATTTATTTTGGGCAAAATATGATTCCAAATATTCTATTTTGAAACAGACTTTAGTTGAGAATTTTATAATCCTTCTGTTTTCTAGATGCATCAGTTTGAGTAAATAATACATAAATAAAACATGTAATTAATAAGGTCGAAACATGTTATTTTAATTGGTTGCAGTGAAAAAGAATTTCGCACTAATGAATATTCAATATCATATTATATTAGGTATATTATTAATATTGTTCGAAACAGATTCAGAAATTCAAAAAAAAACTCATATTTAATTCAGTTATACAAAATTATAATTTGGGAATAAATTTTGACTAATGTTATTATACCTATTCGTGTTATTGAATTATTCAAGGATAACTTTCTAGCTAGGCCTTCCTCCGGGCTTTTTTTATCGTCAGTGTGCAACTCGTCTATATATAATGTGACAAGAGAGATTTCGAAATGGAGGAATGTGATTTTCTGTGATTAAAATGAGATTATGAAGGAACGTTCTGTCATACATAGAAAAGTGTTGAACCAGTGTGACAGGTTTTTAGTTTTTGAAAACAAGAAGAAACAGCAGAGCTCAGTGACTTAGGTAGTAATTTTTCCTCATTATTTTTCTTGTTTACATACAAATTTGTAACCCCCTGAATCAATTTGAAGGAGCTGAAGTATGAAAATATGCAACCACATATGAAATTTCTAAGTTAAAATTGAAGCGGTGGGGAAAAATCCCAAATTGCACCTCCCTTATATCAACCGAATTCACTTGCAGATTTTCAGCCTTCAAACTGAATTAACAGTGGTTGCAGAGATGCGCAATGCTCGAAAATCCCCTGAAAATCTTTAAAAATTCAACATAAAAATTTCGTCGGCAAAAAAAGTCAATTTCAACCCTCTAACTCAATCAGCTAAAGCTGTGAAGGTGCACAAAACCTCAAAACCCACTGAAAAACAAGTCCCACTACATAATAATGGTTCCGGTCGGAGAAAATACTTTATACAGATGATAGGCACTTCATTAGCCTTAACTCAATTCTACCCTCTAACTCAAGTTAGAGGGGGTTTGAGGACACAAACATCCTACAGAAAGCGTTTTTTTTGTAGCTTCATGCACCATCCAAAAGACCTGTAATGCTAAATTTCGGATATGTTTTTCATAATTAATCTCCACATCAGTTTGAAGGTGCCAAAATTTGGACTGAACTTATCCAAATTTAAGTTGTTTTGTTTTGCATGAAATTTTTGATCAAGTATACCTAACTTAATATTGAACCATATCAAATATGTTGACTGAGAAAAGATTTTAAGGATCAAAAATAATTTTCAAATATTCAATATTGTTCATTTACAATAAAAAAATTCAAAAGGTTTCTTAAGATTTATTCAAATTCATAAATTTGTAATGTAGCTTAATTGTTCAAACTCAAACTTTCATTGTTATCGCAGAGAAAATGTTAAAAAATATGTTTTTATTGAAATAAATTATATTGAATATTCAAAATTTTTTTTAATTCTCAACATATTTTCTCGATGACCTTACTCTTGATCAAAAATAATTCATTTGACAAATCTCGTAAACAACTGATACAATTTGGTATCTGGTGCTTGGATTTCATTTTTCAGAATATGCAGAACTTTTAATAAATACTACTTTTTTTTATTAAATTAATAATAAAAATTTTTCCATATGTAGCCAGTCCAGACGTAGACTCACTATATATATATATATATATATATATATATATATATATATATATATATATATATAATATATATATATATATATATATATATATATATATATATATATATAATATATATATATATATATATATATATATATATATATATATATATTATATATATATATATATAATTATATATATATATATATATATATATAAATATATATATATATATATATATATATATATATAAATATATATAGAAACTAGTCTATTATTTAGACTAGTATTCTAGTTTTTCCTCTTCGGTTAGCTAGCTGTATAAAGAAGGATTCGTTAACAGTTTTGCACTAACAACACGTCGCTAACTAGTGTAATTTTCAGTAAAACATAACAGACGTAAACTATTAAATCGTAGGTATCAAAAGAAATGCAACAATTTAAACGTGAACGTCTGGCTGGCTACAATTACCAAGCTGCAGTCCTCAATATAAGTGCGGAACAGGGGACATACGAGTACCACTCAATGAGCAGTTTTATTATATGGGACGATAAATTCCCTCATATTAACGGACACCATGCCCAATTGAACATTCACAAAAAATTTCATCTACTATTCTAACATATTTCAGTTTGGAAAAAGCCCGTTTGATAAATGGGCGAGAAACTATGCACTTAGTAGGTACACTCCAGATAGAGATAGGCGTGCGCGTTAGCTGTATCTGTATATGCGTATTGTTGTTATGTGATTCAGTAGAAGTTGAGTTTAGTGACGATGTAGTCAGAGTTAAGTACCAGTGTTTGTGAATTTGAATGAGATAGTCTATAAAAATATAAGTCTAATATCAGTTATTATGAGAGATTACGGATGAGTTCCACGGGGGAAATTGATTATAATTTCTACAAGAAATCTACCATATATTCGTATAATGATAATCAGGGATCGAAATGAATAATTGAATGAAATAAAATTTTCAACATTCGCAATTATATGTGTCCTATTTCATTTAACACAAACCAATAATAACTAAGAAAGAAAGAACTGATTAGGTTCATAATTAGGTCCTACTTTCAAAAAAATAGATTATAAAATGTTCATTTTCAAATATTTTATTAAAAAATAATTAATTGAAATTTTAAGATTCTTTCATTTATTTTTTTCATTCATTTACTTCTAAAGGTTTCTCAATTTATTTTCTCTCAATCGTTGTCATTGTGCTTCCTATTTAATGCAAGATATATAGCGAAACAACCTTTGTTCCAACCGGGTGTCCCATGACACTCATGAAAATTTTTTTCGATGTACTAGAAAGTATTCATTTTCTTAATTTCTAGAACGTTTAAGGCTTTAAATACCCTCCTGGTGTCTCAGCTGTTTCATCATCCCAAAAAACATTTGTAATATATACCGTGGTAGTAGATATATAAAAGACACAGGTTTTTTATTGCCTCTGATGTGTCAGTGGTTGTAGATTGGCCGTCATGCTGCAGTAAAAGGTCGAATAGATATATACTTTCTGTACTGTGTTCAGTAACTGGAATTAATATCTCACTACATAGTCATTACTTGAGACCAAACCTATATTATATACTTCTGAAGAAGCTGTGTTTTACTGTATCACAGTAAAACAGTTAGCAGATGCTAAATTGTTCAAATTGACTCTATTTTCAGTCTTTAATTGCAGTCTTCAGTGAATAACTAGGCGCGATGCAGTCTATTATGTTAGAAATCAGATCTGCCAATATTAGATGGTAAGAGAAACCACAGAAACCCTCGTAATATACAAAATAGGTACCTACTTAATTATCTGATTTGAAAATTTGTCTCTTAAAAGACATTACTCGTAATTTCCTAAACTTAAATGGTCTGTTATTGTTAAGAAAAAAATTAATAATTGTATATATATATATATATATATATATATATATATATATATATATATATATATAAATATATATGTACCTATATATGTATATATGAATATATATATATATATATATATTTATATATATATATATATATATTTATATATATATATATATATATATATATATATATATATATATAAATATATATATATATAAAAAAATATATATATAAATATAAAAATATAAATATATATATATATAAATATAAATATAAATATATATATATAAATAATATATATATATATATATATATATATATATATATATATATATATATATATATATATATATATATATATATATATATATATTCTTCTTTCAAGTGTAGAAATGTTTGTGGAAATTGTTGTTCATTATTTATTATGCAAGATTTTGAATTGGGGAAATGATTCAAAATCTGGCATAATAAATAATGAACAAATCGAAGTCAGTTCAATATTAAATTTCCACGAACATTTCTACACTTGAAAGAAGAAACACTACAATGTTTTAAATTCATCCGTCTCTGAAACTGAACATACCGTCCGCGTTGAGATTGTTAGGCTTACATTACGTTTTATCAATTTCAGACCTATTTGTCTGGACTATAACGTTTACGATGAGGAATTTCGTTCGAATAACAATCCTCAGTCGAACGATTTATGTTACTTTCAGTTTTGTCCAATTTTACTGGCTCATTAGTATGGATTGCTTGTCTGATCATTGTCCAGGCAAATTGGGTACTTGAGAACAACACGAACGTTGATGCGAGATTAAAATTACTCATGTGGCAGATAGGGATCAATTTTTTTGTTTGGCCTCATGAATAACCATAAAAGTTGAAATAATGATGTATTATATGCCAGAAAATCTTACAGAATTAATTAAAGCATAAGGTCGTACGAATTCAGATTCACGATTAAATTTCTGAAGGTTTTTTTAAATCGATAGAGTATCAGATAATATTAAGCTGACAATTAAATTAAAAATTAATTATTGGGTTTTTATTATTGCGAGTAGTTGATGTTCGGTGCTATGAAGGAATATGTTGAGATAATAGATGGATAAACATATAAATTATTTTCCTATTTGCCATGTTTGCATGCTATGAAGTTTGATGAAATACTAAAGACAGTGCTACTCGAACAGAAAATAGAAATTTAATCAAAATTAAGTGCTTAATAGGTCTTACTGGGGGGAACTTAAATATACTCTGGATTAGAAAATATATGATTATGTGGATTTTTCTTATGGATAGTAAGAATCGAAGATCACGTTGATGTTTTATATTATTCACGTCATGTTATATGCAGCAATTAACTGTTCTTATCTTTGATTTTCATTAAATAAGTTCCTTTTTATTTTGCAAACAATAATCTCTTCTATCAGAGGAAATGTGGGCGTCATGTATTTTAGTACTAATGTTTTATATCAGAACTCCTATGTTTTGTTCGATATTCACCATCTCAGGGGATATTGTTAAATTCTTATATTTTTCGCTTCGACAATTAATTTTGAACTTTTAAAGGCAATAAAGCATATTTTGGTTTTATTTGAAATCGAATGTAATTGCTTTAAAAAAGACAAATAAATAACAATACAACACAGGCAAGAGAAATATATATATATATATATATATATATATATATATATATATATATATATATATATATATATATATATATAATATATGTATATATATATATATATATATATATATATATATATATATATATGTATATATATATATATATATCTAGATATATATATATATATATATATGTATATATATATATATATAATTATATATATATATATATATATATATATATATATAAATATGTATATATGTATATATGTATATATATATATATATATATATATATATATATATATACATATATATATATATATATATATATATATATATATATATATATATATATATATATAACATATAATATATATATATATATATATATATATATATATATATATATATATATATATATATATATATATATATATATATATATATATATATATATATACATATATATATATATATATATGTTTATAAAAATTAGAAGCCCTTTTTGAGATATGAAAATGTACTATGTTAAGGATGTAGTGACTCAGGTATCATATGGGAAAAAAGGGAAGTGTACTCTTTCTTCTTTACCGAGCTTTCGCAATCATTTATTGCTTCTTCAGGGTTTCTAGAAATTATTACAGACATACATTAGTAAAATTATCAAACATGAAAAAACATTATGTTCTCACCGAAAACGAGGTTATAATACATCTAGTTGAGAACTTTGTCCGAACAAACATATGCGTTAAGATACAGGAATGTCCCGGATACATATAAAAATAATAACACTTGAATATACAACATTGGTAACAATTTGTTTGAATTTAGTCTATTGCGTAATTATTATTTTATTCAAGATGATTTGAATGTCAACGATGACAAGTCGAAATTGACGTGCTGGTATTCCATCATTCATCTAATGGTCCATCATAGAGTTCATTTTCTTTTTCTTTTTTTAACAAGTAACTGTAAATATTGCTAAGTTTTTGTGTGTCGGATTTCTTGTTTATAGTAAATTTACTTTTATTAATTTGGATCATTTCATGTAATAATCTTTTATGGTAATTTTTTTCCATTTTTAGTAGGTATTTTCACGCTTTCGAGATCAATCCGATGATCTAAGTTATATGCATGTATTGCTAGTGCACATCGATCCTTGTTTTTTGTGATATCTGATTTATGCAAAGATATTCTACTTCTAACCCATTGGGATGTTTGACCAATATACACACCCTGACAAGCTTGACAGGTTAGCTGGTACACCACATTACTTTTCAAATGTGTTGGTATTGGGTCCTTGAGACTGCTGCTATATAATGATTTCACCGTTTTTTGATTATAAGTTGTCAGTAGTACCTTTTCGTCTCTGAAAATAGATTTAATCATGGATGTTAGTTCTCTTATGTTCGGGAAAGATGCATAAAGTTTCTGTTCTGTGTCCTTTTTCTCTTGTTGTACATCAGACCCAGTTTTTGGGTGTTGTATCTGAACCGTATAAAAGTTTATTTATCAAAACAGCTGGATATGAATTTTGTCTTAAAATTTCGAATAATTTTTTTAATCCATTCTGTTTGAAGGTTTCATGGCATATTCTAACAATTCTCTCTTTCATTCCCTCAATAAAATTAATTTTTATATTCATATTATGGTCAGAGTGGTAAATTATGAATTTATTCGATGATGTATTCTTTCTGTACCAGTTTAATTTGATAATGTCGGTATACTTTTGTGTCGAGAAACGGAACTCCTTGTTCATGATCTTCCATCTCAATAGTAAACTGCAGATCTTTGCAGTAGGAATTGAAACATTTCATTGGGTGTTCAATTTGATCCTCCGGTAAGGCTATAATAATATCATCAACAAATTTTTTTATAAATGGTATTTTGAATTTCAACTTATTTATGCTCTTATCCAGTAAATCATCCATTACATACAATGATATAATTGGACTTAGTTTTAACCCCATTCCACAGCCAAATATTTGTTGGTAGAATTTACCACGAAATGTACAATAGTTGTTTTCAAGAATTAACAAAGTGATCTCCAGGAAGAGTTCCTTATCAATGTTCGTATGATCCTGAAGTCCCACTTTTTCTCTAGAATTTTGATGATGTTGTTTTTTTCCAAATTTCCAAAAAGGTTTACCACGTCGAATGATGCTATTTTATGATCGTTAGGAAGCTGGAAATCATTAATTTGGTTTGCGAAGTCAAACGTATCTTTTATGTAGTAATCATTATTTGTGTTATATGCTGCCTTCAGAATATCAGCCACCAACTTCGATAGTTTTGTCATTGGACTATTTACACCTGATATAATGGGTCTTAATGGGATATCTGGTTTATGAACTTTCGGGTTTCCATATATTCTTGGGCACGTTGAGTTATATGTTTTCATTTCCTTGGTTTGTTGTTCACTGATATATCCTTTCTTGCACAATATAGATAAAAATTTAATACATTTATTCTGTACAGTCTGGGTTGTATCTCTGGGCAACTCCCTAAAGTCTTTTGAATCAAGTATAGATTGTTTTTTTCCCTCGTATTCACTTTTATTCATTAACACAGTTATTCCTCCCTTATCACTGTCCAAAACTATCAGGTCGTCGTTGTCTTTCAAGAATTTTTTTGTGTCTTTATACCATTTTTGTAAACAGGAATTTTTGCTGTTATTTTCATGGGTGAAATTGGTAATTATGTTTGTTGCCTGCGCTCTTAGTACATTTCTTTTGTCCTCAGATACTCCTAGTAGAACGTAATCTAAGTCAGCTATAATATTTTCCACTTTTATGTCTTTTTTAGTGGTCGGTATACTGAATTTAGAGCCAAGTGATAAGATGCTCTGTACTGGTTCTGGAAGGGTTCTGTCAAGTTTTTTAGCCATTTTTCTTTAATATCTATCTTATTTCCTTTTTTTCTACACAAAAAACCAGATATCCCATTAAGACCCATTATATCAAGTGTAAATAGTCCAATGACAAAACTATCGAAGTTGGTGGCTGATATTCTGAAGGCAGCATATAACTCAAATAATGATTACTACATAAAAGATACGTTTGACTTCGCAAACCAAATTAATGATTTCCAGCTTCCTAACGATCATAAAATAGCATCACTTTTTGGAAATTTGGAAAAAAACAACATCATCAAAATTCTAGAAAAAAAGTGGGATTTGATTCAGGATCATACGAACATTGATAAGGAACTCTTCCTGGAGATCACTTTGTAAATTCTTGAAAACAACTATTGTACATTTCGTGGTAAATTCTACCAACAAATATTTGGCTGTGGAATGGGGTTAAAACTAAGTCCAATTATATCATTGTATGTAATGGATGATTTACTGGATAAGAGCATAAATAAGTTGAAATTCAAAATACCATTTATAAAAAAATTTGTTGATGATATTATTATAGCCTTACCGGAGGATCAAATTGAACACACAATGAAATGTTTCAATTCCTACTGCAAAGATCTGCAGTTCACTATTGAGATGGAAGATCATGAACAAGGAGTTCCGTTTCTCGACACAAAAGTATACCGACATTATCAAATTAAACTGGTACAGAAAGAATACATCATCGAATAAATTCATAAATTACCACTCTGACCATAATATGAATATAAAAATTAATTTTATTGAGGGAATGAAAGAGAGAATTGTTAGAATATGCCATGAAACCTTCAAACAGAATGGATTAAAAAAATTATTCGAAATTTTAAGACAAAATTCATATCCAGCTGTTTTGATAAATAAACTTTTATACGGTTTCAGATACAACACTTGGACCTGGGTCTGATGTACAACAAGAGAAAAAGGACACAGAACAGAAATTTTATGCATCTTTCCCGAACATAAGAGAACTAACATCCATGATTAAATCTATTTTCAGAGACGAAAAGGTACTACTGACAACTTATAATCAAAAAACGGTGAAATCATTATATAGCAGCAGTCTCAAGGACCCAATACCAACACATTTGAAAAGTAATGTGGTGTACCAGCTAAACTGTCAAGCTTGTCAGGGTGTGTATATTGGTCAAACATCCCAATGGGTTAGAAGTAGAATATCTTTGCATAAATCAGATATCACAAAAAACAAGGATCGATGTGCACTAGCAATACATGCACATAACTTAGATCATCGGATTGATCTCGAAAGCGTGAAAATACCTACTAAAATGGAAAAAAATTACCATAAAAGATTATTACATGAAATGATCCAAATTGATAAAAGTGAATTTACTATAAACAAGAAATCCGACACACAAAAACTTAGCAATATTTACAGTTACTTGTTAAAAAAAGAAAAAGAAAATGAACTCTATGATGGACCATTAGATGAATGATGGAATACCAGCACGTCAATTTCGACTTGTCATCGTTGACATTCAAATCATCTTGAATAAAATAATAATTACGCAATAGACTAAATTCAAACAAATTGTTACCAATGTTGTATATTCAAGTGTTATTATTTTTATATGTATCCAGGACATTCCTGTATCTTAACGCATATGTTTGTTCGGACAAAGTTCTCAACTAGATGTATTATAACCTCGTTTTCGGTGAGAACATAATGTTTTTTCATGTTTGATAATTTTACTAATGTATGTCTGTAATAATTTCTAGAAACCCTGAAGAAGCAATAAATGATTGCGAAAGCTCGGTAAAGAAGAAAGAGTACTTTTCCCTTTTTTCCCATATGATACCTGAGTCACTACATCCTTAACATACTACATTTATATATATATATATATATATATATATATATATATATATATATGTATGTATATATATAATATACATATATAAATATATATATATATATATATATATATATAATATATTATATATATATATATATATATATATATATATATATATATATATATATATATATATATATATATATATATATATATATATATATATAATATATATATATATATATATATATATAGATATATAGATATTTAAATATAAATTTATATTTATATATTTAATTATAATTATATATTTATATTAATATATTTATATATATATGATTATATATATGTATATATATATATATGTATATATATATATATATATGTATATATATATGTATATATAATTATATATATATATATATATATATATATATATATATATATATATATATATATATATATATGTGTGTGTGTGTGTGTGTGTGTGTGTGTGTGTGTATCTATATGTATTGTGTTGGCTTATGATAATTTGAGGTAGTGTGTTGATTTCTTGCAATTCCTTATCGATTCGACATTGTTTGCTACCCGCAGCGAAAAAAATTGGATACATGCCTCGGGCGTGATTTCTCCAACCTTCAGACGTGGTTCTACGTATCATAGACAATGACCATTAGATGATCCATTGATTCACTTTTTCGAGTCGTGTTCGTTTTTCTTCTTGTCGAAGAGAGATATAATAAATCAGCTAGCATGGACATTTATTCATACAGTAAATCATTAAAAAGAACAGCACCGGGCATATTCATTGCTAATAAATTTCAGAACAATTCACAGTTCGGAATATTGCTGATAAAAATCGACGCAATTCACTCTGCCAGGGCTGGATTTGAAGAAATCAGGATAGGCTCAATCATTGATTGCGGTAGTTTCATGGAAGGAAAAGGTAACTTCAAAGAAACAATTAAAGTATTACGATAAATTGATTATTTGTAGGAAAACTTTCGTTTCTATACAAAAAAACACAAAAATCTTAGAACTTTTCTAAATGTAAAACATGTTATATCAAAATATTCACCCTAATTTTAGAGATTTATTTTGGCTTGATGAAAAAATAGCTCTTATATTAAAATTCGTACTTTTTTCTCAGTTATATCCCGAAATGAGCACCTTAGGTATAACAGACGGATACAGACGAATATAGTTTAGAATAATACTAACTGAAACAGAATTCTTGAGTATTTCTGTGATGTAATTAAATGTGATATTACAACAAATTTCTTCATTTTAATACTTTTACATTCTTCAGAAATAAAAGTTTTCATAAATTAATATTTATGACACTAAGTAGAATGAAGTAGCTCAAGAAAATTGAACAATTTACAATATTGTATCAACTTCAATAATTAGCAGTTGTTATAATAATATCTGTTTTGAAATGTTTACCCCAAATCAAAAATTTTTTAGTACTGGCAAACGTGGTGACCACGTTTGAAATTCGCGTAGGAAAACATATCTTATGTGATTTATAATATGGAAAACTCTGTCAAGTAAACGCACGATATAGAATTAGTTTGCATACGTTGAAAACAAATCGTTGCTTGTAATAGAACTAAATTTATTATGTTCTTGCTCAATAATTAAAAGGCGTAAACTGGTGCAAAGCAATTATTGCAGTTGATTCTTTTAACGTAATCTGCAGACTATTAATCGATTTGCTGCCTGTTTCAATAGTCAGATCTAATTTTCGATAAAAAGAGACGTTACATTTCATTTATGGTAGCCGTCTGATTGAAAATTAATCCCAAGATACTGTGGCTACTTCCCCGTTGAAATTGA
>JARQZK010004366.1:350000-387500 GCA_030704885.1 Cynegetis impunctata
AGAATGACCGACCACACCCAGTTACATAAAAGCGAGCAGAATATGTTCAATTAATATTGTCAATTATCCTGCGGCATTAAAGAAATTATTATAATCGAAATTGATCGATTCTGAATTCTCTCAATGGCTGCTTTTGTTTAGCAACAAATGTTTGTGGGTATGAATATAATGCGATATTGAAAAGTAGTGTAAGGAAGAGTTATTGTTGTTTATTAAAGGTTTTGGTTTTTGAGAAAACTGTAATCGTTTTGTGAAATAAGTATTAGATTTATTTGCTTTTTATGAACAATAAAATTTTCACTAAATTGTGGTTTTATCTATTTATTATGAGTAAATTTTGATGAATATTCATTGAAAAGGAAACTATGTGAAATATTGTAACTCAAGCTGCATGTATGGTATTGCTTAAAACAATCAGACTCACCTTTTGATATCTTAGACCTTCAAGTAAGTTCCATGTAATTCCGTTATTTATTTCATTAGTACTTTTTAATTTATTTTCTTTTCTTCGATTTTTGAAGATTCAATTGAATATTACCATAGAAAGACAAATAGTTTGAGCTTTTCACTTGGTTAATTATTGGAAATGAACATCAGAATGTATCAATAATCAACATATTCGTATGATAACAAAATTATTGGCAATATTCATGATAAAAAAGGACCAGAAGTATCAAGGGACATCCGGTTGAAAAAAAGCTACATTCGCTATATATTATGTATTGAATACCAGGCACAATGAAATAAATTAACAATGTTTGAGAGTAATTTACAGAAAAACTAAATAAATGAAGGAATGATTATAAAAGTATAATTTTTAGTTACGAAAATAAACATCTTATTATAAATAAGGTATTATAATAATATGGACTTATCATGAATTTAATCAACAGATTCAATCTTAGTAACTATTGGTTCGCGGCAACTTCAGTAGAACAAACATGATAGCGATTCAATTTGATGTAAATATATCTTACTAAAATTCAAACTGATACTTAACTGATTTCATCATCGCTTTCCTCAACTTTTACTGAATCCCATTCACAATTCATTATTTACCAACCACATAACAACTATTCAAATATACTAATACAGCTGACTCGCACTCCTAGTAACGTCGTGTCGGACACAGTTCAATATTTCATTCAGTTGTTTGGATCACTCTCCTCGTTCTAAATTTTCTATAATTACAATTATTATTCATCTTTTCTCTATAATTTTCGAAATTGCATGAACTGAATTTTTGTTTTGAATCTGTTTCCTTCAATTATTCATTTTGATCCTTGATAATCATTTTGTACTAATAGATAATAGATTTTTTGTAAAAATTATAATCGATTCTCCACTTCGTAATACGTAATCTATTATAATACACTGACATACTCATAACTTTCTAGTATCTTACTAAAATTTATAAACTCTTTTACTTACTTGAATTCATCATCAAATGTCTTAATCACGTCATCATCAAATTGCCTGAATCACTTCCACCTTTCATTCTTTATTTATAAAATCACAATAAATTAATAATCTTTGGAAGTATTTGAATAAAAATGAAAGGTTATGAATATTATGATTCAAACGAGTTTATACGAATACGGCTAACACACAATCCAAGCAACCCTGTCTTAACTGTTACACATTTTTGGCCTAGCTTTCAGCCGATAAGTGTATGGAGTGTAACGTGCGATAATGAACATCGTTAAAAAAATTTGTGTCCTCAGAAATCAGTTTTCGTCAATTTGGAATCTCCGACGTTTGTAACCTTGATTCTATTGATCCAAAAAACAAATTACAAATTCTGAATTGTTTTTTCACATTTTGTCTGAATAATAAAGACGAAACCAATAAATGTATCGTTGGATGGATGTTTATTATTACGCGAAAGAAAAAATTGAAACCTGCAGTGAGTCAACATTATTTTTATAGTCGTGCAAGCTGAACATAATCAATAATTCAAATGAGAAAACAAGCGATACAGAGAAATCGATTTTCGGAAATTATTCGATTTCCCTGAATAGAAACATTTCCACGCCCACGCTGAATGATGAATAATTAATGATTTACTCAGTTCTAGAAATTATAAAATTACAGTAATGAATTTCTATGATTATTATCTTTGACGAGTTCAGAACTTTTTCGTTGTAGCTAATTAGTTGGATATTTCTTCGTCCTCGAGTAATTGGCAACCTTTTCAACAGCCTTGGAAAAAACTCCATAATATTCATACTGATTTTATTTCCTCGTTTACGCATGAAATATTATCCTTTTTGGCGAATCGCATTTGCCCGTATCTATAATGACCAATCGGGGTGTGGTCATTTTGAATGCTCGGTTTTAATCCAATTTTTCTGATGTAGTGCTAGCAAAAAAAGAAAACGTATCGAAATCCGTACGAGAAAGTATGTCGAAATTCGGAGTGGACATTCTCGAACATCACAAGTACATTACGTAGTAACTTTTATTTCATTATGAAATATTGTAGGCATAATCGTTCATGTTAATGAAATAAATATCCAAGTGACATTCAATCTTAAGTGTCTTGGCTACAAGCATTATCGAGTTGTTTAAATTATAATTGTTCAATCGGACAAGCGGCCTTAATCTGGACATGAAAGTACAATGGATTAACGTTTTTAACATTATAAATTGTTCATAACATTTTGGTTTTTAATGTCGCAATGAAGTGAAGTCATTATCATATTTTTTGAATATATATATATATATATATATATATATATATATATATATATATATATATATATATGTGAGGAAGAATATAATTTTGTATGGTTTGCATAATTATATATATATATATATATATATATATAATATACTATATATATATATATATATATATATATATATAAATATATATATATATATATATATATATATATATATATATATATATATATATATAGGAGAAAGAGGATAACTATTTGTAGGGACTGCAGCAATGTGAAAGGAAACTCTTTGAAGTTTTTCCAAGCTTTCGGAATCGTTTATTCCATCATCAGGGAGAATCTGTCGTGAGGATGATTACATAGATGTCGATAATACGATATAAGAAACATTGAAAATGATGCTATTTGTTAAAAAATTAGAAAAGTTGATACATTTTTGAAGTTATAATTAAATTTCTGAATTGAAAATAAAAAAAATGAGTGACACCGATTTGTCATTTCGTTCAGAAATTTAATTATAACTTCAAAAATGTATCAACTTTTCTAATTTTTTAACAAATAGCATCATTTTCAATGTTTCTCATATCGTATTATCGACATCTATGTAATCATCCTCACGACAGATTCTCCCTGATGATGGAATAAACGATTCCGAAAGCTTGGAAAAACTTCAAAGAGTTTTTTTTTACATTGCTGCAGTCCCTACAAATAGTTATCCTCTAAACTAGTCAGCGACTACCCTCCTCTTATATATATATTTATATATATATATATATATATATATATATATATATATATATATATATATATATATATATATATATATATATATATATATATATATATACATATATACATATATATATATATATATATATATATATATATATATATATATCTATATCTATATGTATATATATATATATATATATATATATATATATATATATATATACCTATATATATATTATATATATATATATATATATTTATATATATATGTATGTATATAGATATAGATATATGATGAGATGATATGGACAGTAATTGTTTCAGTCTTAAAAAAAATGTTTTCTTCGAAATGTTTTGAAGAAGTTAGAAATTGAAACGAAATGTAAAAAAGCTTTTCACACCGAAATGCTATTCAATGCATTCTTCACGAAAATTATCCAAGAAGAGTAATATCGAATTTTTTCATAAGAGAAACTGAACTGCAATTATGTAATTTTGATAAGAATCACTCCATTTTCGATTGCGACCAGGCGTATCGTTGCATGTTATGTTTTTCATTTAGGCTAAGTTTTCAGCCAGCCTATATTTTTGAATAGAATAATTTAAAATATGAGACTTGAGAGCTGAAATGATAGTGCAAAAAGGCTTTCAGTTAGCGTCTTAAAACTAATCGAATTTAATATAATATTTATTGAATTAACGCTTAAAAGACATTCAACGTTTGTTCAGCAGAGTAAATTGAACAAACCGGTCCTTCAGGCTTTATTAAAAAAAAATTTATAACATACCTTACAATAATATGTGTTTCTTCAGTTCTATTATAATACGCAAACAGCATCTTCAATTTTACAGCTATTATTCTACAATTTCGCAGATCCCTAGAAAGAGCGAAGAAAATTCAAACATTTTCTCTTAAAGGACCCGGTTATTATAGAGATTTGATGATGTTATCATAGAACAGTTGTGGGTGGAGAAGTTCTTGGTAGCTAGAATAATATACTGATGACCTTACAAAGGTTATTTCAACTTGGCATGAAGCCGCTCTTAATATATTCTTGAATTGCCCACGCAGCAAACAGTTTATCGACATAAAGCAGACTGTAGAAGCTAATTGTTGCTCATTAAACAATGATGAAATATGTTTGAACTAGGTAATTCAATTCAGAATGGGTTTCATTCCCTTTATGTTTTGTTCTCACATCTCACATTCTGAGAGTTAGTGAAAAATTAACTCATAAAATATTTATTTAAAGAACGAAATGGAGGTTCCTCAGCCGGAATTGGGTTTCTCTTATCAGCTGTTTTCCTTTTGAACAACTCAAAGTTAACGAAAAAAACAGAACTGTGAGCTATGCTTCTAGCTTGATTGACCTATTTTAAACGGTCCGTTTCACCAAGAGGCCGCCAGTTTATCTGGGAATATTACAGCGAGACTGTATGGCATCATACGGTGCACCTATATAGCCGATTTCCAAGTATCTGGGCTATATCCTGACGTAATGAATAGCATTTTCGTGAGAAAAGCTAATACAAGTACATATTTGGACCCTAGAACCTACCTATGTCAGCTGCTGACCAAGTGCTTCAATTTAGGTCCATGCAGAAGCCATGCCCGATTTAATGATACCATTAAGACAATGATGAAGTATCATTACTGTAGTGCATTTTGTCCAGGCTAGACAAATATTGTTCGTCATAGAAAAATGGATATTTTGAAGGGCTCTCCCACTCCAGGGACCACCAAGTGTGGCGCATCATCAGAAGGGCCTTGCTGAGATTTTTACTAAATGGTGTTTATACTATAAAAGTAAACAGCTTCTAGGACCCACACAAAAGTTCAGTTCTAGCTATCTGATATATTAATACTCACAGAAATAACGAATTTTACTATGAACTTGTTACCTATACCATGTATCATCAGATTCTTTGTTTATATGATTGGCATGCCTTATTGTTGAAATTTAAATTGATGTATCACAAGGTAGGGATTGTCATTTGACATTTTCAAGAATGAGAATCTTTGAATTGGCTATAACGATTTGAAATTTTTCCTTTAGTATAAAGTCTTACTTGTTCTTCAATTTTTTTTAATTAAGTTTATTACAGTCGGAGAATGCTTATTCAGTTAAATCAGTATATAGGTTGACTGTAAGTCAACGTAGTAAAAGAAAAATCTACTATATTTTGACTGAGAGCATATTTATAAGGTGAACTGATATATTTTAAAATATCCTCCGAAGTTTTATATATACGAATATGTACGCTCATACTTTCCTACAGAAAAATTGTACGTAATTTTTCACCATAAATTTAAATCATTTTAGGATCTGAATGCTCACAGTATCACATATTATCGTTTTATAATTTCTGTAATTATAATTTTATGGTTTCAATATTAACTACCAGTATAAACAGGTAGTACGGGACAAAAACACTCATTATGTGGTACTTTTATTGTGCAGATCGAAAATGATTGGTTTTTACCGACAAAATTGAAGTTTATTTCTGTTAATAACGATGTTATTCTTGGCCAACGTCTAAACTATTGCAGTTTTGACGGTTTGAGTTCATATTTTTCTTGTTTCTTCTCCAAGTTTCATCTCGCAAATATCACATCTTCGGCGGAAACAAAAGCACGTTGCTCAATTTCTGTGTAAGCAGAACTTGAAGACAATGATCATGTTATCTGCGAAGCAAGGTCATCATTAATGATTGCACGAGCAAATTATAGGGTTATCGATCTTGTGCAATTTTTCAAATCCTTATTAACTTTCTCCATTAACATTCGCCGAATGCACCATTTCCTCGATTGTTACATTATAACGATTATGCTAACAATCTGCGAAACTCTTGACACATTTCAAAATAACTTTTGGATACTTAATGATATTACAGTGACGCTATGTGATATTTCTGATTTATGCTCCAAATTTACGCCCAGTTTTAAATATCAGCTGGTTTTTTGAGAATAACGAGGCGACTGCGTTGTGCAAGATATTACACTTGCTCTAGTTCGGTGCACGGCTGTCACTTGTTATCAAAAATGGCGATACGCCTGGTCGCAATCGAAAATGGAGTGATTCTTATCAAAATTACATAATTGCAGTTCAGTTTCTCTTATGAAAAAATTCGATATTACTCTAATGATCGTTGCGTTCTTGGATAATTTTCGTGAAGAATGCATTGAACAGCATTTCGGTGTGAAAAGCTTTTTTACATTTCGTTTCAATTTCTAACTTCTTCAAAACATTTCGAGCAAGAACAGGTTTAGTAACTCATCTATGTGTTTACTTATATATAGTTAGTTTTGAGAAATCAATGAAACGTCCAATAACAAAATCAGCAGAAAATGTGGGATTGCGCAAAACTTCAAAAATCACACCTGAAAACAACAAGAAAGGGCAGCGAAAAAAAAAACTTTCGAAGACGGTTTTATTTTAGCTCCATGCAAGCTCGAAAAAGTTGAATTTCGGATACATTGTTCAC
This sequence comes from Cynegetis impunctata, assembly GCA_030704885.1. NCBI lineage: Eukaryota > Metazoa > Arthropoda > Insecta > Coleoptera > Coccinellidae > Cynegetis > Cynegetis impunctata. The sequence continues at coordinate 356,906 of JARQZK010004366.1, forward strand.
AATTAATTTCTTCATATTTTGCAACTTCGTTTGCTCATGCACCTCCTTGCCAAAAGTTTGAAAATTCCAAAATTTCTGCGCGTGCAGAATTAGTTCAACCATTAGCACGGTGCCTTGTTGTCTGTAAGTATACGTGAGGTAATAGAACTTAAGTGTTTCAACAATTTAAGTTTAAAGATTTTAAAAAAGTCCACAAAATGTTCAAAATGTCAATAAACAGTTTGCATGGAACCTAAATTATATTAATTCTTGTGACCAAATACCAAGAACATTATTGTATCAAAAATTTTAATATCGTTATATTCATATATACTGTTTTTTATATCGAAGAAAATACTCTTTCTTAAAATGTTTCCATATCGCAGACACGCTCCTCATTAACATTTTAATTGTAAAAAAGATAATTCGAGATTTTACGCACTAAATTGAATCATATGCAAGGACAATTATCTACCAACTTTTTTTGTAGTATAAAATATTCGTAGTTTGAAATCTTCAAAAAAAAAACTGAATTATTGCAGAACTGTGATTATTTAGTAATGAATTGTGAATAGTGAAATTTATTTATTGCTCTCTGCTCTATTATTTTAATTAGTATAGTTAAATGTTATAGCAAGGAAACCTCATTAAATAATTATCGAATGTGTTCACATAACTTCTTCATGGTCATAATATCTTAATATCTGAACGATTGGTTTCGATGACCTTCACAGTATAATGACACGATATAATGATAATAAATTGTAGTAATTGCTTAAAAATGAGGGGAACGTCCGAAAATTGAAAATATTGAAAATTCTGTATTTATCTATTTCATTTTCTTATATTTATGTTCGTCGAAATTGTTTCTCACTATTATTAGGTAGAAGTTCAATTTTATTTTAATTTTTATTTCTAGTATCATTTATAATTCAATTATTTTATTATATTTTAAAAAATTTTTGAACAGAAATTAATGATTGTAATTTGTTTGTGAAAAAATACTGAAACTGTCAATTGTGGGGCAAAATCGAAGAAATGTCAATCTATTCAAAGTATTTCAACGATTCAATTCGATTCAAATGAACATATTTTCATTCACTAAACATAAATTGATTCCAAAAAACTACGAATGTGATTTTCGGATAGTGAAAATTTCACCGCCCTAATAATCAATATATGAGGCATTTTTCATTAATCATCGTCATCGGTTATTCATAAACTGAAAAACTTACTTCTAATAAACAAACACATGATAAACTTTCTTGACATGTTCAAATTTAAAGATACAGATAAGGACCTCTGTATGAAAGGATGAACCTGTTGTTTATTGTTGTGGAAAATCATGATATTAAAAGATGGAAGTGGTGGATTTTATTCAATTACCAAGGTTTCAGGAAAATCCATTATTAACTTGTTGTTGACTGCAAGAAGAAAAAAATCGTTCATATTCATTTGAAGAAAATTACTTCATATTTCTCTATTTCGCAATGATCTAAATTGAGAACAAGAAACATTGAACCAATCTGTATATCTGTGGAGGCATCTGCTATCAAACTCAACTTATTCTTGTACCTTGTTTTCAGAGAAACACAGGATCAACTTGTTTGCGATTGAGAGAAAAGAAAATTCATTCATTTTGAGAAAATTTTATTGATATTTATTTCGCAGTTATATGAATTGAGAGACAAACAACTTGAAGCAACCTGTATATACGCCGACGCCTCTGCTATTCAACCAAACTTCAGTATTATGCAGGTTACAACAAAATATATTTAACTGGATCATTAAAAATCGATGTGCTCTTTTTTCCGTGGCCAACTTATAATTTATAATCTTCGAATTTAACATACACATTGTTGCAACACTGCCCTTTACTCTTTTCTGTTACATGCATTGCCTCATATTCACTTTCGTTCAACAGTGGTTCCGAATATGACCTATATTTCGGTCAATTCGAGAAATTGCTAATTGTAAATTGTCCGACGAGTTTTTTTTTTGTTTTTGAATCGAAGACGTATGAGAAAGTTCGACAGGATACTTCTTACTTGCGATATGCCAAAGATGCCTCAAAACTTCAACGGTTAACGATTGGGCTTGACATTTACTAATGAATCTGACAGCGGAGAGTTCACTAGAAATTTCCTGAACAAACAAGAATTGATGAATTTCATGGACGATGATGCTTGATGAGAAATTAATATACTTCAAATACAATACTTACAAACTATTTCTCAAATTGACATTCTACCCATTTTTGATTTGACTGAACCATAATCGAATATTTTGAATGATACCGCTGGAATTTGGACAGGTGTCGAGACTTATGAGTTTCTCCCTATCACTATCTGCGATTTCATATTATTTATTGGAATACATTGAGTAAGGTGATGTATAAGATATAAAAAAATCAGATTTTGAGAACTTTTATTACGTTTTGCACAATTTCTATGTTTTGTCATTTAAATTATATATACTGACAATGATAGTATGAAAATTACGAGAGTATGGTAGATATTATTAGCAATGATTTTAAAGTGTACAAATAATGCTCAAATGTAAATTTCCTATTATCATTTCCCAGTTTTTAAATTTCATATTAATCTACTGATGAAGGAGGTTCGCCTCCGAAACATTTAGAAAATATAATTAAAGGAAAATTTTAATTGAATTATCAATTAAACAAAACCTGTAACTTCTAAAGAAATATAAATATTTATATGTATATATATATATATATATAAATATAAATATATAAATATAAATATATATATATATATATATATATATATATATATATATATATATATATATATATATATATATATATATATATATATATATATATGTATACATATTGCCATCTTTATTCGCTGTTGTAATGAAAGTTAATGAATGGCAATTGTTTTCTATAATTGTGTATAATTGTATATTCTTTGAACAATAATTTGGTCATCAAGAGTGCCACTTAATATTTTTTCATTCATCAAGCGTCTACTCAACTCTCTATATAAAAATCTCAGTGAACAATTAGTCCTATTTGGCACAATTTATCATAGTCATTTCACTAGCAAAATTCAGAAAATTAAATCAACCAACTAGATTGACATAAGCATCTTAGCGCGAATATCACAGCCTTTGGTTACGGTTTATCAAGGTCGATTTTGTTGTAGAAAAACAACCATATAGCGAGAATATGTTAACGATATCCGATTGATACTGATATATCAGATAATAATAAGGTAGGTTCTTTCTTTTCAATTTCGAATACTAATTTGATATTATTCGCAACTAATGAGTTGCTAGTTTTTTAATTATCGATAAAATTTCAATCCACTTTCACTGCACCTAAATCTTGATTTTTCGCTTATATAAAGTTCTTCCTACCAACGACGGGGTGAAGAAAAGAAACTGATTTCAAAATAACCGTGAAATTTGTTGAGAAATATCCTCCTCATAATCTATATAAAAATAACCTTCTATTTTTATGTTATACACATTGAATTTGAAACCAAATTACTCCTTCCTGTTTATCAGTGAACTAGATGTAATAGACAAAGGTGTGTATTATAAAATTAAGTAATCAGTAATTAAAACAGTCTATTTAAGGATCAGTATCTATAAAAATTTAACATCTTATGCAGATATCGTTTTAGGATTGTATTACAGTATTAACCGAAGCTATAACAAAATATTTTACTACCTAATTATTGAGATGTGCGTGTTAAACAAGATGATTGAGAGGTATGGAAATACGACATGTACACAAAAGATCAAAGGTTTTTCTACACAATTTCCGCTCTCTACTATACCGAAGAAGATAGGTCTATAATATATTTACGTACTGATTTAAATAATGATTAATTTTATGAAATTTTCATTGGGCAAACATAGCTAATAACAGTGTGACAAATTTTTCATTTTCTCTGATAATAAACATATATCGGAATGAAATTTTCTCAATATAGAATCTTGTCATTAATTCAATGGAAATTAAATGTGATCATCGTCGGCATGATCATTAAGTGTGGTTTTCGAAAATTTTCGTATAATAAGTATCCAATGAATTAGTGAAAATGAAGCTATAAAGCAACGACAACTTAATAGCCATCAGTGATGGGCAAATGAATGATAAGATACTGACGACAATAAGCTTTGCTTGAAGAAACTATGAGTTAGGGGAAAGTACTGAGTTAATTATGACTTTTTGAAATTTAATAAATTTTAACGATAATTTTATTGGTTTGTCATTTAAAATTATCAGTTAATTGGCTATCATTTTTACGAAAGGCATTAGTTTACTTCCTTTCCATGAAACTCGTGAAAACAATAGAATAAAGAGTACATTGAAAGTGTTTACTATATTTACTGCAGATGGCATTCCGGGGTAACTTCAACGCAGGTGGCTCTCCAGAATGTTTAGATTAATTACATATCATGAAATTCTAGACAATAATAGAAATAGTAGAGTTTGACATTTCTCAATATAATAGAAATAGTAAACTTCGATATTTCTCATCTTTTTCTCTGCGGAAGGTATTCCAAATTTTCGTGAGTGTAAAATTTACTTGCGTTGCGTGAAATTCGTGAGGACAACAGAAATATACACTTTTGAATTTCACAACACATTCACTATGAAGTGCTATAAGTGGCTTTCACAACAATCTGGTAGCATTCCGGAATGTAAATTTAATTTGATTCCATGAAATTCGTGAAAACACTAGAAGCAGTACACTTTTGAATTTCTCAACCCATTCAACATGCATGTCATTCTAGACTGTTATAAGTGGATTTCACATAATCTCGTGGCATTCTAGAATGTTGAATTTAATTTGATTCCATGAGATTCGTGAAAACACTAGAAACATTACACTTTTGAATTTCTCAACACATCCAACATGGATGTCATTTTGGAGTGTTATAAGAGGCTTTGACAATAATCTGGTGGCATTCCAGAATGTTAAATTCAATTTGATTCTTTAAAATTCGTGAAAACACTAGAAACAGTACACTTTCAAATTTCTCAACACATTCACCGAGGATGTCATTCAGGAGGGTTATAAGGGACTTTCACAACAATCTGGTGGTATTCCAGAATGTTAAATTTTATTTGATTTCATGAAATTGGTGAAAATACTAGAAACAGTACACTTTCAAATTTCTCAACACATTCACAACAAATGTGATTCTGGAGTGTTATAAGTGGGTTTCATCGCAATCAGGAGAAATTCCAGAATGTTAAATTTACTTCAGTTCAATGAAATTCGTTGAAAGAGAACGATTAGTACACTTAGAATTCTTGGAACCAATTCATTGCGGAAGGCATTCTGGAATGCCATAAGTTGCATTTATAGCCATTATGTAGCATTCCATTATGTTTATTTTACTTCCGTTCCATGAAGTTATTTTTCCTGATGCTTCTTCCTTGGCATCTCCAGCGGCTCCCATCAAACGAAATAAGCTGAAATTTGTTATCTAGGTTTTTTTTTGAGTAAAAACAAAACTTTTTCAACCATTTGCCATTTTTACGTAGATTTTTCTTATTTTTTCGTGGTTGTTAAAAATGTACTCAACTCTACAGCTTCTGTAGATTGAGTTAGGGGGTGGCCATGTGTTACGTGGATTAAGTTCATATTTAAATACGATCATTTGTAAGTTTCAATTTTTTTTCTCAACCACGCTACACTTCACGGAGACTATTTCGTTCGAATCGCATCTCGACCTGCTCTGCTATAAATACGCGATGGCCTTCGTGATTTTTGTTTTTTATCCAATGAAATTAATTAATGTCTAATTTTTATTTTGTTTTGCTATTAAAATATGGTTCTGCAAACCACAATTTATACCGTTCGAATTGCGTGTCGACGCGGTGCAATTTGCACGAAAAATACGGCCTTAGTGCCAGAGCTCTGCTGCTCAAGCTTTTTTAAATTTTACTTCAGCTTATATTTGTGAACATTTTGCTTTGAGATATTGACGCGTTAGCAGTATATAGTTCGAAATAAATTTATCAAATGGATTATCTGCAAAATGTACGTTTCATCATACTAACTAATTTCAAGTTAACTACTTTTTTTAGATTTCTATTGTATTTGTTTTTTTAAGGTAATTCTAAAATTTGATCAACCATAAAAATCTGGATAAAGAACGCTACCTCAGACTTTATGCGAAGGTGCCATGAATATGTTAGAGCAGCCAATACTAATTTTCATGGTTTTTGTATAAGACAATCGAACAAATATCAAAAAGAAGAACGAAGATCATTTGTCTCCCGAATAGAAAATTAATCAAATCCATTTAATAATTATCAGCTACTGACTCCGAAGAATTATCGAACAAATTGTAAAACTACTGATTAATAGAGGGCATTACTAATAATTCAGTGAACTATTTAATGTATTGAATATCTAAAGCTTGAATACCGTAAGGAGCATTATCATTATTTCATCATCTATCCAGATTTGAAATGCTGTAAATAAGTCAATTCCATAAATTGGTAACGTATGAAGTGCCACAGAGATATAGATGGTTATTGATTGCACCAGGTCCTAGGGTAAGATAACCGCATGAGTAATTAGTTACTTACATTCACTTTGTCACATTCTACCTAACTCGCGACACGGGAGACAAACTGCAAGCTGGTTCTAACGGTGTATTTATTTATCTACGTGAAATTTCCAACTAAGGACATCTACACACATCGAGATACACACTCTTTCTCTTGAAGTTTGTCCCCTCATATGTACATCAAGCTGGCCCCTATATTTCATAATTATAATACTGAATTATAGGTGTTCTGTATACAGCGCCTTCATTTCAGAACTGGATAGTTGAAATAACTTTAGATTTTACGTATATTTACGATATAAGTTTATATTTATATTGAAAATTAACATTTATTTGCACTAAATAGGCACAGCGTGTATGATAAAGTTAATGATAGGTTTGGAATTTCATTTGAGAAATTGATACTGAATAAAATCAACCCTTCAACGAATCTAGTTTCATGAGACTCGACGACATGGAATTCCCATTCATCCCCCAAGGGATAATGTTGGAAAATTTGACATCCGAGCTGCACACGATCGAAACACTAGACAGTCTATTTCGAATGTCAATCAGTAGTCGCCCGTCCATGTGAGCTGGAATTTAAAAGCTATGGTTGTTTTCAAGGCAGAACAGAACCAGCAGTGTTTGGGTAAATTTGGTCAAAATTTTGGTATTTGGTGTTTTTGGAGGCTATATGGAGCGAATAAACGGTTTGTTGTGCTCCACCAAAACCCCATCAAAATCAGTTAGAGTTAAAAATTTGAGTGTGTTGAAGAAATGCTTCTCAGTGATTCATTTTGAAGGCCATTTCCATTTTCATGTAGAAATCGCATGAGCGATGGTGATTGAGCATTGTGTATATCTGCAGCTCCTTCAGATTCAATTAGTAAGCTGAAAAAAATGCAGAATTGATTTGACGTTATGGTTATGCTCTTTGGAAGTTTCTCTCTCTCGCTGCTGCATTTTTTATGTGCAAATTTAATGTCTTCTCGCGGGTTTTCCAGTCTTTTGTATCCCTTCAGCACAAATTAAATTAGAATGTTGAACATTTGTATATGCCTTAAGTTGATGTATTTTTTTGGGATTTCAAATCTTTTTCGCTTTCGCCGCCATTATATTTCGGAGAAAATTTGATTTTAACATAATTTAACCAAGCCCATTGAAATATTCACCGTAAACATTAAACTCTTCACTTGAAGTTTTCAAATCATATATATTGTAAAAAAATTTGTGGATAACGTAGGTTATGTTACCTTTAACTACAATTGGATAGCATCTATCTGTTCTATATATATATATATAGCAGCTATCGAATAAATACATGTGATTTTATCTGATCTAGTATTATGGGCCTAATGCAAAACATGTAGAAAAGTTTTCTTCGAAAAATCTTTCTCATCGCTTTGAAAAACTGTTGGCCTTTAAGTATTTTATTTGATATTCATATAATGAACATTGCTCTTTATTGGTTATTAATTCCATTAAAATATTTTCTATAGCGGCATGTGGTAATGCCAAAATATTAATTCTTCTCGGTGATTTATTCATCGAAAGAAAAATCTGAATTTACGAAATGAAGTATAATGAATAATAATTAAATTTCTGTTCAGACTATGTGTGACTAGAAATGTGGTATTTTGCGGGTATCATAACACATGATGAATACTGAACGACTTCATCTCAAAGTTGAAGCGCTGAATAATTAGCCGTCAAATCTGGTTCGACACGTGTCTGATGGATATATTTTTAAGTAGTTAATTGATTCGAAAAGAACTCATTTCAATTTCATATATCTCTGATGAGCTGAAGAAGAAGCAGTAAAAACTTTTCGTTCCTATTTTCGAATATAACTAATTTCGATCGAATTATGATCTAAACTTGAATCAATTGATGAAATCAAGATTTTCGTCTGATTTTTTCGATTAAAATCTTGGTTTCAACTCTAATCTACACCGTATGTCTCCTAAGAGCTGACAGCTCTAACGGTATACACACTTCTGGATAGTGCTTGGCTAGATAAAGATAAAGGAGTGAAAGAAATTTGTATTTAGTACAAGAAATTTGTATTTCAAAAAAAAAATGTTTGCGCGAAAAAAACTTTTTTTCACGAAATATAAGTGGGAGGTAAGAGCAATTGTGGGTGAAAGGAATGACGAGACTTCGCCAGGAATTTTAAGAGGTATTCAACTTCATCAAGGGGTGTGCACAGATGTCAAGGAGTGTGTAACTTGAACCATAGCTTCATGGATGTCTACGAACTTATGGCTAAATGTTGAGGACGATGAAATATATCCGTATGGATCTGGATTTCTTGTCATTTATAACCAGAACTGTTTGAGTTGAACAAAAAAGAACAGCTAAGGATAGAACAAAAATTAGACTGAAAAACACTTATATCTTTCGATTTCAATATATCTTCAATCAAAAAAATTAATGATTTTTTTAAAGCAAGAATTTTCAACAATCATTGATATTTTTTATCACGTATTACCTAATGTATGTTATTTCAAAATAATGCCACATTTTTTCACGATTTCTCAATATCTAATTTGAATTTCTCATTTCCACTAGTTTCATATCAATTCAAGTATGAATGACCTATCGAAAAGAAACTCAATGTTTTGAAGCATTGGGTCAAAACAAGATTTAAGTGCAAATTTAATTGTAGCTACACAAGACAAAGACAACGAACCATGTGTGAGGTTTATTACACATAATTTGTACATGTGTCAAAGTGTAGATGCACCTTTAGATTGTGCGTAGCGGTCTCAAGCCTGCATTTACTTAAATCTCATCGATAACTTCTATATTTATTGAATTTGTAAGCTAACAGTCAACGTGTTTATCTTCGATATCTCGTTTTCACACTACTAGAATTCATCGTCTGCAATTAGCCTCAAATTCTGGGTTTGTTGCATATTTATGTAGCATGGCTTGCATGTAAACATCGAAGAACATGCCTGAAAAAGGTATTAAGTAACTTGCAACCTCCATGGGAGGCAGTATATCGTTGAAAGTTTTTGTTTCTCGTATTTTTTAATTTCAATCTGTATCCAGAATTAACCTGACATTGAAAAGATTGTTGAACCATTATTCTAAAGAATACTTTAGAAAGAAGTTCAGAAAGTTTTGATTGGTGACAATGCCGGAATTCGAATTTTTGAGTAGGATTATTTTTCTATACTTTTAGTTTCTGATACACTTATAGTTCTGGAAACATATGCCTGATTGATACAAGTTACATCTGATAAAGTGATCTACTAGACCATTTCAATTAGATTTGTGAAAATTCAATATATATTTCATTTATTACGATGCTTATTGAATATCAACAATTATATTGGCCCTCCCAATGCAAATATTGATGTATGTATATATATATATATATATATTTATGAATATATATATATATATATATATATATATCTTTATATATATATATCTATATATATATATATATATATATATATATATATATATATAGTAACACTTAATAATTTCGACCAATCTGTACAATATAGAAACGCTTTGTATTATCGGGAATGTGGTCTGTAGACCCAATAAACTCTTTGTCTTTTTTTCAACTCAATATTTCGCCATTTATTTTACAGCTTCATCAGGAGTACTACAAAAAATTTTTAAAAATTAAAAACTTTAAAATTATTACATTTTCGCTTTCTCTTATATAACTCTACACAATTAAAATGACATATACAATTTTAAAGCACATAACATTTGACACTTACAAGAATAGAGTTGGTCCTTAGTTGTAATATATCGGATGCATATATACACCATCTCAACACAAATCTAAACTAACAATGAATTCCCTCTCACTGAAGACAACGGGACGAACACATGGCAACAATGCCTACATTGAAAAACGATTAGATTTAATTCAAAATATTTATATAGATTTCACTCAGTTGGTCTGTGTCTGATTTAAAATTCACTGCATTCACATTGACTTGACTTATGTGTACCATTTCCAAAAACAGCCTACTCTTATAATTATATTCTGTTTCTAGTATTTTAACATTGTCGAAATTAAAATGATGTCCCATTTTTTGATAGTGGTTGACTAATGCACACGAATTCTTTCCTATTTTACAGTCACTCTTATGTACCTTTGTTTCAACCACTGCTGCGTTTGTCCAATGTAACTACTGTCACATTCCATACATGGTATTCTATAGAACACATTATTTTTATATTGTAATGGTGTTTTATCCTTCCTTCCAGTAAATAGTTTCGAGCTATTATGGGTATTATACTTTGCTATTTTAATTTCTGGAAAATTTTTAAATATGTTCATAATTGACTGTGTCACTTTACCAACATACGGCAATCTCTTGTATTTAAATATTATATTTGCTTCTTCCGTGGGACCGTCATAGAAGTGAGTACTGTAAATAAGTTTATTTAATAGACCTCTAGGGTACCCATTATCTATTGTCTATTAAATAAACTTATTTACAGTACTCACTTCTATGACGGTCCCACGGAAGAAGCAAATATAATATTTAAATACAAGAGATTGCCGTATGTTGGTAAAGTGACACAGTCAATTATGAACATATTTAAAAATTTTCCAGAAATTAAAATAGCAAAGTATAATACCCATAATAGCTCGAAACTATTTACTGGAATGAAGGATAACACACCATTACAATATAAAAATAATGTCATCTATAGAATACCATGTATGGCATGTGACAGTAGTTACATTGGACAAACGCAGCAGTGGTTGAAACAAAGGTTGACGCAACATAAGAGTGACTGTAAAATAGGAAAGAATTCGTGTGCATTAGTCAACCACTATCAAAAAATGGGACATCATTTTAATTTCGACAATGTTAAAATACTAGAAACAGAATATAATTATAAGAGTAGGCTGTTTTTGGAAATGGTACACATAAGTCAAGTCAATGTGAATGCAGTGAATTTTAAATCAGACACAGACCAACTGAGTGAAATCTATATAAATATTTTGAATTAAATCTAATCGTTTTTCAATGTAGGCATTGTTGCCATGTGTTCGTCCCGTTGTCTTCAGTGAGAGGGAATTCATTGTTAGTTTAGATTTGTGTTGAGATGGTGTATATATGCATCCGATATATTACAACTAAGGACCAACTCTATTCTTGTAAGTGTCAAATGTTATGTGCTTTAAAATTGTATATGTCATTTTAATTGTGTAGAGTTATATAAGAGAAAGCGAAAATGTAATAATTTTAAAGTTTTTAATTTTTAAAAATTTTTTGTAGTACTCCTGATGAAGCTGTAAAATAAATGGCGAAATATTGAGTTGAAAAAAAGACAAAGAGTTTATTGAGTCTACAGACCACATTCCCGATAATACAAAGCGTTTCTATATATATATATATATATATATATATATATATATATATATATATATATATATATATATATATATAATGAATATATAAGCACAAACTATAGCACCAAAATATCACAAAGTAGTTATAAATAATATAACTGGTACGAAATCTAAAATTACAATTCATACAGATTTAATTTTGCAAATAAGAAACATGAATCGAAACACTATAATTAACCCAACAAAATCGAGCACAAATAATATAACTTATTCGATAACATACACTATTCCACTCTACTAACCAACACTATCTGCAATTAGGCAAATTCAAATAGAGAATAAATTTTTTCAACAAAATCGAAATCTCAAAACATCCAAACAATTGTCAATCAATAATCATTTTGTCTAGAATAGGTATAATATTAAACATAGTCGAAATTACGAGTATGGTATTTTCAAACAGAAATATATAAATCATTTTTCCGCTTGTGTTTTTGTTTCTACATTTAACATCATTAAGTTTTACGCTTTGTCGATAAAGTGTACAATTTTAAGGAAAATAATGTATATTTTGATTTGATTTGATCTGACCAATAATGAACTTATATTCTGTGCATCACTTTAGTAAGCATTTCAGTGATTTTCTTAGCCATTTGGTAGTATATAATTAATACATACATATATATATATATATATATATATATATATATATATATATATATATATATATATATATATATATATATATATATATATATATATGTATATATATATATATATATAGATATATATATATATATATATAGATATATATATATATATATATATATATATATATATATATATATATATATATATATATATATATATATATATATATATATATATATATATATATATATATATATATATATTATATATATATATATATATATATATATATAATTACATATAATGGCTAAGATCTTGGATACAAATCAGAAATAGGTCATCTAACCGTTTCACCAGTGTAGGTACATGCAGCGTGTATAAAAAACCCATTCGCTCTACCGTTTTTCGTCGACTTAAGTTGCAAAATAGTCCACGCTGAAAGTCCATTCTTTTATTTATATATATATATATATATATATATATATATATATACGATGCTACACTTAAGGTCCATAGCTTGGGGATGATGTTCTTCCATTCTTAATATTGTTAAAAGAATTTTTGTTATCGAATGAGTAGTTTCGGAGATGAATAAGTAGGTTAGCTTTTACGATCATGTTTTTGCAGAAAACAAAATTAAATACGCTTTTGTGTCAGCATACGACGAGGAGAGCGAGGGACAAGGTGTGTACGTCTGCGAGACAGGTAGCCGCGCAACGCACTCTCTTGGATCGTGCTATCCGCATCGCTGAAAAATAGCTACAAGACGTAAAATCCTAGTTGCGTCATGATTATAATCGGATGAAAATCGAATTCGGCGAAGAAAGGCAAGTTGAAATTGAGTAGCTGACACTTGGTTTAAAGACCATTGGAAGAAGATATACGCGGTTTAAAGTACGCTTAAATGAAACCAAAACCAGTATAAAATTACAAGTGATACTTTTGTCGTCTACTATAATCTTTCAGAGAGACTGGCCTGTGTTGTAACTGATGCATTCATTCTACACCTGTGGAACGGTAATGCGATACCAGAAACACAGTCACACGAAACGGGCCATGTCATAAAATTTCATTGTTTAACAATAAAACGTATGATACTTTAAAGTCTTCCCTCAACTGGGTTCAGCATTTTTCGATTGATGAAAGTCGATAGGCCTTGTCAAGGTTGGGAAGGAATTGTCTCTTCTGATTTTATTTTTTAGTCGTGTTTTATCCCATCAAATACGACTAAGTACAGACTATAGGCCCCTACACACGGGCGTCGATGTCTTAATACCTCAATGTGCATCCAAGAAAGTGCAACCAATAACGTTAATGTGGATGCAGAAAACGCACGTTTTTGAATGCACAGCCCGGTTGAATGCCGCGTTGATGTTTTCAGGAATCGCTTGAATTTTTGGATGTACATTCCAATGATTGCATTCAAGTCTCTTCGTGTGGATGCAAATTACCGAGGAGTGTGCGTTTTTGAAGCAGTAGCGGCGGTTAAGTTTATGAAATAATTTGTTACTGCAGTAGGTATTTAAAATAATGAGTTAAATATTTCATGAATTTGTATAATATTTACTAAAAATGTTTGCAGATAGTTTCATCATTATGTCTGACTGGGAATTTGTGGAGTTGTACAGGGACCTACCCTGCTTGTGGCAGACAAAATCAAAGCACTATTTAGACCGAAATAAAAAAAATTAAGCATACAAATATATTGATAGAGAAGCTGCAAATCATTCAACCAAATGCTACTAAAAGAACAATTGTCGCTGAAATCAATAGTCTTCGTGTTGGGTTTCGGAGATAAAATGAAAAAGTTTTTATCTCGAAGAGAAGTGGTGAGGTTATCAGAGATATTAAAGTATAGAGAATTTTGCCAATCTCATCATTGTGTCTTGACGATTTATTAATGGAATAACCAAGTCCAAGAGTTACGAATAGGTTTCTTCGTTCATCTTTACGTAAATACGAGAGTCCTCTACTTCTAACCTCCATTTTTCTAACAGGTGAATATGTGAAAAAACCAACCTTTAGACCATATTCGGCGACGATTTTCATTTTCCTTTTTCTTTGTACACGCCACTGCAACCAGAGCTAAATATTCCTCCTGCTCAGACATCTGGCCAAACATTCTAGCAGACTGGACAAAACTATCGTTTTGTACGTACGTGTGTGCGCAATCAGGTTGCACGCTTTTGGATGCACGTCGATGTATTAAGACATCGACGTTCGTGTGTAGTGTAGCCCGTCTATTGCAGTGTATCGAACGAAAGCAGTCAGGTGCGGGAGTATTTTTTCCATTCGTTTTAGACCTCCTGAAACACGATTTTCGAAATATTTTTCAAGTCTGATATAAATATATATATATATATATATATATAAATATATATATATATATATATATATATATATATATATATAAATATTTATATATATATATATATATATATATATATATATATATATATTATATATATATATATATATATATATATATATATATATATATATATATATATATATATATATATATATATATATATATATATATATATATATATATATATATATATATATATATATATATATATATATATTTATATATATATATTTATATAAAAATTATTATATATATATATATATATATATATATATATATATATATATATATATATATATATATATATATATATATATATATATATATATATATATATATATATATATATATATATATATATATATATATATATATATATATATATATATATATATATATATATATATATATTATATATATATATATATATGTATATATATATATATAATATATATATATATATATATATATATATATATATATACATATATATATATATATATATATATTCATATATATATATATATATATATATATATATATATATGTATATATATATATATATATATATATATATATATATATTCCCGGAACATATTCACTTGTCCAGCGGTTTCCGTCGAGGCGAATGAACTAAAATTTGGTACCTGATATTGTTTTCGTTGCAGAACGAACCTATCAAAATTTGCCGAACTCCACAGCTTCTGCAGATTGAGTTAGAGTGTTGAAGTTTAGTACGTACATTGCGCTTATGTTGACTTAAGATCCCTTTTTGAAATCAACTCTTTTTCTCAACCGCGCTGCATTTCGTGGTGGATATTCCGTTTAAATTGGATCTCGATCTGTTTCGCTATTAGTACGCGATGCACTTCATAAATTTTTTTTTACGATAGAGGGTTGAAATTTGGTATGTGGATTGAGTTGATGTTGAGGTGAGTTTCTTCGTTGGTTTCCAGTTTTTTCCTTAACCACGCTACGCGATGCAATTCGCGCAAATAATACGACTTCAGTGATGGAGCTCTGCTGCTCACGAGTTTTGCTAAGCTTGTATAGGTATTTGAGTTTCACTTCGGCTCTAATTGAAGAAGGTTACTATAACTAACCTACTAAGCTAGAAGGCTTTATTTTACAATTCATCGAAAATTTTAAGCAAACGAGGAAATTGGAAAAATGAACAAAATTACCATTAGAAAAACATATAAAATTAATTAAATATGAAAATGCACATAATAACGAAATGTGAGAAATAGTTATAACATTTGAATTTAAAAATACACAGGAAAATTAAATGTGTAAAATACGCATAAAAATTGAATGTGTAGAATTCATATAAAAGTTGAACATGAAAAATACTCATAAAAATGGATGACTTTTTGATCAAAAATCAGAGATCTATTACTAACTGAAGTATTTTTAACATACAATTTTAATTTGTATTATCTACATTTATTGGCTATTTTGCTCAATTTTCTGCATGAGTTTCTGATTTCGTAAGACAATGGTTGTCTGAATACAAGTACTGACTTTGTTTGAATAGTCTAATATATTATTTTTATGAATAAATTATTGTTGAACAGACAGTGATAATTTATAAGTTATAATGAACTAATTCTAACTAACTCGTCAAGTGGAATTGATTTGTATAATTAACGTATCTAATTAGTCAAAGTTCCTTTTGTTTTCTTTGTTCACAGACTATATTGCTGAAAATGTAGAATTATAAGCTAACATATTTTGTTGAAGCATGCACTAATATCATGATATAGGTATTGTTATTCAGAGGCTTCCGCTACATTTTTACGACCCAGAAAATAGATAAAATATCAAAATTCAACAGTCAATAAAATATAATAATAATATATTCAGAGAGATAAAATCGCCTTTTTTCTGATATAAGTAAAAATTACAAAATCGAATTCCTAATGTGGTACACATTATTTATGTAAATAGATTCTGATTAATTAGGTTTATAAATTTCCCAATTTATATTTGTCAAATAATTAATATGCAGGTATACGAAACGACTTCACATTTTAATTTCAAATATTAGCATATGCTTCGCTATTGGAGATTCAGCCGATATGAAAATAATTTTCAAAGGACAACACTGAATAGAAATATATTTAAATCAATACCGGACATCGAGAGAACTATGCGTGAGATAGTCCAATATCATCTCCGTATGTTGAATGAAAGATGACTTAATTTTGATGTCAATATATTATAACTTGAAAGATGAGTATCATCAGATTGGCACTTATGTATAATGAACTTTAAACATCAATTCGAATCAAAATTTCTAGTATTTTCATCGAAATGATCAAATCAAATCAGAATATGCTTTATTTTCTTTGAAATTGTACAATTTATTGACAAAGCGTAAAACTGAACAATGTAAAATATAGAAACAAAATCACACCAAGCGAAAAAATCAAAGAACTAAACAATGTAAAACATAGAAATAAAAACACATCAAACCACCTTTTCATGCAAAATGTATACAAATTTTATATTAATAACAATAAAACCGCGACTA
The DNA here is from genome assembly GCA_030704885.1 of Cynegetis impunctata. Lineage (NCBI taxonomy): Eukaryota > Metazoa > Arthropoda > Insecta > Coleoptera > Coccinellidae > Cynegetis > Cynegetis impunctata. Next base: position 374,333 of record JARQZK010004366.1, read on the forward strand.
AGTGTCAACATTTTATTTTATTCGAAGCTGATGCCTATGCTTTTCAAAAATATTGAGAAATTTCACAAACTATGGTGTGTATGTATGTATTACAGATGTAGTGAAGAAAATAATAATTATTCTCTGTCCCTTTAAGAAACAATCAAAGCTTAAGTTGAAAATTTTACACTAATAACAGTACAATATGATATGATATCCTCGGAAATTTTTCCATATAATTTCGACAAATTTCTTAAGTTATATTTTAATATTTGGAAATTCACAAATCATTACGAGATAAAGTTAGGGAAAACCTATGCGATGATCAACTAGAAATTCAAGTGTTTTCATTTTTTTTTGGAAAAAATTTAATATATTTGTTTGCTCATATCATAATAGCATATTTTCGAAAGATATTCACAAATGCAAACTGATACACATCTTACGCTCATTATAAGTTCATTACACATGAAAAAAATTCATTCTAATTGTTCATTGATAAACTAAAATTTTCTGTCCACGTTACCAGTGTTGTAGGTTCATACTTATCCATAACTTATAACAATTTGAAAATTATCTATTATTTGTATCCAAATTTTGCTTTCAGAGTAAGATTTATACTTAAAAATAATTCATAATTTTTAACGATAAATCGACCAAGTAACACTAATTTTTCAGAAAGAAACTAAACTTTCGTTCTCACGTTACCATTGCTGCAGGTACTTACCTGTCAATAAATTTTAATGTTTTAAATAAGTATCTTGCATATTATGAGCAAAGATTTTTTTCAGAGTTCCAAGTTACACTAATTTTTCAGAAATAAACTTAACTGTTTCTTCAAGTTAGTAATACATAATATCCATAACTTATATTTTATTTCAAATATCATGCATTGATTATAAGCAGTGGTTTTTCTTCAGAATAAGAAAAAATTCATAATTTTCAAATTTTACATCGACCAAGTAGGTAACACTAATTGTTTATTACTAGAGTTTTTTCAGATTACTAATACTATAGGTACATACCTACAAATCCATTATCTATTATGCTGAAAATATCATGCATTGATTATTCTTCAGAATAAGAAAAAATTCATAATTTTACATCGACCAAGTGAGTAACACTAATTGTTTATCACTAGAGTTTTTTCAGATTACTAATCCTATAGGTACCTACCTACTTATCTATTATTTATTATGCTGCAAATAGCATGCATTGATTATAAGCAGTGGTTTTTCTTCAGAATAAGAAAAAATTCATAATTTTAAATTTTACATCGACCAAGTAGGTAACGCACTAATTGTTTATTACTAGAGTTTTTTCATATTACTAATACTATAGGTACCTACCTACATATCTATTATTTATTATGCTGCAAATGTCACGCATTGATTATAAGCAGTGGCTTTTCTTCAGAATAAGAAAAAATTCATAATTTTCAAATTTTACATCGACCAAGTAGGTAACGCACTAATTGTTTATTCTAGAGTTTTTTCTGAGAACTAATACTAAGGTACCTACCTACATATCCATTATTTATTATGCTGAAAATATCTTGCATTGATTATAAGTAGTGGTTTTAATCAGATTAATAAAAAATTTACTCTTTTTTACTATACATCGACCACGTCGCACTACTTGTCCAATAATACAAACTTAGCTTTGTTTTACAGTTACCAATGTTATCGATACCTGACTATCAATAACTTATAAAGCTTCAAATATCATGCAGATGTTATAAACAATCGTTTTTTCAGAATAATAATAAACTTTACTTGTTTTCTCACGTTACTAATAGGTAAAGTATTTTTTTCAGTGTGATTTTAATAAACACAAATGATTAAATATTATTAACTGAAACTCTTGCAAATACTGGTAATATTCTACTCGAACATATTCCTGAACTTCGTCCATCCCGAAATCCGTAACGTAATAAAATTATTGTTTGTGTCTTTACGCACCGTTGAAGTCTCTGTTATTAACACGGTCACCTTTAGAAGAATCACTCTCGCTACAACATTTCATGGTAGAATGAAATTTTAAAGCATTGAATACCTCTAGTTATAAATATTTATTTAGTTTTTATGGAAGAAGAAATGATCTTGAATGATATTTGTTATATTTGATACATTTACTGCTGTCTACAAGTATTCATCTGCTGTTATTGAAGATTGTTGAAGAAGTTGAGCATAATTTATCCGGTAGAACGTATTTTAATGCAGTATGGTCAAAATTAAATATTAATATTTGTATAATTTTTCGAGTGGAGTTCGTTAGAAATATATTTTGAAAAGACTGGAAAATACATTCTGCAATGACGTTTTTCAGTGAAAATTTGGCGCAGTATATTGATAATGGGCTACCATTGAATAAAGTATACTGAACAGTAAAATTTGATTATTCATTGAAATATCGGGTACCTATCTATTAAAAAGCGAGTACAATTTTCTGAACAAAACTAACGTTTTCATTATTCAACTGATATTTCGAGCGAAAATAATTCTTTTAGCAGCATAGTTTCTATGACTATCATGTATACTGATAAACTATAGGAGTGTTGAAGTTAAAATTTTTAATTGGGTAGTCATTTAATTAGTAATTTAGGACAAAGAAATATCACTTTTCAATTTCAAGTTCATCTTCAATTAATTCACAAATTTCGTTCCGCTCCGACAGTGATATTTCTATTTTAAATGAGTACTGGGGAAAAATGATTTCAACACCTGTAGTAATTAGTACAGAATGACAAAAACACTTAATTAATTCAGTATTAATTTCAGAGAAACTTATCAGAATTGAAATCGAAATAATTTTTGGCCGGAAATTGTAGTAAAAAAAAAAATTAAATCTGGTAGCTAGCCCGAAGTGACCAGTGGCCAACGCATGCGTCTGTTAGTAGCCAGGCGCCCCTAAACAGAAGAAACTGCTACCTGTAAGCTGGGCGGTCCGCCGGTTTTACCTGCTTCTCTCTCATGCTAGCCAGCTCAGTCTGGTATTAGGCCTGGTCAAAGGCGTATTAAGCTACGACCAATTCGAACTTTAAGGTCAATATCTCGACGGACAGTCATGTGTTCCTCGCCGCCAATAAATGACAGTCGGTAAAAGTGATAAGTGAAGTTTATTCGTCCAGTGTGTACCGTGCTTTATATGATCATTATTGGATAACACCCGAATTAGCTGGATTAGAAAAGGTAAAATGATGCTACAATCCGAGTGATTTTTTAAATAAATGACTGATCAAAGAAGGTGCAGAAAAATAAAGAGGGACCAAAGATTATGAAGATTTTACATTCTCCCAATATTTTCATTTGAGTTATTCATACCTCACCTTGTATTTTGACTGTATAGCTATAAATACAGCTTAATTTAATTTTGAGTTATTTCTAGTAGTGAACACTAACGGCATGCATGTTAGATACTTTATTTTAGCTGTCAGAACTTGGGTTTACAATGACGATAAATCAAACATTTACTCACACTTGAAATGCTTAGTCTTGAGGAGTTTTCAAGTGTGAAGAAGTTTCTCTCTACAAGAAGATGACCAAGAGTCTTGATTTTCCTAGAGGAGTGTCTATTTTATTCCATATCTCAACGTATAATATTTATCAGCAGCTCAGTATTTTCTTATGTTAACACCTTAATCACAATAAATTCCTAGATATATTTTTCGTTGCCTAGGATGTGATTATTGCCAATATGTACTTTTGAATTCGTTTTTCCAATTGGCAGACAGCGTCTAAAGTTTTACCGGTCCTTTACGTTGGTTCGTTCTCACACGTATTTGAGAGAGATGAGGAATATTTTCTTGGACACTTATTTTTTTGTGGTATGAGTCAATGTGAATGATTAATTATCTTTCAGTAGGTAATGAAAACTATTTTTGCGTCTTTTCGATCATTTCATTTATCTGATTCAGGCGTACCTACAGAATCATTTCGTCCACTTTTTCAGTTATAAAATTCTCTGAATTTTACATTGATACGTATATATATATATATATATATATATATATATATATATATATATATATATATATATATATATATATATATATATATATATAGTACACACCCGATTATCAATACTTGAACAGATAGTGGAGTATTAAAATCAATTCAATCAAAACCATGCGTTAACTATAATGAAAAACTAATTCTTAATTCAATATAAGATGATTTCTATAGTTGCAGAAGAAATATAACATAGTTTTTAATACACATATTAAATCTATTCGTCTATGTAACAAAACATGCCGTCCGCGTTGAAAGAATGGTATTTCAAAACACATATCAATACGTATATGCGAATATAGTTGTATTTCGAATGGAACTTTATCCCAGTAGTGAAAATTCTCTGGCACTTGAATATTCATGTATATTCGACCGAAGTTTTTTCGATCTGTAACACACAAATAATCTATTTTATACGCATAAAAGTTCTCTATGGCATATATCATGTATAGTTATTATGCATAATGTATAAGTTAAGGTTAAATGAAACAATCTCGACGATACTCAATGCTAGACGTCCTACAGTTTCATATTCAAAGCAGCCCTTGAATCTGAAGATCTCCCATTCGTACGGAATCTATTAAACGTCAACTTAACTAAAACCCAAATTTCCAACTTTCCCATGGTAAATTGAAGTCACGGAATACTTTAACACTTAATTGGCATTTAAATGACCTGAAAATGCTAAAATTTTTCGGCAAGGCCGTTCCTAAAAGAATTCTGAATATTATATAAATTCTCAAATTATGTCCCATTAACAAAATATTATCAGATGTTCAAATTCAGATGCTCCAACTCAATATATGGAAATTTCACGGAACCATTGCCATTTGAATTGTTAATGTTTCTGATGTTGAAGATTCGTTATCGAAATCCAAATTCGCGGAATTTCGAAAATATCATGCAGTCGATGAAAAACACTAATGAGCAATTTGAAATTTTGAAATGTTGCTACCATAGCTACATAAGGGCCGTATATGATGTCTTTGTCCATTTATTTTGGCATATATTATCATCGGCAAAGCTCGAAGGTATCAGATAATAGCTGAATGTGCCCATATCATTAAGGACAGGCGATATTTGCATTTCAAGGGGTTGCTGAGACCTTGAATGCGGACGTTAAAAATATTGGTGGCCACTACCCCGAATCCAGATGTTTCATGGTCAACACTGCTCTTTTTTATATCTTATGGACATATGAGTTTGCTGCATAGGGACTTTGTTGGATAAAATATTCCCTGGCGAATTCAGTAGAATCCATTCTTGAATATCAGAATGTTAAACAATAATTCTGACAATGCAACAATTCAGTGTTCAAACGAGTCACAATATTTTTCCTTGTTTTGCCAATTTATTCGAAATTTTATCGTAATAATAGTTTCATAGTAAATTGAGTGGAAGAGATCGAAATGTCTTATAAATTGTATTTAGAACAAGCATTTCCTGTATGAACCCATTGTGTAAATAATTAATTGATTTTATTTTAATCTCATATTTTCTCTTTTAAAAATTGACAACGTAACATATATTGCTCCATATGTTTCAATTAATATGAGTTTATTGAAAGAGCTATTTTCGATAAATCTTCAGAATGTCAAGGAAACAAGACAATTATATATATGAAAATGGAACAGTTGCGTTGTTTGAATCTTATAACACGTTTTATTGATTAACAAGTTATTTTGAGAATACAAATAGACTCTTGCACCGTATATTTTAAACTAAGTTTAATGATAAACCGAGTTTAATTTGACATTTTCGATTGTCAAATGTCAAATTAAACTCGGTTTATACTTAACCTAAGCTTGATGATATACGGTGCAAGAGTCTATATATAAGTGAAATATCAAGAAGATTTTCAGGATTCGATCAAAAAAAAATATAATGTTGAATATTTGCTGAATATGTATGTCTTAATCAATCTTTGGCTAGGCAGACGAATATTCTTGTACAAAATACGAAATAATGATGTTTTCATGTATTTATGTAGGTCTCAAAACTAACCAGTTATCAATATTACTGTTATATTTATATATTATAATTATAATTATTATAATTTTCAGATGAATAATGGAACATGTGATCAATCATCGTTTATTTGCACGTTTCTCTTATTCCATCTTTTAAGTGAAGTATTTGGACATCCCTGTTTAAAGCCCAGCCGGTCGTACCCTTAGGTCATCGGCGATTTGAGTATACGTTGTATAACCCTTTCCTTTACCTCCCCTGTGTTAGTTAGGCCGGTCCGAAATTCTACTACCTAGTAGATTTGTCACTGACCTTGTGTGTTCTCTGTTCCTTTTAGCTCGATAATGTTTGCCTTCGTGTAAGAAACTAGTGGAGATCGTCTAGAGGTGTACATTTTTTCTGTTCATTTAGAGATATGATAAATGATTTCCATTGCAGGCAACAATATTTCATAATCAATAATTCTTTTAAAATTGGTTTAAAGACTTTGATATTTTCGTACTTTTGGATATGGTAGCGACAATTCTTATGAAAAGTTGTGTATAGCTCTCCTTAAACTTCAAAGAACTTGTCAGTCCATCCAATAACACGAAATGAGAAATACGAACGTATTAGATCTCTAATGAACTTTTTTAATGTTTCGAAGACCTGACCCTTGAATATTTGCAAATATATTTTTAAAAACCTAAAGGTATAATGTTACTCTACATTACTATTATTATGAAAATTTTTAAATGATTCTGCCTGCTATCAATAGTTGACAATTAATAAAATACTATCTAACTGAAGTTAGAAGAACTAATAAAACTAAAACAACTGAGTAAGGCGTCACCTCACAGAACTAAAATTACATCCACCATGAAGTGACCAATTTAGTTAAGACTGAATTGTCACAGATGAACTTAAATAATTGAAAAAACATTTTAAAACATAAATGCACTGAAGAACAAACATAACTTCTATAAGGTTTTCATACAATATAAAAAAATAAATATTTTTGAAATAGTTCAGGAAATATTAAGTTTTCTTATGAGAACGTGAAAATTTTCCGTGTCACATTACATTTGTTCGTCGAAACTTGATTCAAATTAGTGTTTGCAATGATTAATCAGAAAAGGACACAATCATACCATCAGCTCGCATTCTCGAGCGATATACGTTCACAAATGATAGTATAAACATTACACTTGTTTTTTTTTTAATTCCGGTTGATGTGTAATTATATTCATCTGAAGAAAACTGATCCAACAAGTAGTAGACAAATTGTATTGTAACTCAAACAAAAACAACAATTACAATTTCACGAATTTGCTCATGGAGAGTTATTTTATAATTAAAAATTCACTGATAATCTTAAATGAAACTAGCTGAAAATCCCCACACAAACAAATCTACTTTATTTCACATTATTCGATTGAATCTCTTCAAGTAATTTTCAACTTTTTTTTCATAGAAGTGAATTTTATGTGGGAAAAACACAGAGCAGTGCATTACAGTTTCCATTTGAACACATGCTTGTAACTATCTTCTGCAATTTCCAATCCTTAAGTTGAGTAACTTTTTCTGTAATTGTATAATAATGGCCCTGTGGTCCCTACAAATCGCAGTATGTATGTAAATAATATTTCTCATTTCGAGTACACAACACTGATAAGACAGTATTCTATCAATCACTGTATAATGTGAGGAAATGTTAGTTCTCAGTGCAGGTTCTCATAAAACCAGTCCCCATTGAAAGGTAATTCGATGATTAACAATAACTAAATTACATTTCTTGTTCAAATTCATAGCGTGTTATCGTATTACCATCAATGAAGAACTTGTTTCAATTTGATTAGTATAAATCATTATAAAATTTCGTTTTATATTTTTTCAGTGAATTAGGTTCTATAAATAAGATATTCGTGTAACCCTACATAGCATTTTTCGTATAATATAAAATATATAATATAAAAGTAGTGTTGGAAATTTCGAATATGAAGTTCACCTAGTGGTGAAAATTTTTAATTCTGATCAAAACGGGAGGTAATTGGTACACGTGAGACTAAAATTCGATAGCATTAGATTGGATAAATTGAAAATGAACTGCTAATTAACGACTAGAGATTTCCTGGCATTAACTTCAGAACTTCGATAGGGTGCAGCATTTTTCTCTTTCGATCGTCTGGTGGAATCAAAACCTACGAAACAAATAATTACATTTCAATAGAAACTTAATTTTATTATATAGATCCCAATATAAAAAACACCACGTGGATTCGCTTGTCACATAACCTATAAAATGAAGACTCTATTCCAAGATAAACTTGTACAATTTTTAATGTATAGAAAGCATATTTAGTTCAACTGTTCCAATATAAAAAGGTATCTAAGATACTTAAGTAAATGATTTAGTAATGTAACTGTTTTTTTTTCAAGTGAATTCAGAAAAATCTTCATCTAATTCATTTTTACCCGGTGACGTCCGACCTGTCAACTCGCGTGTATGAGGATATTTAATATCCGGTCCATCCAGTGAATTTGTTAATGCACGGTGAAGATTGAATGTATTAAAATTTAATAAGTTGACCTGACATTCGCTTGGACGCAGCACCGTTTTTGGAATCCAGTTTTATGACCTGACAGATCTGGTCTACAATTCAAAAAGTTATGGAGGTTAATAACGAAACCATTCAGTCGTACGTAATTCTGTTGATTTAGTGCAAGGATCTTTCAGGATATGGTAATGAATACTTTTGGGCAAACTGAATTAATAATTATTTATTGTAATATGTTATGGTTAGATTCATATCTGTTCCATTCAGGATACATTTTTTTTACATTTTATTTTATTAAAAGTTGACGTTTCGCCACGACATTCGTGGCTTTTTCAAAACTTTTGAAAAAGCCACGAATGTTGTGGTGAAACGTCAACTTTTCAATAAAATCGCGTTTTTTGAGATTCACCAAGCCTGTTATTGCTAATAATTATCAAAAAGTTAAAAATAGTTCACAGGCAACAACAATTCAAATAAATAAATAAATATATATATATATATATATATATATATATATATATATATATATATATATATATATATATATATATATATATATATATATATATTCTATAGAGAGCTTTTTAATTCAGCCATTGTAATGTAGGGATTTCAAGATTTTGTTCACCTCCACAGCTCCTTTTTATGGGTTCAACAATTTGTATGTACAAAAAACAAATGTGAAAGGAAAATATGACCTTAGTCCTTCTCTCTGATTTATTATAGATAATTTATTTTGCATTATATTTATTATACATACATTATATGCATATTATCGATTTGATAAGTGGGGTTTTCCAAGAAATATTCTTTTTATTTTCACTGTTTTCGTCCACCCAATATTTCATAAACAACTTCAGATTTCCTTCGATATGGTTTCCTGCTCACCTTAATATTTGGTTTGAGCTTCCCTGACATCGAAATCATCACGTATATCAGTCATTTTAATAATAGAGAAGAAGTTAAGTGTAAAAACAACTTGACCTTGAAATGATTAAAACATTATGGGCTTACTATACGTATCAACAATCATTACCTTTTTCAAATCATTTTCATCTCACTGAATCCAATAAGAAACTATCTGTATGTCAATTTGATAATTTTTCAATAGAATCAACTCGGTAGTTTCGTATTAAAAATTTGGTTTCGTGTACTTCCAAGAACAATCTATCCTTTGGAACACAGGTGTCGGTCATCGTAAATTCAATTTTGTGAGGTCTGTAACGGGCACTTTATTTCACTTTGGACACCCCTTTCAATAATAATAGAAAGTAGGTAATAGGGGACCTTGAAAGCCCCAGAATTCTAAGTGTCCATTTACCTGGGTGTTGATGTCATGCTGTTCCTAAGAATGATTCGAAGCTATTATGACTAATTACGTTTGCTATTAGCATTACTTTCCAATGAATGTATTCTTATTAGTGAAATCCTGACGACTATTGAAATATATTTCCACTTACCGATTCTATATTTTTCTCCAAATTTTAACCATCTTCAGGTATTTTCCATCGAGAGGTATAATACCTTTCTGAATAATTAGAATTATTAAATATATTATAATATATTTTATAATCACTTACAAAATAATTCATGAGGAATAACTTCATACTCAATTTTCAAATCGATAGTAATATGATGTAATCAACGTTGTGATATTTTAACTACTTTATATTCATTAATTTTTTATATATCGTTTTATACGATACGCCAAGCAAGAAGAGCGTATTGCAGAATTTCCATTGTTATGCCAGTGTTTAATAGAGCATTCTGCTTAATTGAGTTATTTCAATTTATTTCATTATATTTGCGAATATTTTGATAAATTCCTGCCGACAAAGCTTTTGAAGGCATAAGGTTTTATTGAATGTGAGCATCCAAATATCTCAGAACAATCGAAATTCTTAGTTTTTGATAATTTACACAATCTTATTTTGAATATTATAATAACTACTGCAAATTTTCGATCTCCAAATTTAATTTATGTTCATTTCATGCTTATTCAGCAATATCTAAATTGCCGTCACAAAGAAACCAACATAGCTACAAAATTCAGCTCTTATAGCATTCCAATAATAAGAAACATAAATTTATTTTGAACATAATATTGCTGCTTGTGAATTACGTACGAGTCTATCTCGAAATTTAATTTTTGTACATGTCATGCTATAAACTTATCAATATTTAAATTGTCGTCACGAAGAAATTAATATAGCTACAAATTTCAGCTTTTATAGCATCCCAATAAAAAAAAACTTATATTCATTTTGAACATAATATTGCTGCTTGTGAATTACGTACGATGTTATTTCGAAATATAATTTTTGTACATTACATGCTATATAATATTTAGCAATATTTAAATTGTCGTCACGAATAAATCAATATAGCTACAAAATTCAGCTTTTATAGCATTCCAATAATAAGAAACACAAATTCATTCTGAACAGAATATTGATGCTTGTGAATTACATACGAGTCGATCTCGAGATTTAATTTCTGTACATTTCATACTATATATTTAGCAACATTCAAATTGCTGTCACGAAAAAACAAATATAGATACAAAACTTTGCATTCAGAAAGTTCCAACAATTAGAAAACGCATTATTTGCTTGCATTCTGACATTTATATTTAAAGTTTAACGCAATATTCATCGGACTTCAGAGGCTATTAAGAAAATGATTACTGATATGTACCCGAACATACCTTCAATTCAGAATGAATACCTATATAGGTAGTTACGTTTCACAGATAAATACTGCACGTACCATGTGGAATTTTACAGTTATTCCCATCAATAACGAGCGTAATAATGGCATGTCACTAAGATAAAATCTGCGATTATTCAGAAATTATCAAAAAATACTTTGGGTTATCAAATGAGATGATGCTTTCGTTCTATCAATTATAGATAAAGGAATAAGTACCTCACGGATACCAAAATATACATCCCGTCGAGATGCGAATCTAACGGATTGAATTATACTTTCAAAAATCACGCTTGAATAGCAGAACTAATTGATAGGTAATATATATATATATATATATATATATATATATATATATATATATATATATATATATATATATATATATATATATATATATATATATATATATATATATATATATATATATATATATATATATATCGCCGTTCCGGTGAAACAATGACGTAACTGCAAATGTTTGACATTTTGGACTTAACAGCACTATTAGGTCCTAAATTGATGCCTCTATACGACGGAAAAATAACGAACGTAAGTGTACCTATACACCATCAACGGCCGCAAGATGTCATTTACGTCATTGTACATTATTGAAGTTTCACCCCTTGATCTCGGAAAATAACGACCACATTGGTCAGTTTTGTGTGTTAGACTTTCCGGGAGGAGTTACTGTTTTAGTGGTAAACGACGTAATGCATAGTTTGAACGTAATAGTTGAAATTTGTGTGCACCCAGTTTAGGAGAACAACGACGTAAGTGTTACATTGTGTCATTTTTATTTTAAATTTTTATAGTTTTTTATGTCATAACTGTTCTTTGTGGCAATATTGATCCAAATTTCATATGTTTTGGAATGCCATAAATGTATTTTCTGACGTTATTCCTTCGAAATAATGTCGTTGATTGATCTTTTGTCAAAAAGATTTTTTTGCAATAAAAAAATAAATGCAACAGTGTTTCTCTTGTTCGAATAATTAAAAATTCCACTGTTTCTTTATGTTTTAACTTTTTTACAGAAACTTTAAGAAGATACAAGTCTTAAATAGGTACTCAGTAAGTTCCTACCTAATAATTAACATGAATTCAAGAGCCGCAAAGATAGTAAATCTGCTCTTTTTTGGAGATCAAAATGAAGCTTGATTCAAGTAATTATTTCTTCTGCACTGCCTGGATGCTCCACTTCAAATCCTGAAGAAAATACGTTACTTGAATATTTCTAATAACTATGTTATAGAAATGAAGGCTCAATCAAACTCAGAATAACAAGACTTAAGGAAAATTTTTACCCCGTGATGAGACAAGTTCAAGAAGCAATTTTTTCTGCAGGTTCAAGTGACAATTACGAGCCTGGCAAGTGATAACGATTCGTTAAGCAGTTTCGTTAAAACTCTTTAGACGCAGAGAAACTGAAAGAATTGTCCAAGAGTTGCCCCCAAGATTTCAGAGGGATAGAATGCAAAGAAAAATCCCCAAAACGTAAAAAAAGGTATAAAGAGGTTACGCAGAACCGAAAATTGGGCAAGCGTAAAAGCCAAAACTTTAAAGAATAGTGCAAAGAGATGGCACTACCTTGTCCAGAGAAATGAGTTTTTAGGATGTTCAAAGAAGTTTTCCGAGAATGCAAGAGCTCTTGATTTTCAAGGAGTATTGGGAAATCGTTCATTACAGAGACAACGAGATTCTTTGAGTTCGTGTATTGAACAACTTCAACTTAAATATAGGCGAGTCAACTCTGGAGTGCCCCGTAAACCAAACTGTGCCTTTTATTTTAATTTTATTTTATTAAGAGACGTAAGACAACTTGAATTTCAAAAAGGAAGCGACGTTATTGGTTTACAAAGTAAGTTACAACCAAAAGGAGTGGAATAGAATAGAATTCAGAACAAAAGAAGAGATGTGTTTCCGAAATACTGCCTATTAAAGATATTAAAACCAAACCTGCTT
>JARQZK010004366.1:392500-397500 GCA_030704885.1 Cynegetis impunctata
TAAGGTTAACGATTGATAAGTTCTAGAGATAGTATTGTGAATGAACCAAAAACTTTAGATAAGGTTGAGAATTTTAATTGAATTTTGGGAAGAAAACCGTAGACGTAACAGAGTTTTGAAAATTAATGCTAAGTGAAATTGTGTGTCAAGATTCAAGACCTTCATTTATTTCGCCCAGTCGAGAGAAAGATAAATAAACGTATTTTATTGCGCGCGTTTCTCTCTCGCATATGTATATACCGCCATATACATGCTGTCCCAGAAGTTATGGCGTACAATATAGGAAATGAGATTCGCTTATCTTGTGGCTGTATCAATGCGACTATCAGAAAAATTTAATTTGTTTCTGTTTCTTTTAATTTAAATAGTGACGATAAGTGTCAAGTACTCTCGGAAATTATTCCTTCAATTTAGCAGTTTGTGACTATTATTATAACGGCTTACTCTGAAAAAAAATTAATAATACGATTTTTTTTTCGGTGAAAATTATCTCGTAACATATTATATTTTATTGAGGCATAATAATTTATTAAATTTTTGAACTCATGAGTATCTTATAATTTGTGATTATTGGAAAAATGAAGTTATTTCTGAAGTTTTTATTTACTGACTGTAACAAGGGCGGAAGCTCAAAATTCAGTGAAATCTACTTGTGCTGATTCCTTGAAACTGATTAAATATTTCTAGTTAAGTGTTCAGCCCTTTTATTATACCAGAATTGCAAGGAAACATCATAATAATGAAAAGATTTTTTAAATAGAAATTATCATACCATGCAATTTGTTCAGTTGAATCCTCAGGCATCCTCACGGGCGGAATCTCAACAGCAGAATTAATTATACAAATCTCTTCAAAATCTCAATGAATTCTTCTCTCATTTCCGAATCCTCAAACAAATTATATTCAATATTTTCTTACCTATTCTGAAACTGAGAAAACAATAATGAAAGTTGAAATAATACGTACATTTTTCTAGTGAAAATAATACTGAAATACCTAGCAATTTCAAATATTGAGCCCAGTTATTTTAACATGTTTGCAGCAAGAAACAAAAATGTAATAATAAAACACACAACAAATAAGTTCGTATCATATTTCATTGGTAAATATTTTTTTGAATTCTTGCGTAGTATTGGAAACTTATCAGTTTTTGATAATCTGAAAAGGAAAATATATTTCAAGCATTTCCAATTTTTCCATTAATTTTTCCATTATCAAAATCTTTAAATTATATAGATTTATCCAAAAGTTCAATGAAATCTTCCCTTATTTCCTGAATGTTAAAAAATTATATGTTATTCTTCTTTCTCATGAGTAGATTTGGAAACTAGGAAATAATGTTAGTTTGAATGGTTTCGACAATGTTTCTTCTGTATTTGTGGAATTCTGGACTTCCATTGTCTATAAAAATATATATCTGAAACAAAAATAAAAGAAAAGAAGATTTGATTAGTAAATGGCAAGTAAAGAAAATAGCTGAAAAAATTAAATTCAATGAATTAGTAGTATCTGACAAAAAAAAATGAAATGAGATTAGTAAATAATAAGTTGGAAAATGGTGAAAAAATAAAATTATATAATATACACATTTCTTTTCTTGCCATTTACTAATCAAATCTTCTTTTCTTTTATTTTTGTTACAGATATATATTTTTATAGACAATGGAAGTCCAGAATTCCACAAATATAGGAAATAATGGTCATATATGATAAAAAGAAAACTCAATTATTATAACTACAGTAGTATTTTACACGCTCTGATATGAATTTAATAATTGTTGAGCATTTTGTGAGCTCTATTCTGATGATAAAGCTCCACGGAGAATTCACAGACTATCTGTATAGTATTGCAGACAAGATACAAGATATAATCCACAAAAGAAAACTGGTATTGATGACAATTCCCATTGAGTTGAGATGATATACGAACGAAAGAAATATTAGTATCATGGAAATATAGCCATGAGTTATCTTATACCAGTCATCTACTTTTAATGGTGCATTAGAAGATTTAATACGGAGCTGTATTGTCAGCCGTGGCAAATTATTAACCGGTTTTGACATATATACCAAATGAAAATATAGCAAATGGCACAATAACAACCTGTGTTCTTCCCCTTATGAAGAGTATGCCATATATCATATGAAATATGCCGTTCTGTGGTCTGAATAGGACGTCTACTTTCTTTCAAGAATCGCCGAGTTGTTTTGTATGAAAATCGTTACAACAAACAAGAATCGGTATCAGAATACCACCTTTTTTTATTTTGCTCCCCGTGATATTTTATCTCGTTTCTCGATCCAGATCTGCATCAAATATTCGAATCAAGCTATTTTATTAGTTTAAGTCGTGAATTATTTCAAATCATGATGTTTTGAACGCACTCTAACTGCTCGCTCAACACTAGGTATAATAAGATGTTCGAAATTATGAGCCAACTAAAGTAAAATACTTGATTCTACTAAAATTACTTTATTTACTCGAATTATTATTCATTATTATATTTGTTTGTGGTTATTAATCTATTATCACGAGTATCAATAACTTCTTGATAATGGGTAAAAAACCCGAAACATATATATCGAGTAAATATAGCAATTTTAGGAAAACAAGCCAAGTGTTCTATATTAGTTTATCTGTAAGTTCTCTTTTATAGTTGTACGTTATTGATTGAGGAGATATCACTGTTGTTGGTAGTGTATATAAAATTGATTATTTCAAGCGAAAAGTTTTCTATTCGCTACACAATGCAATTATAATGATAATTGTTTTGATTTCATTCTATAATTCAGTGTATCAATAATCGTCTTTTGGAAAAGAATTCATAATTGATAACAAATTGAATATTGAGAATTCGTTCAGGAAAAGTATATTGGTAATGCAAACACAAACTATAAGTATTTCTGTCGGTTTCGACGTTTTGAGTGCTTGAAGAACTTTAGCAAAGGAACACACCATATACCAAATTTCATGTCATTTGGTTCTATGGGAGCCACTGGAGATGCCATTATCTACCCAAAAAAAACCTATTTGTCAAATATTATTATACCTATTTTTTTATGCATCGTGAAGCGTATAGAAACATTTTTGTTTTAATTTTCGATATCAATCATGTTTCACTAAACTTAAATTTAAATATTTTCGAATTTATTGTACTATACATGTCTTCAAAAGATTTAAACCATTCGTGCAGTGCCCGAAGAAGTCCTTAAAGTGGAGAAACGTGCGTCAGAGTATAATAAAATTTAGTGTAAATTTTTCCAATTTTACATGAAATTGTCCGTAACTTCATGATGTTATATTAAACTAGGCTTTAATGAGAAACAATATACTTCGTTTTTTATCACTATTTTCATTTATATCAGCCATACTTAAACTATTTTTTTCTTGGGCCACTTTCAGATTTTAGTTGTGTCGTGTGGGCCGCTACCTACATAAATCACATCTGTTATTTAGGTGTTGGTAAAAAACATATTACGTTTAATTGTTTATTCATTATATTGGGAACATTTTGATGCCATCGTAAGTCGGTTTCTATATACGTTCTTTGCATATTTCATTTTGGAATAAGATGATTCACAAAGATATGTCGATGCAAAACAACGTAAGCAGAATTGGATCACATTTTTTCACAGTCTCAAATTGTTCGGGCACAATTGTCCAAAATTCAGCGTACCTACTCTATCTTCTCTCTGGTCTCTTTAAAAATATCTTTGTATCATTCTTCATTTCAATTAACTCGTCACACAAGTCTGCATAATTACAATCCAAAACTGAAGCCAACTGTGAAATACTTATCGGCTCTAGGTACCTTTATTTTTCTACAAGCAGTAGCAAATTTTTAATTTTTCTTAAATCTCCCTTTAAATTCGTCTAATAGTGCAGATATATTACTTGAAATTATAAAACAGTTTTCTTCGAAAATATCAATACAGTCGTGTGTAACACTTGTAAGTGTGAAAATTTTGAAGTACTTTGTTTTGAATTTCTTCGTAATAAATACTTAGTTTTTCTATGAAAGCAAATATTGTATTTGTCATTTTGTTTTCACCTTGCAAGCTTCGATTAAAGCTGTGAGTTTCTCAGTTATGTCGCATAGAAAAGCTAACAAATAGTGGTGTTGTTATTTTGCAGTTCAGGATAATTTTCATCATTTTGCTGTAAAAACAGCATTATTACTTGACGTAAAGAAAAAAACTGCGCCTATTATTTCCTCGGAAATTAAAATAGTTAATAGGTTAATAGAATTTGGAGTTAAAACGGGTTGGCCACTTTCAAAAGCCTGGCGGACCGCAGTTTGAGTATCGCTGATTTATATGATTGCTACCTTAGTTCCAACCATATGATTTGCTTGAAAATATTTTTTTCTGATTTAAACCTTTTAAATATTTCGAATCAATTGTTTTTATTTCGTTTTTAATCGACACATTTAGATTAATTTAAGTATATCGATCACCATTCTGGATAGATGACGTCTATATTATGTTATTGTTTTTTTTTTTTTTTAACTCGAGGGACCTACAGTTTAACGCCGGTTCCGAACGGCCAATGGGCTTGTGAACGATGCACATTACCCAACAATTCCTCTTAAAACTATAACCACTAAATTCCAGACATATACAACACCCAGGAAGAAGGTGGGACTCGAACCCACAATCCTCGGTTTACAAGCGGTAAACCATACCACCTGGTCTACCGAGGCCTCTATGTTATTGTTGATATTTCTCTTGGCTCACATTCAGTGGAATTAGCCGGCTGAATAGCTCATTCGAAATAACTGTAAAAAAAGCAAGGGATCATCAATCTCTGTCAAACAATAAGATACAGTTCATCTTGAAACATATGGGTTAGAAATCTCCTACTCGCAGGTAATGAATTCATTGCATAATCAAAACCAAGTAATATCTGAATGCGATAATCTTTCTCAAAATAATCACGTGTCCCTCTATTGTTTTAGGTGTATCAGATTAACCAATAAAATTTCAACACATGCCTTATG
>JARQZK010004366.1:400000-407500 GCA_030704885.1 Cynegetis impunctata
TCATTCATCCCTATTTTTCCTTGGCGCTGTGTTTGCCAGACAAGACACACAAATTTAAGAAAGATGTACACGCCTCTTGCAGCCATTAACCACATATAAGGCACTTAATGCAATTATTTTTTGTGAGTCTGTAATCTTCCTTACAGCCAGCACACTAATTTTCATAGTCTTCTAGTTCATCTTCTGTTTCTTTTTCGACATTTAAAACAACTTGTTCATCTTCTTCTTCTGAATCAGTGCCAAAAGAAGCCAATAGTTTGCGAGTCTTTTTTGCGCTACAAGTATTTTCTTCTTCTGAATTTTTTCTATGTACTCTTTCTTGTTCAGATTACTTATCAGCCACTTATTTTTAACATTCTCTACCGAATTAATTATATATGATACTCCCTTGACACGTTTTCTCACCTTCAAAACACTTTCGGTTATGGACGATATAGCATTCCAGATGTTTCCTGTTGAAAGGTTCATTGTTCTTCAGCGTTTTCCTTAGATGTGCTAACTTTTGCTTGATCAACGGCGTTTCCGTTTCTATTTACGAGTTGTGAATGAAGGCTTAATCCAGAAGCATATTAGGTTTGAATGGGACTATTCCAGTGGAAGGAAAAGCTGATACTGAGTTCTCTACGGTCGCTGCCGTATTCCAAGATTTACCAAGTAATTTTCCAAATTGCAGCTTAGTTAGTTTACGAGAAGCGTCCGATTTCAAAAAACGGTTGCACGTATTATAATAAAGCGTCTTTAGGGAATTTAAAAACGCACGATCCAACGTATGTAAACAATGTGTAGTATGTTGCGAGAAACACAGCAAAATATTATCATTTTGGTCAGCGTATCACTGCTCCAATTGCTTCTTGCAAATTTTCCTCTATCCAATGACCTCTGGGATTAACAACTTGTTTTTTTTATAAACACAGGCATCTCAGCAAACTGAAAAATAATGTCACATAATGTACCGTCTATCCTACACACATACGGTCCATCTGTCCTCAGTCGAGAGGAGAGAAGAACCACTGTATATTTACCACGTGTAACGTTAGATAAACTGTTTATACACATTCTTTAGGCAACTAATAATGTGAAACTCAAAAATATATGCGTTTTACTTACCCCTCGAGTCACAATATCTCCACAAATTTAGTCGTCTAAAACTTTACGGCCGTCCAATTTTAAGAAATTGTTAATTTTCACTTAGTTTTCGCTCTAACGCATTCTTACCGATTACTATTGCATAATGCCCTGTAACTAAAGTTTACATCTTCTAAAAAGCGTCATCTGCTGAATAAATCTGGAATTATGAGCAGTGGTCCGTCTCTCCTACCGGTCCAACTGTCCTGCACTTACCCTAATTACAAATGATTTTAATTTGTTGACGCTTTTATATGGAACGTAGTTCCGTATCACACGTTATACTTAAGACACTTTGCGATAGATATGACTAAAACTTTGTCCTACACGACAGCGTTGCTAGGCGTGCGCGTTAGCAGTATTGCTATATGTGTATTGTGATTATTTTTCTAATAAATAATGCATTTTGAAAGTCATTAAGAAGGAGTTGCGATGACGAAATCAAGTAAATGTAAATAAATGGATATGATTATTATATCAGTGTTTTAATATATATTTTATTTGAGTGATCAATGCGCTATTTAAAGGAACGTGGCACCGGCACACCCCGCTCCCGCCGACCGCTGCAGCCGCTATGCCTCTGCTTTTTAAATCTTTGTAATCTTCTAAGATATCCATTTTCATGAAATGTTGTTAGGGGCAGTTTTGATCTACATGAAATGTACTACGTATGTAATGTATTAAATTGGACAAGTAATAATAATGTATTGTATAAAAAGCTTGGTAAATACCACATATTTGTTTTTTGTAATATGTAAAAGATAAAAATGGTTACTGTGGGTTATCCTTAGGAGTTAAATTTTTACCATCTTGGACTTTTTTATTGATCTTTTTAAGATATACAGTTCCGTAGTCATTAATATGATCTTTCTCGTAAGGTTTAGCCAGCGTTTGCGATTAGAGCGCATATAAGTATATTTTTCGGCTTTTCTGTACCTACTATAATATGTATGTATTAAACATACAAACCTTTCTTTCAAATCACTCTATCTATTTCTGGAAACTGCATTAAAATCCGTTGGGTATTTTAAAAGATCTAAGCGAACAGACTTCATTTTATACTATGTAAAGATGTAGCGATTTAAACATCATTTCTTCTCATAAAACCTCATATTCATCATTACAATAATTCCTTTGGATAAATTTGATTTAAAAATCAACAGTGATACAGAGAAATCCACAAGGTACATTACCATTATCGATACAGTTTTTTTAAGACACTCACATGAAATCGAATCACAAGCCAATCGCTAATAAGGTTGAATGTACTGACGAAATTCATAATAAGTTCATATTTCATAATAATTAATAGTAAAAGGTTTATTTTCATAACTTTTGAAAAAACTTATTATTATTTTCTTAATGTCGTTTTTGTTCATTCAATTTTTCGTTTTTCCATTAAATCACTCTCAAACAATTCCGACCGGGCGTCGAACGACACCTCCCGCCTTTTTTTTTCATAAATGGTAGACTAGTTGTACTGAATTAGGAAAGCTATTTATTTATTAATCAAGCTTAACACATTTAGTTAACTCAGTCCTCACTTCTCGATAGTTGCTGATGAAAAACAATAATATCTAATTTTGCTATGTACCTACTATGTAATAAATTTTACTATAAAATACGTGACTGCAGTTTCGAGCGTACGTTCTATGTCAGACAATCATATTAAATGAACGTCCGTCGATAAAAGTATGTATGAAATTGCAGTCACGTATCTCTTAAACCATTTGTTTGATAGTTTATTGTCGAATAAACTTAATCATTGCATTTTTCTGATAAAAATTAAGTTTAAATACTTGATGATTTTGGTATGAACTCACTGTACAATATAATCGACTTTATTTTAGATCTTCCATAATGTTTTTCATTTCGTAAATAGTTTTCGGATTTAACAAACTGTAATAGAAACTCATCAAATATATATATATATATATATATATATATATATATATATATATATACCTATATATATATATATATAATTATTTATTCGAATTGTTGTTGCCTGTGAACTATTTCTAATCTTCTGATAATAATTATCAGAAGATTATATATATATATATATATATATATATATATATATATATATATATATATATATATATATATATATATTATTTTTATATATATATATATATATATAGATATATGTATATGTATATATATATATATATATATATATATATATATATATATAATATATATATATATATATATAAGTATATGATTGTTAATTGGTTAAAACTCTCACATGCAATTTTATGAGAATAAATCATATTTCAATGTTTTCACATAATCCTTGTTTGGTTTTCAGTACAATTCAGCATTTCATTCATTTCGTTCTTGAAATACCAATTGTCAAATGTGTATTTTTCACAAAGTCTCGAAAGAAGCACCCAAATATTTGTTATTTATGCCCATTTAATAGTGTCTATCGTACACGCTCATCTTATTTTAATATTACTAAAATAACATATGATGCTACGTGTACAAAATTCTCACATTTATCAAAAAATATTGTTGGATCTTCGATGGTCAAAAGGAATTGCTCCCACGAGTTATTCTGTGTTGCATAACAATAGAAACTACCTGGGATTTTATATTCCTTCTGATTATTTTATATGGATGAAGAGCCATTCTGACACCTTACCCTCTTAATATAAGACAAAAAATTAATATCTTTATTAATATGTATGTGTAACCGTATTTTAATCATAATTTCAGAAGATATTTATTGAAACGTAATAAAACTAATTTCTTAGCAAATTTCAACTGTTCACAGTGGAAACACTTGATTATAAATAAGATAAAATAAACATTTTTATTATATTTGAAGATTCAGTTTGACATGGTTACATCTAGAAGTATCTAATTCATCTTCATGTTAATATTTACATCTAGTCTCCAATATTTCTATATATGAATTAACTGACGAGAAAAAAACAATTTTCGTAGTAAACTACATCTGAAATTTGTCATCCTACAATATTGAACTACTTTTATGAGACTTTCTGGAGTATATTGGTTGTGAATATTGGCAAAATAGAGTACAATTTCAGAATTAAAAATCCAAATAATTTACTCAATAAATAAATCAATCAATAACGTATACTGAAAATTTTTTTTGGGTATTATTCTCTAATGTTTTGAAACCTTCTTCAGCTCTTTATCAAATGCGAATATCATTTTACTTTTCCTATAGTTTTACAATGCTATACAATTCCTATTTTGCTGACAGGAAAATAGAAGAAATTTACTCAAGAATTGAGGAACATTTCGCGTAACAAACTACACAGACAAAAACCTAGAAACTATGAATAGTACGCGAAGATAAGTGTTTTTCTGCCTATTTTAAAACTTCACTACAAAATTTCAAAATTTCGATAAAACGATGAAAAGTTCTCCCTTGAATTAAATAGTCTGATAACAGAAATCAACGACAAGTCCATTACCAACGTCCTGAGTCTGAGATAAAAACAATGAGGTTATATCTAGTTGTCTGACCGACTACTTCCGGCGAAGCCATTGGAAAGTGTATCTAAAAATATAAAGATTTCGAATATTTTCATTTCTGATCAATTAATCGGCATCTGAATAGTTTAAGGCTAATGTTATTGGAATTCTGAACTCATTAATTTGGAAGGGTGTGGTGAGTTAGTTGCAACTTTCCCGCATATATCAGAGAAGACTTGAATCTAAGACTGATCTGCATAATCACTTTAAATGTCATCAAGAACGATCTAATCAGTAGCCTAATTCATTTGAGATTTTACATTTAAATTGTTTCGTAATGGGTGTGTCACATTTGAGGACCGTTATTGCTTCCATTATGCCATTTATTTAAATCATAATAGATATCTAATTTATTACATTTCCACATTGAAATGAAATAAATCATTTTCTATCTTGTCGATCGGTAGAAATAGAGCAGGGAAGTTATATGTACGATTAATGCGTGCGGCCAACTACTCGGATACGTAATTTTCTGAAGTGGTGGTCAAAAGAAAAAAAATTTTGCGAAAAACATCATTTTAAGTTGGAAAGTTGTTTGATAATTTTTGAAATTATTGAAAAATTATCCTTGTTGACTTAATGAAATATATTGAATTGACCATGGACAGCTTGTAAGTATATTTCTCATGATTTGATATTGAATATTGCAAAAATCGCAACAAGTGTTTACTAGCTCAGTCGTAAGCATGTCCAGAGCTTTTAAAACGCTATGGTAGCGTGCTTTGGAATCACATACGCCACAATTTTAGAGTAGATATTAAATGTTAGGAAGTATGTATTCTCGCGACGGGATTCTGCATTTTCGATCTAAGGAGTGAATTGTTGGATTCCAATATATTTGGTAGATGGCGCTCTGGGTTGTTATCCAGATAGTAGTCCGACCGCGATTTGTATTGGGGAACAATTAGAAATTTTTTAATTCACTCCGACTCAAATAAGCTGCAGTGATGAGATCTAATAAGATCGAAACAGCTGTATGCAGATTTTGAGTCGGGATGACTTGACGGTTATCTATAATTAGTGACTAAGCTTCATTAATTATTGGAGAAAACTTATATGTCACAACCTACACTTATTTCATACTTTGATATATCAAGGTGACCGCCAAAATAACTAATTTTTTCCTTTCAGGAAACGGAAGGAGCACTTAGATTCAAACGGAGGTCCGACTCCGCAGCCTACGGCGGGTGACTTGACAGTGGTAGGGCAACGTGGTATGGCAGAGGTTCCTGAGGGGGCAGCTCCTCCATCCGAGGACCATCAAACTTGGAGAGCGTACTACGAGCACCCTTTAACCGCAGCAACCACCGCTATGTTGAACATTAGCGGAGGAGCTGAAGATCAGAACGCCACTATGGGTTTCATCTACGAATACTACAAGCTACCATCGCTTAGTGCCGATTCGAAGGACAAACTGGAGAATATCTGGCCGTAAGTGTCTCGAAAGTTGAAACAATAATCGAAAGAATAATAAAATAGATAACCTATAACAGTAATCATATATAATGAACAGTAGCTATATAAAAATTCCGAGGAAATAAAGAAAAAACCTCAACTCGGTAAGGTTACTGAAATTGCAGCCACAAATTATATTTACGTATGGCTTCTTCTGCAGGTGTCACTTCCCTATATATATATATATATATATATATATATATATATATATATATATATATATATATATATATATATATATATATATATATATATATATATATGGAATATATTGGTTCTCAGAATGAACCGCGTAAAATATTCGAAAAATCTCGACTTTTCGGCTCCCTTTGCGAAGCCATCCTCAGGAGAATTAGAAGGGGGATTATTCAGTTGACTCTGAAGAGTAGGCAGGTTGAGACTTCAGAATTGACAGAAAGCAGTATGGTTGGTGGAGAAGGCAGGTTGAGGCCACGCAATCGTATTGTTTCCGATTCCTTCTAATTCGATACGTGGAGTAGGCAGATTGAGGCCACGTATCTGAATTATTCCCCTTCTAATTTTCCTAAAGATGGCTTCGCAAAACAAGCCGAAACGTCGACATTTTTCGAATCTTCATTCCGAGAACCAAGTTTTTCAAATACTTCCGATCGCAGAAATCTGAACATTATATATATATATATATATATATATATATATATATATATATATATATATATATATATATATATATATATATATATATATACATATATACTTAATAAAATAGGGCGACAGAGTATTTGAATTCAGGATGAGTTTAGCAGCATGAATAAGCATCTTGCGCCATGCTACCAAGAACCATAAATTTTGCTTCTTCTCAATGCTTTAACTTATCGTGTCTATTAATAATACTACCAAGACACGCAATGTGTTAAATACCATAGTTGGAACTGATCGCATTTGATGAAAAAAGAGCAAAATATTGCTTTGAGATAGTTGCAAAAGATAAAGAGTGAATAATTAATTACATGTAGAAGAGTTGGAGTATAATATTATTATCTGTTTGATACATAAACTTAATGAACAAATCTTGGAAATAACCTTATAGCAATATGAAGATCCTATGGCATCAATGTCAAATCAATATTTTATTTGCGCTTTTATATGATGTATATTCTTGAATAAAATTTTAAATTGCACGTTACACTCCAGGCACTCTAATGAAGTATTCAAAAACGTTCTCTGAATTTTGAAATTCGACATGGAATCCCTGGTTTCATATTCAAATTCATAATGTCTATAACAGCAAGTATTTTACCTGCCTTAATGTAGGTACCATTAGTTATAGATTGGCCAGTATAGTACTGTCAATAATTGTAAAAATCTAATTTATTTTACAGCCATGCGCTTGATTACTGTCTGAGGCAGATATGGATTACAATT
>JARQZK010004366.1:410000-440000 GCA_030704885.1 Cynegetis impunctata
TTATATATATATATATATATATATATATATATATATATATATACGTATAAGAGGAAATTAATGTCCAAAATCGAAATTATAACAAAGAATTCAGTTTTAAATTTGTTTTTAATTACAAGTCATATTTGTGTGAGTTTCCATGTGTTAATACTATATTTTTGGATCACCTTAATGCTTTAACAATAAGGAAATGCTCAAATAACGGCCATTTAGGCCTCCCATGAAGCTGAAATTTCCTTCACAATCAGTCGAATTGGCCTTTATCAATTTGCTAATCGTAGAAGACTGTTTTCAACACATAGAAAGCATTAATTCTTACTGATTTAGAGGCCATTGTAAATTCCAAGTTCGAAGTGGAATATGTTAAAATGTGAATTTTCCGAGTTTTATTACATTCATATAGTGGCGTATTCAAATAAGTCCGGGAACGGTTTATCGAACTCTTTTCAATCAAACAGGATCGGTGAAACATTATTATTCCAGGGAGCTGGTTATTCAGGCATGTGAGAGTAACTACCAATAAAGTTAATTAATTACAGAATTATTATATATTCTCTCGAATGTAATTGGCGTTTCTGCTGTACAGAATTAAGCCTTTATGGAAAAGAAGCAAGAAAATATGAGGCGAGAGTACCACCGGGCTTTTTGCTACTATACATCTCCGGCAAAATAAAGTTATAAATCAATTCTAAATTGACTAGCTCCTGATGGTTTATGAACTGTATAAAACTGAAAGTGAATTAATTTTCAACCAAAGAGGATGTGACGGACAATATAATTAATGCAGAATGTTCAGTCAAACAAAAATTCACGGTATAAATTCAGATAAAATTGCCAATCAGGCTGCTTCGATTAAAAATCGGATTTTATGCGATGATATAGATTATTTCAGAACCAGTTGAATGTCCAAATATGTAACGAGTTAAAAATTAAGTTGAACCTACTCAGATCCTTATACAAATACGGAAAGTAATTTATTCTGTATCATTGAAGATCGAAAAATCTTTTCCAATTAGGAAATTTCTAAATATACCTACTGTCACAAAGTAACACACGACATTCAACTACTCTTTTCTATGCAATATTCAATTTTCATTGTTTTATCCAAACTTAGTCTATCATTTATTCATTAATTTTTTTTAAATAAACATATATATATATATATATATATATATATATATATATATATATATATATATATTTATTTGAATGGTTGTTGCCTGTGAACTATTTTCAAGTTTTTGATTATTATTAGCAATAACAGGCTAAGTGAATCTCAAAAAAACTTGATTTTATTAAGAAGTTGACGTTTCGCCACGATATTCGTGACTCTTTCAAAACTTTTGAAATATTGTAAATTTTTTGACATTTATTGATTTGAAAAAATTTTAATAGTTAAAAAAGACTACTATGTTTCATCAAAATTTGTTTGGCTGTGGTCGTTCTCTGGTATTTATTACGTGCTACTCAGTCCAATATTACCTAACATTCAAATCTGTTATTATTGGGTAAGGGAAAACACAGAAACCTTTACCCACGTAATGTTCGAAATAGATTCAAATTATAATGATTTTGAAAAGTCAAAGTACTATTTATCTTTTTTTCAAAAATTTTGTTATTACGCCTGTGGTCGTCTTCAGTTACTAATTACGTGCTATTTAGTCCAATATCAACAGTCAGGTCTGTTGATATTAGATGGAAAGGAAAGCACAGAAACCTTCACCCACGTAATGTACAAATAGGTTTAAAATATTTGATTGTTGGATTTGTCTTTAAAAAAACATTATTTGTAATTTTGGAGATCACATGTTCTAAACTATACCCTTTTTTAGAAAAATTGAAAATTGTAGATGTCTAGATTTTGTTGAAGAAGATGAGTTGCTATGGTTAGAGTTTGTTTGTTGAATTATTTTGTCTTTATTTACGTTGTTTCTTAGAAAATTCAAAGAATTAAATCTGCGTTTTTGATCTTTCTCTATTTCTAAAATTTTTGTGCTATTAAAGTTGAAACTATGATTCTCATTTTTTTTATGTTTGATTAGTGCTGTGGTTTGTGTTTTGGCATATTTGGGTGCTTTTAATATTTCTTCTAAATTTTGAAAAGTTTGTCCTATATACCCTGTAATAATTGTAATAAATCATATATAGGACAAACTTTTCAAAATTTAGACGAAAACGTCAACTTTTTAATAATATCGAGTTTTTTGAGATTCACCAAGCCTGTTATTGCTAATAATTATCAAAACTTTCGATTTTTAACTTGAAGGGGACATCGATATATATTATTACTCATTTTGTAGTTCTAGATAGCAACTTTGAAATTTCAAATAGCACTATAGGGCAAGTGATACATTGTGTAAAACCTTTTTGGGCATACTGATGCTGAATTAATCATTGTATTTTGCTAATTAAGATTAAGTTTAAATACTTAATAATTTTGGTATGACCTCACTGTACAATATAATCGATTTTATTTTAGATCTTTCATAATGTTTTTTATTTCGTAAATAGTTTTCGGGTGTGTGTGTGTGTGTGTGTGAATGTTAATTGGTTAGAACACTCATATTCAATTTTTTTAGAATAACTCATATTTCAAAGATTAAATGGCACTATAGGACATGTGCTGCATTATGTGAAAGCTTACAATCTTACGATTCGATAAAAAAAATAGGAATTTTTCAATTTAAAATTGTTCATTGAACTTAAAAATTGATTACATTCAATGCTATAACTGCGCATCTAGTTGTTCCTGGAAAATATAGAACCTATTCGAAACATCTCATATTTGCAAAAATCTCTCGTTATCTTAAAACACCAAGATATTCGTGTTGACTTGCAAAAGTTACTGATTTCAGATGTCCGCAAGGGAGACGTCGAGGCATACTGGTAATTGTAGAGCCCCACGCCTATATGTAAACATTCAAAATTAGAAGAATTTAGGTTTGTCCTTCCTGAAAATAATTTTTTGTACGAATTTCAGGCAAACTCAGTCTGAAACGAGATTCCATATGATTTCTCGCTTTCTCATCACATATTTTGCTACGAAACTATTTTAAAGTGAAATTTCCTTATTTCGTTCGAATGTTGCTAAAAATTGAAGAAGCAGCGAATGAAATAATTCACGCAAAGTTTCAATGAAATGAATCTTTTTTTCAAAGATGCAATTAGACGTTTCTCTCCTGAATTTAATGAATTCTTCAAGGCATATATCGAATATGAAAGTGGAGAAATTCATTGTCCAAATATGTGGTATAGATTTCATGAGTAGAATGAGGAATATAACAACTCCAACAAACTCTTATCGACTGTCAGTTTCTTCAGTCAATAGTACCGGATATACTCTAGTTCAGTATCGCAGAGTTTCTCATCGAATAAATCCAAATTAAATTCTACCTACCTCCGAATGGAGGAACTATAATAGAAATAACGTTCCTTATCCAATTTCTAATCAAAATAATTCAAAAACCGTAATGCAAACTTCAAATTCTTGAGTACACAAAGGGAGTCGCATTTCCTCGGGCCAAATCTCCGGTCTAACACCACAATATCTTTACATATGTAATTTTAATCCTACTTATTAGAATGCCTATCTCCGATCTGCATAGTAACGTGATACCGATATTATCAGGTCTGAAAACCCTGCTCCCATCCCGACAAATTATATTTAAAAAAAGGTCAGACCCCCAAATGAGAGATTTATAATTTGAATCTTCATGGCTTGGGATTCAAATTATATATACTCGTTAATTTTTTTAATTCGAATAAAGTAGTTGGATGGATGTATTTATTGGTTGAAGATTCGTTACCCACGGATAGTTTTTTTAAAAACTTTTTTCCGTTGAAGAAAGTGGGGACTTCACCATAAAAATACCATTTCTTCCTAGATTGTCGAATACCGTGTTCAGAAAATGCGATCTAATGAGGACCTCATCAATTGTGATTTATACTCAATGCCCATTTTCTTCTGTCTATAATCATATGTCTTATTAGCATTTAATGTTATGACTTGAAGATAGGTGATATCGTCATTTTCCTCACGTATAGGAATATTTTTGACTCGTGAATCATCTAACCACTTGTTGTCATGATAAACTAATAACTTCAAGAGGCTGTAACTTGATAGGTAGGATTAGTTTCAAACAGCCTATGTTATATACCTGATAGATAAGAAAAATTATTATTGGAAATATCGTTTGTTTGTATATAAAAATTATGTTCCTCTGCAATAATAAATTAATTACACTTATTTTCAATTGAAACTTCCTTTGTACCAATATCAACATTATGTATCTACCGCAGTTGACATAAATTGAAAATATAATAATAGTAAAATAATAAAAATATAAAAAAATAAATAATTAAAATATAATAATAATAAATTATTAAACTTATTTTTAACTGAGACTTCTTTTGTGTACCTATAAACATTATGTAGCATAATATTTTTGGAAAATAAATCAATGTTTTCACTTAGAACACCTATAAGAAAGGATAAATTGATGAAAAATACTTTTCAGTTACGAAAGAATTTTTTCGTCACTTAATCATTTTCCATTTTCTGAGGTGGAACAATAGCAACTTATTCTAACTTGAAGTTTATAAATGAATTCAATGGTCACTACTACCTTAAGTTTGAAAATTCTCAAAGGAGGGAATTGACACCCATTGACCGACGACATATTTGATTTGTAATTTTGAGATGAAGAAAGTGTAGTTGCCATGTATATTTCAATTAAGACATATTAAGTTGTAAGGTTCTCTGTCATTAGTTCTTCTCTAACGAATAAATAAGTAACCAATTACAAGATAACAAATTCTGTATTTTTAAATAGGCGCGGGGCTGAAGAATGGCCAGCTCGGTCTCCTGATTTAAGCCCTAATGACTTTTTACTTAGGGGATATTTGCAATCACTGATTTTTGCAAGTCGACGTGAAAAGTTGGATATGTTATTGAAATGAATACCTTATATTATAGTATGATTTCCCTCCACAAAATTTACCGAAGCAATCAGGTTAAATGGATAAATCGGTCATTCTATCTATTAAATCCTCTTTGCACTCATTCCCCTCTAAATCTCAAACGAACAGTAGCGATTTTTTTGACAGTGTCATCACTCATCCCGTACCCCTCCGATTTATTATACAAATTTAGTTGCATTGTATGTATAGGCATCCTTATTCATGTATGGAGTGTTCATACACTGTCTAGATAAAAATACGAACGGCAAAAGAAGGGTTCGATTGTCTAGGGAACGTACATCGGAATGCCATGCCTACAGTATTTTATATTCGGCTTTTATTGCTCTTCCATTCAAACCGAAATACTTTTACATTCTTTTATAAGTCATTTGATTCGTTGTTCTTCGTTTCGACGAACGATTCTCATTTAAAAAAAAGTAATTGAAGAAATAGAAGTGATGGTTTCATGCGAACGAATAATACCTGAAGTAATATTAAAAAATATGAGAATATGTTTGTTTGAATGCTTACCTGAAGATGTTATTATGTCAAATGTGCTCATCAATATAACAACTGTGCAACCGTGGTATATGATTCCTATAACTTTGGTCCGGCAACAAGCTATTTTGTTTGAAACGATGAAAGGTATAATTATCAAATTTTAGAGTTATCAACGGGATTATATTATGCGTTTTTCAGAGGACCTGTCAAAGTTAGGTGACACCACTGTTCAGTGTATACCGCCACCATCTCAAATTGTTTTAAATGGCAACGTAGGTCGAGTGATATATCGTAGAAAAGCTTGTTTTTGTTTCTTCCTCTTTTCAAAAATATAGAACAAGTACCACATTACTAAGAGAGTATCCTATAACAATGCAGTTATGTGTGTTAGTTTCTCTATATTTTGTATATCATATGAAATTTTTACATACAGCTATTTTGTAATGAATAATGTTCAGAAATTTCGAGAAATGTAAAATCTAATTTATATAACTCTTTTGGGAAGAGCGAATTTTCCATTTATCTTTTTTGCAATTATAAATTGTCAACTTTAGGGAGGAATTAAAGTAAAATATAAATGGAGGAAAATGATAAGATTCAAGGGACACCCGCAAGGAAGATTTTATTGCTATATTGTATATCAGGCATGAAGAAATAAATTAAAAACAATAGGAATTGAATAAATTAAATAAAAAATCAGAATATTAGAATCTAATATGTATTACATGCGAGCAAGTGTAAACTATATAAAACAATAAACTCTTCATGTATTAGTAGAACAAAAACAATATTCTCATTGTGGCCATGCTGAATGCAATGCACAATTATTCGCAATATATGTATTAGTATGCTCAATTAAAAATAATTTTGGTAATTCTGTAGATAAATTTATCCATATAAAATTTGAGTAAAATTAGTAATTAAACAAAAACTGTAACTTCCTAAGAAATAAACTTCTTAAGCATATATATGAAACAGGTAACCAGAATATAACAGTGAGTGTATATATATACAGGGTGTTCCTTAATTGAACGTACAAACGAAAAGGGGAGATTCCTGAAGTAAGTTTGAGAAAAAAAGTTCGGTAAACATGGGGTCGCTAACGTTTCGTTTTCGAGGTACAGAGTGTTGAAGATTGAATTTTTTTCAAGTTTTTTTCTCATAGTATCTACACTTTATAAGATATTCAACTGAAATTTGGCATAGATATTACATTTGAGAGTTCTCACCACGTGACATGGTAATTTTGATAGCAGATTTACAGGGTGCTATTTTTTCTGGAACACTGTTACCTGTTTTCCTCAAGAACTTTTTTTTAGTGAACAACTGTTAATTTGAAAAAATGGGAAAAGAAGATTTGTTGTTATACTAAACTTTTCGGTCTCTTTTAGTTTTGTCGTATCTGCTACCGATTTCGAGAATAAAAATTTTGAACGATTCTCTCAAAATCCTCGGAAAAATCCAAATTATCATAAAATTAAGTTAGTTAGCTGTGGTGATTGTATTCAGTGTCAGTTTTGACACATCAAATTATTGAACGTTTGTGTTTTGAAGAGTAAAGGTGGTTGCATTTGTGGCTATTTATTTTCTTGAATGTAGACTACTATTTTCATTACGATTTTTATGACTGTCACAACAATATTCGATCAGAAAATATAAACCTCTACACATTTTAATATCAAAACATGCCGAATTTCACGAATTCCGAAATGACTGACATGAATTTCATGTATGGTCTTGCAAATGGAAATTCAAGAGAAGCTAAGCGTCTTTACATGGAACGCTATCCCAATAGAGGGATACCAGATCATCGAATGTTCTCTGATATTCATAGGCGTCTTTCAGAAGCTGGATCTTTTTCCACGAAAAAAATTAATGCCGGTAGTCCACGCAGTGTGAGAACACCACAACTCGAAGAGGCAGTTATGAACGAAGTAGAACAACATCCAAGAACCAGTACAAGAAAAATTAGTGTACTTTTGAATGCAAGTTATCAAGCTGTTTGGCGGATCTTGCGGGATTCTCTGCTATATCCTTATCACATTCAGAGGGTGCAAGCTCTTCTGCCTCGAGATTTTCATCCGAGGATTAATTTTTGTCAGTAGACTATTGAACAATCCTCATTTTGATTGCCAAATTCTATTCACTGATGAAGCTTGTTTCTCAAGGACTTCAAATATAAATTTTCATAATGAACACATATGGGCTGAGGAGAATCCGCATGGATATGTAGAAACCCATTTTCAAAAGCAATTTTCACTAAATGTGTGGGGTGGTAATATTGGTGATCATTTGATTGGTCCTTCTTGCCAGGTCGACTAACAGGTCAATCATACAGCCATTTTTTAGAAAACGATTTGCCCTTGTTATTGGAAGATATACCTCTTATGCTAAGACGAGAAATGTGGTTCATGCATGACGGTGCCCCTGCTCATTTTTCAGTTTTGGCAAGGGAGTATTTGGACGACAATTATGAAAACAGATGGATTGGACGGAGGGGGGACCTCACTCATGGCCCGCCAGATCTCCGGACTTAAATAGTTTAGATTTCTTTTTATGGGGCCACCTGAAATCTCTAGTATACTCGACGCCAGTGAACACCGTAGAAGAACTGAGAAATCGTATAATAGGCGCGTTTGATACAGTTAGGAATACTCCGGGAGTGTTTGAAAGAGTTCGATCGTCTATGAGACGAAGAACAGAAGCTTGTATAAGAGTTGGGGAAGGGCATTTTCAACATTTGATGTAGTTCAGTCCTTTGCGGTTACGTTTCTTGTAGTAATACATTTTCTGTAATGATTATACGAGTTTATCAAATCTTCCTGAATCATCGCAACAGATCAGGAAAATTTCCATAAAAACTAATAATGAATTCATACACCACAGCTTACTAACTGGCCTCCTTATCATAATTTGGATTTTTCCGAGGATTCCGAGAGAATCGTTTCATTCGTTTTTTCAAATTAACAGTTGCCCACCAAAAAAAAGTTCTTGAGGAAAACAGGTGACAGTGTTCCAGAAAAAATATCACCCTGTAGATCTGCTATCGAAATTGCTATGTCACGTGGTGAGAACTCTCAAATGTAATATCTATGCCAAATTTCAGTTGAATATCTTGTGAAGTGTAGTTACTATGAGAAAAAAACTTAAAAAAAATTCAAACTTCAACACTCTCTATCTCGAAAACGAAAAGTTTGCAATCCCAATGTTAATGGGACTTTTTTTTCTCAAACTTACTTAAGGAATCTCCCCTTTTCGTTTGTACGTTCAATTTTTGAACACCCTGTATATATATATATATATATATATATATATATATATATATATATATATATATATATATATATATATATATATATATATATATATATATATATATATATATATATATATATATATATATATATATATATATATATATATATATATATATATATATATAAATATATATATATATATATATATATATACAGGATGTTCCAGAATTGAACGTACAAACGAAAAGGGAAGATTCCTTAAGTAAGTTTAAGAAAAAAAAGTCCCATTAACATGGGGTTGCAAACTTTTCGTTTTCGAGATAGAGAGTGTTGAAGTTTGAATTTTTTTCAAGTTTTTTTCATATATATATATATATATATATATATATATATATATATATATATATATATATATATATATATATATATATATATATATATATATATATATATATATATATATATATATATAAATAAATATTTATAGATATAAATATATATATATATATATATATATATATATATATATATATAATATTTCCATATTTGAAGGAAGAATGATTACATAGTTTTCAATACTCATATTGAATTGATCCGTCTCTGGAACTAAACATGCCGTCCGCGTTGGAAGGAAGGATGGCCTTTGTTACGTTGGTTAGGTATATTATGTTTAAGACCAAGTGTCTGGAGTGCATCGCGTGATAAGGAGCTTCATTTCAAAAGTTCTTGTAAACAGTTATCAATATGACGAATTACATTATGTTACGTAACTATAAATCAAGCAGTATGTCTGATACGGCTAATATAATCTTTACATTGAATCACAAGACTGCTTGTTGCGGTGAAAGTCTACGGTGACATCTATTTCGGAACTAGTGAACGTCTAGTTATTTTTATTATATCCAGAAAGAACGTTCAAGACGATCCTTCTAACAACTAGAAAGTTAAGTTGTGGAAATTGGCACCCAGGCCATTTGATAAAGATTAATAACGATTTGTGCAAAAATTAAATTACACCAGGCAACGAATACCAAATGGTATATGCTCATATGCGCGGCAGTAATATTTTATTACTTTATATGTTTGTAATCGTTTGCATACGTTGTAATTTTACTGTCCCCGCTTGAAAGAAATTTGAAGTAAATCAACGCAATGTGCTGCCTACAATATTTATTGTTTATGGTTAATGAACCAAAATGGTGAAACTGCTAATTTTCTTAAATTGGCTTAAATTTTTTGGTGGTTAGCTTTTAGTATTTTTGACTTCAAACTTTGAAAATATGAAGCTTTTTGTACAAATAAGGTACTCTTCTTAGACTTCGCTAGGAAGCAGCATTTCCGAGAAAAATGCAGTTGAATATTTTTTAGGATTTTTTGTTTTTCAATGTGCAAATCGAGGAGAAAACAATCAGTAGACCTGGAAACAAATGACGTTTTTTGTGTTGCTAGGTAAAGTAAAATTAGCTGTCAATTATTAATCGCCTAATTTTTAATTGTGCTGCTTGTTGCCGAAAAAAAGCTATTTAGTAGTAATGCAGAGGTTTTCAAATAGAGAATTAGCAGATATCCACTGCGTACGTGGTTTCTGTAGTGGTAGAGCACGAGCAGAGCAGTACTATGGTGTTAATTTTAGGAACTTGCTAGGCGTGTGATTTCCGGGTAAATGGATTAGAAGAGGTGTTCGTATCCCGTGGGCACCCCGATCGCCGGATTTAAATCCACTAGACTATTTTTGGGGCCGTATAAAAGATATTATACTCAACAGAAGTAGAGAACGAGGAGTTGTGTTAAAGAATACGTGTGGCAATATGCCTTCATGAGCAGGGCAACCTTCTCGAGCATCTTATATAAGATTAAATAATAAGTAAACCTCGTATAATTGTTCCTTAATGTTTAGTTCAGTGGTTCCCAAACTTAAGGGAGGGGTATTTGGAGGCGTGAGAGCCTACAAACTTTGGGCTTCAAAATAACAAATTCGAATAAAAAAGGAAAATATTGGTTGCGCACTTTCAAAAAATATTTCCCTCCAGTCGAAAATCCTATGTAAATGGAATGCAGTTATCCCCCTATATATATATATATATATATATACATATATATATATATATATATATATATATATATATATATATATATATATATATATATATATATATATATATATATATATATATATATATATATATATATATATATATACATATATTTATATATTATATATTTTTTTTCCAACACATCTTTATTATCAACCATAAAGTAGCTCAAATATTGACAAGTTTTGAATGCAATATTTCATTACAAAATGGATCATGCTTTTTTTATCCTTTACATAGAACCGAAAAATGAACATATTCCAGATTTGATAAAGATAAATCCATTTTATGTTAAGAAATAATCTATTCTAGTATGCCTGATATGATTAAACTTTTAAACGGAGGAACATATGTTGAGAATAATTATATTCCAAAATCACTCCAGTACATTTAATTCCAAATATTCAACAATGTCGAAAGTGACCAAGGGCATACTTACGAATAATGTAGAAAGCAATTACTGTTCCGATAATTATTTCCACTGCGGTTTTGTCATTCCAAAACGATAATTAGCTAATTTGAAAGTAGTGGATCTCTATAATACCTTCTAGTAATTATAAATGAAAATAACCCTTCCGTAAACTCATCATGGTATCTATATAGGTTTCTCTGATAATATTTTGGAAACATTCTTCAAATATTACATGAGCCGATTGGAAGAGAATTTGAAATATTTGAATTGATGCTCCAGGTTCACTGACTATTAATTTTGTTAATTTCATGATAAATTTTATCATTTTTAGGATTTTATCAAACAGCATTCACTTCTTGGGTATAGAATATATCAAATGCTCATTTAGAGATGATTCTGATGCCTGTACCACGCACCTGAATTACGGATTCAAATATTTTAACATTTTCTTCTAGGCGTGACATGAAACTGAATCTTGATGAAAGATCTATTACTCATTAATATCTTGAGAGTTCTTCAGTTAAATGGTCAAATTTTGTACAGTTATTGTGTTGTTTTTATTACAAATTATATTTAAGAAATGAAACTCTCACGTCCACCTTGATTCGCACAACTCTTTATATATATATATATATATATATATATATATATATATATATATATATATATATATATATATATATATATATATATATATATATATATATATATATATATATATATTTATATTTAATATATATAAAATATATATATATATATATATATATATATATATATATATATATATATATATATCCAACGTAAAAAACAATGCTGACTGACTAATCGACGAGCGTCATACAAATTCGTGTTATGATTACCGATCACCATCCAATTTTTCTATCAATTAATAGCACAAAATCTGAAAACAAAACAAATAGAACCACAAAAATCATAAATAAATTTAATACAGACAAATTCCTACGGATAATGAGTGAATGTGAATGGGATAACATTCTAAAAACCCAAGATCCTGCACTAGCTTATAATGAATTTGAAGAAACTTTTTCCAATGCTATAAAACAATCTACTTCGACAAGGACAGTACAGTTCAAAGAAGATAATAAAAGAAAATTATGGATAACAAATGGTATAATTAATTCTATCAAACACAGGGATAAACTTAAGAAACAGCTGAATAGAAGCAGAAATAATGTAGAACTACAGGAAATATATAAAAAATATAGAAATCATCTCAATCGTTTGATAAAAACAATTAAATCCGCTTACTACTCAGATCTGATTTCAAAATGTAAAAATGATATGAAAAGAATATATAACATAGTCAAAGATGCCACAAATGAAAACGACCAAAAAACAAATCGAGACATATTTATATGTAATGAAAGAGGAGAACACTTTACTGATGACGAAAAAGTGGCAAATTTTTGTAATCAATACTACATAAATGTGAGCACTGATATGGCCGCAACAGTTCCTGCTGCACCCCACAACTTCAAAAATAAGTACCCACAAATGAGAAACTCGTTCTTCCTTACGCCAATTGATGAAAACGAACTCATCCATCATATTAATACTCTAAAAACATCCAGTTCTCCTGGAATAGATGGAATAACGGCAGATACTTTAAAAAAATGTCATATGTACATACTTAAACCGCTTGTACACATAATAAATCTTATATTTTCAAATGCAAAAATACCGGAACAACTTAAGGTGTCGGTAGTTATACCAATCTACAAAAACGGAGACAAAAATTCTATACAAAATTATAGACCAATAAGCTTGATAAACACTTTTGCAAAACTATTTGAAAAATGTCTTAAAGTAAGATTATATGACTTTCTCGAGAATAATAACATCTTGAGTGACAAACAATTCGGTTTTCGTCCAGATACAAGTACAGATGAGGCAATGTTCGAACTTATTAATCAGATAAAGAACAATTTAGACTGCGGAAACAAGTGTATTGCAGTCTTTCTTGATCTAGCGAAGGCTTTTGATACTGTTCCTCATACATCACTTTTGGAAACTCTGGAAAACTATGGTGTAAGAGGCATTGCACTAGAGATTTTCAAAAACTATCTATCACAAAGAAAGCAAGCTGTGAGGATAAGAAATAAGAGTAGCACATATGAATACGTACAAATGGGAGTACCTCAGGGAACGGTTTTGGGACCATTGCTCTTCATAATATACATCAACTCGTTATTGAACATGGACATAAATGGAACTATTCTCTCATACGCTGACGACACCGTCTTATTATACGAAGGGAACACATAGCAACATGTAAAAGAAAAGGCTGAATATGGTACATCTTTTGTAAAAAATTGGTTGGACTACAATAAACTCTCATTGAATGTAAAAAAAACTTCGTACGTAGCCTTCTCTTTAACAGACGCGAATAGACCAAATTTTGGGAAAATATACATCACAAACACCAATCTAGAAATAAACAGCAATGACAGAACTAAATATCTAGGCATCATAATAGATAAAAACCTGAAATGGAAAGATCAA
Source organism: Cynegetis impunctata (assembly GCA_030704885.1). Taxonomy (NCBI): domain Eukaryota; kingdom Metazoa; phylum Arthropoda; class Insecta; order Coleoptera; family Coccinellidae; genus Cynegetis; species Cynegetis impunctata. Next base: position 423,746 of record JARQZK010004366.1, read on the forward strand.
ATGAACACTCTAACAGCAAAACTGCGCATATTCGTCCACAAATTTTATGAGTTACGAAAAATAATGAATAAAAAAACTCCTAATTATACTGTACAGGGCCCTGGTCGAGTCAATTCTGAAATATGGAATTATTGCTTGGGGAGGTCTATATAGCAATGCTCTACAACCTTTAACAATCTTTCAAAATTACATAATTAAAATTATACTAGAAAGAAAGAGACTGTACCCCACAAGGCTTCTATATAACGAAGAGATATTAAGTGTTAGATCGTTGTATTTTCATGCATGTTGTGTTTTCATCCATAAAAATCAACAGTTGGTAAACAGAATTGAACATTGCCATGAAACACGCGCAAAGACCAACAACCTACTAAAGAATCCTTTTTATCAAGAAGACGTCAACCAAAGATTCATAACAACAACAGCCCCAAAAATATTCAACACTTTACCACAAGATGTAAGAAACATCAAAAAACAAAACATCTTCAGGAAAAAGTCAAGAGATTACATAGGCAAACATCCAGGCAAGTACATACACATCATATAGACCGATGCTACCAATTGTATACAGCTGCTTATCTGTACAAAAAGAAACCTACCTCTGATGTGGTTCTGCACATATGGCACATAACTGAATTTTCGATTCCAAAATAGATATACAACTGCACATACAGGTGTAAACCTAGGTGTAAACAAAAGTGAAGAAAAGAAGAGAAAATCCATACCAACATGAAAGGCCATATTGAAAATCACTTCCATTGCACCCTTGTGATCCCTGGCAGTGAATATGGTCCTTTTCAATAGGCTTTAAATTGACATCCTGTATTGTTATTTGTATTATTTTATTTTATTTTTTGGCTTTATTACTCTCAATATTGTTTTTTTAATGGCTTATTGAATAAACATTATATTATTATTATTATGTTATTAGTCCCGCCTTCGAAGAAACTACCCTACTAATACCGTGGTAAGCATTGTTTACTTCATTAGAATCTTCGAATTAACTTTCGCAGCTTTTGTTTAGAGGCAACAAAACCTCAAAGGCGGTAATGGCTTCTAGGCGTGTGTCAAATGCGACCGTGGTGCAATACCGTATGTACAGCGAGATCGCGTAGCAGAGACAATCCAACTGATACGAACAAATTTAAACCCTATACCCCATTTACATGCATCTCGCTTTCGCGACAGTGGGTAGTATTAGACCAGGGTAGAAGCCTTTAAAAATGATAAAAAGTTTAAAAAAATAATAGTAGGATAAAACCCATTGGAATAGAGGGAGAATATAATGAAAATGATAGAAAAAATAAATTGCGGGCGATCTGAGGTCGGGAAGGGGAAGGGGGTGAGTTTTTAAGGGTAAAAAACGGTTTATCTCGATTTCCGGCAAAACTGCAAGTCCTATGGAAAAAGTCAAATGGCAAAGTTGTAGGTGATGAAATGATCTACAATAATTTTTGTTTTCACACTTTTTTCACATAACCTCAAAATTTATGTGGAAAGTTCAAAGAACCAAGTTTTTGGTTTTTTATTTTTATCTTTTACAAACAAATTTTTTTTTTCACGAAGTTTGGTGAAAACTTACCTACCTTTTTATGTCATAAATATACTGTAATTTATTTGATTTAAAATTTCTATTTTTTCACCTTATTTTGACTTAATACCGGAAAAGAACCCTAATTTTCAATTGAAAATTCTCCTGTCAAAATATCAGCTTTTTTCAAAAAGTTAGTGTGCTTTCTGTTCGTTGAAATCTCTACTTTCTGATGGTGTAAAAAAAATACATTACTATAGTAAATGTTAACAAACAAATAAGTTAATAAAATTAATATTTAATAATACATCTACAATATTTTGAGAAAGTTGTAGAATCTTCTTTAAATTATATGCGTAGATGCCTATTTATTGCTATTTTGAGATAACTTATATACCTGAGTGACCTACGGAAAATTTAGCCCATCAAAAGTTATTTCATAGAGAATTGGTGAAGGGGCTAGGAGGTTCTGGGACTTACTACATACCTGTTATTTCGTAGCTGCTGTAAAATTTATTATAGTAATATATTCTTTTTTACGCCATCGGAAAGTAGAGATTTCAATGAACAGAAAGCACACCAACTTTTTGAAAAAAGCTGGTATTTGGACAGGAGAATTTCCAGTTGAAAATTAGGGTGCTTTTTCGATATTAAGTCAAAATAAGGTGAAAAAATAAATATTTCAAATCAACCAAATTACAGTGTATATCGGACATAAAAAGGTAAGTTTTCAATAAATTTCGTGAAAAAAAAATTTGTTTGTAAAAGATGAAAATAAAAAACCAAAAACTTGGTTCTTCGAATTTTTCACATGAATTTTGAGGTTATGTGAAAAAAAAGTGAATACAAAAGTTGTAGATCTTTTTATTACCTACAACTTTGCCATTTGACGTTTTTCCATAGAGCTTGTAGTTTTGCCGGAAATCGAGATAAACCGTTTTTTACCCTTAAAAACTCACCCCCTTCCCCTTCCCGACCTCAGATCACCCGTAATTTATTTTTTCTTTCATTTTTAATATATTCTCCTTCTTTTCCAATGGGTTTCATCCTACTATTATTTTTTTTGGTTTCAAAAATTATCGACCCTGGTCTATATGTAAACGGGTGCTGCTTGGATTTTGACTTCCATTCAAAACACCGCAGCCAAAGGGAGATTACGGCAGTGGCAAGGGTATGAGCAAAAATAGCGCCAGCTACATACTTCACTGCCGCCGAAGTGAGCTGCATGTAAATCAGGAATTATAATAATAATGATTGGTTGGTAATATTTCTAAGTTATTCATCAGAGTTGAAGTTTAGATTTTTAATAATTTAGATTTTTCTCATGTGACTTCACGAAGCTTATTTCCGCCACCCTATTGTCACAATCTGTTGAACCCCTCCCTTAACGTGTCATATAATTCATGGATTGCTCCTAATGAAGAATGTGCAGTGCCTAAAACGTTTAAAAACTTTTCGAGTGATAGATACATTACTTATATGGAACGACAAACGCGCATACCAGTGGCGCTTAATTTCCTAGTATGACATAAAAACGCAAAGTGTTGTGCATACGTAAAGAAATAAGCCCATCGCAGTCGTAGCCAGCGTTTACTACCGAGTTATGTAGAATAGTACAGTCACGTGTTGGCAAGGTTTGGCGCGTGGATACGGCATTGTGAAGGTGACCTGGTACGGGTTGACCTGAACACGATTCTCGACCGGAGTCTATGCTAGATTATAACGCCTGATAAACGCTAGCCTAGTCGGATATAGCGCTGAGGACGTCGTTCGCCTTATTGAAGCATCAATCTGTAACACGAAATTGAACTTGATTCATTATTACCGCTACCATGAGTCTACAAGCTACCAGTCGTGTGTATTTACAGTAACCGGCTATTTGAACCACGCAAATAATCTATTCATTTTGTGGTTACGCTTATTATTACTTCGAGAGATTTAGTAGTTCTATTACACCATAAAAAGTTTATACTCTCAATTGTATTTAATAATAGCAATTCATTCGAAACTTATCATATTATTTGATTTGGTATTGTTCGAGAGACAATTTGTGGTTATGCTGATTGTACTTTTGTATAGCTCATTAGTCGAATTTAACGTACAATCTATTGGATAATAAAAAATCGTATCTATATGGGTGATATAGTATTGGAACGAAGTTCCTTTCAGCGGGATTGGGGAGGAGATAGGGATTTTGCTGCGCGATCAAAAAAATGTGAGACTAAAACCGTAAGAAAAACATATAACGGAAGTGCAACGCGCATGAGTCATTCTTTCTTTATCTTTCTCCTCCTGCCACATTTTCTATATGAGTAGTAATAGCCTATATATATATATATATATATATATATATATATATATATATATATATATATATATATATATATATATATATATATATATATATATATATATATATATATATATATATATATATATATATATATATATATATATATATATATATATATATATATATATATAGACGGGTAGTCTTGACTGGCTAGTTGAGGAAAAATGCATTTATAAATTTTGAGGTTGCAGTCAGAATAATTGTTGGGCTAGGTTAAAGAATATTCTTTGTCATATGGTCGAGCTTTCGGAAATGGTTATTTCCTTTATCAAGACATTAACTTGAGGTTATATAAATTTTGAAAAAACGTAAAAGAGGAACAGAAAAGCTGATGGGTACAATCTTGAAACTTCGTCACATATGTAAACATCCATTTCAAGAAATATAAATCTTATTTTCAACAATCAGTAATTTCCCATCTTGCTACCTACAGGAAATAAGATTTATATTTCTTGAAATGGATGTTTACATATGTGACGAAGTTTCAAGATTGTACCCATCAGCTTTTCTGTTCCTTTTTTACCTTTTTTCAAAATTTATATAACCTCAAGTTAATGTCTTGATAAAGGAAATAACCATTTCCGAAAGCTCGACCATATGACAAAGAATATTCTTTAACCTAGCCCAACAATTATTCTGACTGCAACCTCAAAATTTATAAATACATTATATATATATATATATATATATATATATATATATATATATATATATATATATATATATATATATATATATATATTTAATGTTTACCTATAGGTATCAGACGTCAAAAGAACCTTAAAAATCGTGGTAAATGGGGTATAAAATATATCTTGTTATTTAAAAGAAATTTAACTTAGTTGCATTCACTGTAATTTAGTTGAAAGAAAAGAATTAAAAAATGAGGAGTATTACACTTTAAAACTTTTATTGGATGAACCCCGAGCTAAACATAAAAAAGATACCTATTGTGAATGATGAATAAGGACGAATACTTAATTCACATTAAATGACCTCGAAACTTTACTTTCAAAAACATGTGTTTCAATTATAGTTGGACAAAATGAAGATCTCTAGTTTCATTCTCACCTTTGTAAGTAATATTAAAGAGGTTAATACCTCCTGACCGTTCACTGAATATAATAAGCTCTTACATAATGTATAACCTTCCTACGTATAAATAAAATCAATTTTTATATCATGAAGAAAAAAATTAGAAATTGCGAAAAATTATCTTAATCAGAGGTTATGTTAGGTCAAGTGAAGTGAGGTTAGGTTAGAACTTTCGTCAGGTTTTTCCTGTCGTCTAGCATGGCCTTTAGCCCACGGAATATCATATGTTCATTGTTTTCTGTTATAATTCATTGCATGGATATATATTTTTTTTGGAATGCGAATGAAATAAATTGAAAAATGATAATGACACTGGAATTTCTTTTAATATTATGTTTAGCCTAAGTGGGTTGCTATTAAATTCGAAGATGTTGCCTTTTAAAATAAATTCTCAGGTTTTTATACAGGCTATCGTTCATGTCTGGATTTGCGTTGTTTCTTTTCCTCGAAAGAAATGATAATTACAAGTCTTGTGGCGACTCATGCCGGAGTCTTCAAGATTTAAATAGGTATGCGTATCTCAGAAGCGATGATACACAACTCCATACTATCCTCAGTGATTATTTCGCTGGTCTAGTTAATTTGTTCCAGCTAAATTGTTGGCCAATCAAGGTGATTATCGTCGCTTAGACATCGGCATTCTTCAACTTTGCCTGTTTGAAATCCAAATCATTTCACGCCGGAAAATAGAGTTATAAATCAAAAGTTGCAGTCGTTTTAATAATAACCTATAAGCGGATAGCTGATAATCGACCCATTTTTTTTCTCGATAATCGCGTAGAATTTACATCGATTCTAATTTGGCGAGGCTAGTTTATTTATCGGTTGTTGCTTTCGCTGAATTTCAAATGAACAAATTATTCATAATTGAAATTGTTAAGCAGAAAATAGAAAAATCGAAACTCCTCACAAAATTTTAAATTTGTCATATTTTCGAATATCTTAGGTAGGTACTTCTTTTATTTCACTTCTATGATAATTTTATTATAAGAAAAAGACATATCGACAATACTATGACATACTATGAACCATTAATTAAATAGCATCTATTTTTTTTAGTATTTAGCATGAATTTTACAGAATTATTACGAGAAAAAATGAATGTCTTCAATCATATATAGAAAATACTATGTACCTACCATAAATTTAAATTGTATTTGTGGTATTTTTTTGTATGATTTCACAGAATCATTAAGAGAAAAAAGGAATGTCGTCAATCATATATAGGTAGACAATACTATGAACCATAGAATTAAATTGTTTTCTTGAGGTATTCTTTTTGTATGAATTATTACGAGAAAAATAAATATCGTCAATCATATAATATAAACAATACTATATACCATTGAATTAAATAGTATTATTTGTTGTATTTTTTTTGTATGATTTTACAGAATTATCAAGAAAAAAAAGGAATCTGATTAATGATGTTCTCTACGAATTTTTGAAACGTTTTCCTTTTGATTGATTGCATGAATTAAAATTAAAAAATCATTCTTAGTGTTATAATATAATTATTGTTTTCAATAATTTTTTCAGTATAGATCAATATCAAAATGTAATCATTTTCAACGGAGAATTCTATTATTTTGAATTTAATTCATGATTATTAATAGCCCAGTAATTTAAGCAATCACATAGGTACACGTTTAATATGTATAACCTGATCCCTATGTTTGTATATTTGTCATATCAGATTTAATTAAAGCAGATTCTTATATTGAACGGACTCGACAACTAATTTTTCTGATTTACAATGAAGAAAATTGAACATTTTACTTTATAACTAATTCTCAGAAACCGAAACATTCAATTTACTTCTTCGAAATTACATTAACCAATTATCTAATTGACTACTAGCTACTGAAACAAATTTCAAATATGAAGACTAAAATTATTCGAAAATAACTTACTCTACTTTATAAGCGAACAATCAATATGGAACACTGAAAAAATTATTGAATAACATATTGATACTGTTCATTTCATTTCATCCTGAATTTCTTGTGATAGTTTGACAGCACTGAATGTGATGGTTCGAAATTTACTAATTTTCTTCTGAAATTATCCCAAAAACGTATATATATTTCACCGTAAAATACGAAGTGAAAAAAAAATTAGAACGAGTTTATAGTTTGAAATAATTCCATTCATGAGTGCCAGAAGGCCGGATCAAGGTGATAAGCAATTAGTGCACAGTGGCAGTACCACTGTTAACGTTGCCTAATTGCGTATGAATTGAACGTCTCCGTTGCATGAACCCGATACATTCGCTTTCTTGTCAACCAGGCCCCTCTCTACACGAAATGACGTAATTTGTTTGTTACAGAGCAAGTTCTCAAGCTGGTAGCATCCTAACTTCGCAACTGAAAGCGACCAATGGTTTGGTTAGTGGGACGGGCTTGGAACTGCCGACCCCGCCTATGGGTACCGGGAGTCAACTGAGTTCTCAAGAATTGCAAGGTTTATTCATAAACAGTCAGCACGTCTACGCGCAGCCTTCAACGGCCGGTCAGAATCTCCAAATTGTCAAGCGCGAGCCAGAAGACTTGAGCCATCACCGTAAAATCGATTGCAGCTCCCCCAGCTCGGCCAGCTTAGACGGTTCGATCATCGTCACCAAACAGCCCCGCCACAAGGTGACTAGTGTAGTGTTTCTACGTTTTTGTGATTCCTCAGGGCTCCACTCTCGGCCACACTTCATACTTCTGAAACCATTCTACTAATTTATTTATCGATAATAAATGTCACGATTGTGTCAAATTTCGATATATGAAATATTTTGTGTGGTCCCTTTAACTGAGTGGATTCAGTGTTTAGTGTAGTGGTACCCAAGTTGTGATCAACCATTTTGGCATTTGGTGTTTTCATGTGATATGGAGACATGTTATTGTTATTAATTTCTCATTAACATGGATTTATTCAACAATTACTTTGGTTTGATGGAAATTGCTATTTGAAAATACTTATACTTAAAGCAAAAATATTTTAATGAATATTATCAACTACTCTATAACTTCTAAGCATTTCATAGTGCCGGAAGAAAATAACGAATTCCGAAATGGTAACACACAAATGGGAATTTTATCTATATATCCTTTAGTAGTTTTTAGTGCCCGTTGGCCCTTAGTTGCTCGCTGTTTGACTGCAGTGATAGAATATATGAATATTGGGTTATGGTAACAATGGCTCCATTTAGCAAAGGAACGATAAAATGAACTTGGACGTTCCTTGAATCTAGTTTTCATTCATGAGTAGTTGCATGTTTAGAGAACCCATCCCTTGAGTTTCCTCAGTAGAATTACATTCAAATAAAGTGCTCGAATATTGTTTTGTCGGATTGTTGTTTTTTCGACGATTGGTAAATTAGTCATATTTATGTCGAGCACTTCATTTGACGATTGTAGCATAGTAGAGAATGAGTTTAGACGGGTAGTGGCGATGTAGCAGCATTCAGGGCCAACGATGTATCGATTGAGCAGAAGGATAACGACAGTTTCGTGGATCATTATAGGTCTTGTTGGTGCAATCATCAGGAAACCACCAAGGGGATCTCGTAGTGGATGTGAATTCGATCAAAGACGAGGGGCACCACCGCGGTCTCAGTTCGCCCCAGCACGGTTCTCGCTCCGTGAACGGAACACCAACTTCAACGCACAGCAGCCTGTTGGCCGACGGTTCGAGTACAGGTCCCATAGAGTTTATACCTTCGGATGGCATCAAACCAGCGATGTATACCACGCAGATATTCGCCCCCATGAACAATACTCATAGCGGAAGTGGTACACCATCCCCAATCCCATATTCCGAGCACGCGGTTCAGTATAGCCAGGGCATCGTCGGCACCTCCAGTTCGTACAGTGTTCCAAGACCGGCTAGTTCTACCGCGTTTTCATCATCTGAACCTTATTATCGCTACAATGATTACACCACAGTTGCCTCTGGTGCGGGCACCCCAGAACCCGTGTATTCGTCTCAGCTGAGACAGTCTCAGCTCGGTTATGCGGATGATACATCGGGAGGTGTCGCTGCCTCTAGTTTCGTTGAACGGTATGTACGGCAAAATTACCATGGAAAAAGTGTTATAGCTGCTACTGCTGCTGGACTCACAGTGGACTTACCTAGCCCTGATAGTGGAATAGGGGCAGATGCCATCACCCCTCGTGATCAGAATACCCTGCATCAGGTGAGACACATTATATCCGCTCCCCACCACCTTATCCAGAATTTTCTCTTGAGCTATCACTGCAATTTAAGGGCAAACGGGGCTTCAAATTTTTTGATAGTCCTCGAAAAAACAGACCCAGGGAGAGGGAGCTGGTGAAATATTCTCTAATCATATGAGGTTGGTTTATGTTTAAACTTTCGTTTTCACTCAAGAATTTTTCATTGCTCTCTCTTTGCTCTCAAACAATAGAAATTCGTTACTAATTAGGAAATAGCAGTTCTCAGCGTGGAGGACTGTTTTGCCCTGCAAATAGCAATCCATTCACTTTTTTTTCGAGTTATATTCAGGAATATTTTCGTTCTGCTTACAGTCATTCGACTACACAGAATTGTGCCAAACGAATTCTTCCCTTCTGGATCCCTTATCCCTTTCTCAACGAAGCAATAGTTCAAACTCACCTGGAGCACAGGCTACGAGCCGAAGTAGACCCTGGCATGACTTTGGACGGCAAAATGACGCTGACAAAATTCAAATTCCTAAAATGTAAGTACTCTCTTCTACAAAAATACTTTAGTTACTTAGTGTTTCCGATAACAATTTATCAATTTCCCGCTGATAACCATCATTCAAATAAAACAAAAACAATCAGAAATTATTATTGATTCATTGGAAATTATTAATCTCAATCATCGATTTTCATCTACAGAAAATGGTTATAACATCTAAAAATCATCAGGGGGGTTTTTCAATCAATAACAAATATATATATATATATATATATATATATATATATATATATATATATATATATATATATATATATATATATATATATATATATATATATATATATTAATCTAAATTCTTGAAGAGTTAACATTTAATGCTCTTTTTTTTTCAACCCATTTTTAGGGTAACGTAATTAATGTGATCTATTCATTCAATAATGTGTTGACAAGTCAGTCTGAATTCAAGCCTCTGTTCACTTGCATTGTGGATAAACACTGGAACAAAACGGAATTGAAATTGTACCGCTGACCCCGCATATAAGTTTGTCATTGCCATGAACTGGTCAAACTCGATTTTGCTCGATTCATGAATTCTAATGCCCTCATCGAAGATCTCAAGATAGGAATTATTGTCAAGTGTGATTTTGAGTATACATCCCGTAGAGTTAGAATCGAACATGGATGGTTTTTTGATTAAATTAAACCTTTAGCTGATGAACTTGATAAAGTATATTTTTCTTTTATTCCATTTCTTTATTTCAATTTCATGTTGAGAGATTACCTGCATACTACGTCCTACTTATTTATGGAAAAACTGATATATCAATACCTACACTGAAACCACACTGTCATTACACACTTGAATACAATACAGAATTATCAAAACTATGTGTGATTCACGGTGCCAATTTTAATAAAGCAGTGGACTGATGACAGAGGTCCTTTGTGTCGCTCAGCTCACAGTTTTTCGTAGGTTCGATACCCACCGTGTTCTTGGGTGTCGTTTAGAATTGAGAATTTATGGCTTTATCGTACTATATACATGCAATTTTAAAATTAATTCTTTGATTAATTTCTCCTTGTGTACTTTCGATAAACAGCTGTACTTGTATTGAAATAAAACTGGCCATATGCTTGCGGTTTTCGAAAATCTTATCATTACTGTGTAACATCTGAATTACAGCTTCCAATATTTCCACCTCCGTTTTACAATTCTATTTTTGCAATATTTCCCTTGCATATGATTCACAAATTTTTGGTTCGATTGAAATCTATAAAAAAAGACATGGAATGACTTAACAAATTGGACCAATTTCTTCTAGGCGTGATGTAAGGCAAAGTTGTATGAATCTATATTAAGCAACAACTGCACTGATTTTTCAGTTAGATTAATACAGTTGTTATACTGATTAAAAGACAAAGCTGGAGCAAATCTTGATCATCAAGATTAAAAACTATCTCAGCAAAATCAAATTCATGTTTTCGCTTGTCGAATATTTGATGACATGACATAAAGCTAAGTTGGATTAATCTGTATTGTGTAATAACTGTAGGTACTCATATTTTGATCGAAGGACTTGTTTCAGTTAGTTAAATATAGCTGTAGGTACCTAATGAATAAAAGACAATTCTGGGGCAAAATTTAATCGTCTAGATAAAAAAGGTTTAAGCTTAGACTTCATGTCATGCCTAGAAAAATTATCAAATATTTAAGGACCCCTCTAGAATCATCTGGGAATTCACTTTGTTTCAGTTCAGTGGTTAATTCGTGGGTCATATGCAACGTCATTCAAGTTTGGTAAAGAGTTGGAAAGCTTTTGATACATTCCATACTGAAATGGGTACATGCTTCTTTAAACAAGTTAATGAAGGATAATTTCATTATCAAACAATTTTAGAATTCTCTGGCTGTATGAGTTTCTACACCGATAAATGCACGTCTCCTTACACCATAGTTGTTATTAAGCTTTAAACTTTATGTTGTTCTTGTGACTCGATGAATTGTTATTATGTGTTTGTGAGTAATGATTTGCAATTGTTCATATAACTTTTCGTCAACAAAGTGTATTTTGCATAGTTTTTTTGATATATATAATAAGTATATATATATATATATATAGATATATATATATATCAATAGTTTATATATATATATATATATATATATATATATATATATATAATATATATATATATATATATATATATATATATATATATATATATATATATATATATAGATATATATATATATCAAGAGTTTATATATATATATATATAAATATATATAAAAATATATATATATATATATATATATATATATATATATATATATATATATATAAATATATAAATATATATATATATATATATATATATATATATATATATTGTAATTCAACACTCACAAACGTCCACTGATCCATTTTTATTCAATTCAATAAATTGGAAGATTAAACCGATCCAACGATTTTAATTTTATTCCGAAATAATATAAATCAAATAATGCAAGAATACGTTCACATTCCAGTTTCATTTTCAATGAAATTCTACTGTAAAACATTGCTAGTTTTGAGCAACATTCATTGTATTTCATTGCCTTCTGATTATTAGATTGTATATTATGGTAAATTAATCTGGGGGATTTGTTCATGATATTTCATCAAATTTGAGATTTCAACATTAAAAAATATGGTTATATGAAAATTTTCATCTAACTTCGTGGATTAATTAACCTTATTCCAGATTTATTCGAAATAAAATTTATATGGAATGGTTATTATACTCCAATTGTATCATTGAAGATTTTGTTATAATTTTTCTATTTTTGAGGGGTCCCTATAATGAAATGGGAAGAACTAGTTAGAATTAAATATTGAAATAATATTGAAGTACTATAATATATAAATTTCTTCACATTCCTTAGTTAATTCTATATCTGGATTTATTGTTTAATTCTATATCTGTTTCGTAACAAAATGATATTATTGTGGAAGATTTTACAGTATTCCATTTTCTTTGAAGGATTACAGTGAACGATTATTTCGCAATATGTGCTATTGGAATCACAAATGAAATCATATACGCCCATATATTCAAGCAGTTGCGACGTTCAACTTTCACACAGGCAGGAATTTTTCTACGATCGAATGATGAATGTAACCAAGTAACGAATTACACCCTGTTTCACCTGATAAGATTTACTTGGAGCGGTTGAAGTCCCACAGATAAAAAAAGGGGATATTCAAAACAGCCAAATCATTTTCTCATGAAAAAGCAAAACCGGTTCTATTTTACCGTTGATGAACTTTTGGTATCTCTTTTTCGAAAGGGGGCAATGAGACACTTGTATTTTCTTTTCATCGTGCGCTACCCCTTCTTGTCTTGAAAATCGATTAAAGAAGGGCAAATGTACAAGGTGTTCCGAATTACACTTTTTTCTTTATGTCACTCACGGAGAGAATCCAGTGAGGGTATCTGGAACAGAAGCCGTGTGTTAGTTTATAGATGGGAAATGTTTTTCCATAGGGTCAACCGTTTCATGTTCTTATATATTTGGCTCACTTCAATCGGGTTAATGAACGGTTGTTAAACATTTTTTATGTTTGAATATGTATTAAATAGATGAAGATAATGATATATATATATATATATATATATATATATATATATATATATATATATATATATATATATATAATGTTCAAAACTATAACAGAAAAACACATAATTTTTTCAAATGACACCTTTTTGACATACAGGGTGTCAAGATGATACTTTCTACCTGAACATTTCGTTTAATAGGCAGTTTAGAACAAATTCCAAAAACATGTCTATTTTTAATTTGAGGGGGACATCCATTTACTATATTTCTTGGTTTGTAGTGAACATCTCTTTGTAGATCTAGGTATCAACTCAGAAATCAAGTAGTACTAAAGCCCATGTGATACATCGTCTTAGAACTCTTCTGAATTCCTGAAAAAAATTAAATTACATTATGATCTTACGATTCGTATTTGTATTTAAAATTGTTTGTTGAAATCAAAAATCAGAATAAATGTTAAAACTGGAAAACGTAATATCTTTTCACATTTGCGAAAACCTCTGGAGTTAACTTTCTTATTATCTTGAAATTTTCATTATCTTATTTTAGACGTTCACTTTCTAAAGACCTATTGAAAGTAATTTGAGATTTTCTTCAGTTTTTTTCAGCATACACGTCGATTTTTCTTTATTTTATTAACTAGAAGATTATACCTAATAATTTATGTTTTTCTCCCAAGCTTCGAAATAAATTTAACAATGAATTAAAATCAATATACTTTCGTGAATAATTAAGGTTAATACTTGTCTTTCTGCGTTTCAGATTTTCTCCTGTTGGTTTCAAATATCACCTAGAAACACCGATCTCTACATCACAAAGGCGTGAAGACGATAGAATAACTTACATCAACAAAGGACAATTCTATGGAATTACGTTAGAATATATCCCAGATCCTGATAAACAACTCAAGTCACAAACAGTTAAGGTAAGTGAGAAGTTTTTAGTTATTTTCAATTTACAATGAAACTATTAAGTTTCCGTTGTCACACCATTACGCAAATTTGGCTACATATAAAATCGCCACAGTCAAGATTTATATGGTTAATACATAAAATTTAAAACGGCTCACTGAACATGCAAATTTTTAGGACAAATCTATTTGTTGAAAACGTAAAAGATGTATTTTATTTCACCTATTTTTCACTTCAATGTAGTACCACTTTATGTGACTTTTCCAATTTGTATATTAAGCGCTCAGCATGATTGAAAAATATTTCAGGACCTTATAATTAGATCTCACATTTTAGCAAAAATGTATCAATTAATCTCACAAATAATCAGAATCGTATCAAAAAGATGAACTCACAATATGAATTATAATTCTTCTTTCCATATAAGACGATGATTTGCAACATTTCCTACGAATTTACACTGACGAAAACACAAGTTTCTCGCAATTAATTTCCACGTAAATAGATATAACGAGTAGAGATTTTTAAAAAAGTACGATCACAAAAAACTATTGCACATAACTGGAGCTGGAGGAAAAAAGTGCGAGACGTTGCTTCAAATTAATTGACAGAAGTTCGTTTCAAATGAACTGATTGGTATGGATGGCTTTACTTCATTATAAATGTGCAGAATGAGTGGATTAGCTGTTTACCTATTTCACGTTGGAAATGGTTTCTCGAACTATCTTTGGTTTTGTGTTGAGATGCTTGAAATGGCGACATATATAAGAAGCATACACTTGCTTGTCTTAGATATTGTTTTTCAATCTAATATTTGTGAGAATTTTCATTCCGCATTCCACTTCCTTATGACCGTTAAGAATGAAGTTAGGCATGACGTTTTGAGAATTGAATAGCTAATCGGATACATTTTTTTCGAGTTTTCCTCGAAAATAATCCTATTCAGTAATTATTTAACTTTTCGATATCACTTTAAATGGTAAGAATGAAACTTTGAGTTCTTCATTTTAACAAGACTAAAGTGTTTATAGCAATTATGTTTCCATTTAAAGTGGACGTTTAATTTGTAGGTAACTATAATATAAGTCATTCATGTGAATTATTATTCATCTATATTTATTATTGGATATATCTTTTTGGTCGTATTTTCCCATAAAAAAGAATATATTGCAGTGTATCGAAGGAAAGCACTCGGGTGCGGGAGTAGGTTTTTATGCGTTTTAGACATCCTAAGACCACGATTCTCGAAAAAATTTTCATGGTTCAAGTGAACTAGTCAAAAGAGAAGAATTAAACTGTCAATATTTGGTTGAATTTTTCCAACCACCGCTATTATTAAGTAGATATTTCTCATTTTTTTCGTGGTTTTTGAAAAATTTTCTCAACTCCGCAGCTTCTGCAGAATAAGTTGGGGGGTTGAAATTTGGTACATAGATTGAGTTCATGCTGAAAAATGTACTTTGTGGGTTTCAACTCTCTTCCTCAATCGCGCTGCATTTCGTGGTGACTATTCCGTTCGAATTGCATCTCGATCTGTTGTCAGTACGCGATGCACTTCGCAAATTTTTTTCTACAATAGAAGGATGAAATTTGGTTCGTGGATTGAGCTGATTTTTAAGTACGTTCCTTCGTTGCTTTCAACTTTTTTCAACTACCACGATGCACTTTTTTTTTAATAAAATCAATTATTTTCTACTTCTTGACTCGGTTTGCTATTTAAGCGTGATTTTTCAAAATATACTTCAATCCGTTAAAATCGCGATGCATTTCGACCGAAAAATACAACCTTAGCTCTACTGCTCACGAGTTTTTTCTATGTTCAGGTGTGCCCCCATTCAATATAATTTTTATGATGCAGTACTCTATTTTAAGTTTCCTTCTAATAACTGAATTACACTGAATGCACCGAAATTATATTTCTCTTGAATAACAAGATGATGCTGAGCTAATTACTGCAAATGAAAAGTTTATATATATATATATATATATATATATATATATATATATATATATATATATATAAATATAAATATATATAATATATATATAATATATATATATATATATATATATATATATATATT
>JARQZK010004366.1:442500-452500 GCA_030704885.1 Cynegetis impunctata
ACATGATTTTCATTTTGCCCCAAAATTTCATTGTCACTATAAACAACACACAGTTCACTTTTTAGGGCCACCTTATCAAAAAAAGTGTATTTTTGACATAAATTTTCCAAAAGGTTATCTGGAAAATTAGCCGAAAATCCGGTAAACAAATTTTTATTGAGTAATTCGAAGAAATGCAGGTCTTTCAAATCAGAGAACCTTATTTCTATTTGACCCCTAATAGTATCCTAAATTTCATAAAATATTTGCTTATAGTGAAGCTCCATATCTGCGAAACTGAATTTCTTTCGTTTTGGGCTAAATTGAGTCATATCATCAGTAGTTTGAAATACAGAAAATAGTTTTTTAAAATAAACTTCTGCACGAAATTCTGAAATTTTCTCCAAAAGAAACTTGAGCCGATTTCGTGAGTAAATCACATCTGAAAACTTGTGCTGTAAGATTTGAAAAACTATTTCTGTTTGTTCAAAAATTAATCTAAAGATGTTTAAAAAATATATAAATTCCTTATCTTGTAAGTAAGATATTAATCCGCGTGCGGTATTTAAAGTTACTTTATCGGTGAAAAATTCCTCACTTTCAACTATAGAATTAAGAGCCTCTAAAATTTTATCCTTATTATTGTGTATAGTAAAGATAGCTCTTGAAGTAAAATTCCACCTAGTTGGTGCGTTACTGGGAATTCTGTTACCTACTATTGCATCTAGAAATTTTGTGCGCGTTGTTGATTTTGAATAAAATGTTGAAAATGCAGATAAATTTCAAAAAAAAAATTCTAACTTGCCTAATAAAACTACAAGCGTTACTTAAAACCAAATTCATGTTATGTGCATAACAATGTGTAAAAATAGCTTGAGGAGCAGCAGATTTAATTTTGTTTGTAGACCGTTTAAATGGCCAGCCATAACCGCTGCGCCGTCATAGGTTTCTGCTATAAGTTTAGATTGAAAATTAAACTTCGAAAATTTCTCATTTAAAAAATCGAATAAATCGGTGGCAGGCCTTCCAGAACTGACATCATGAAAACCTAAAAATCTCTCAAATAATGTTCCATCTTTTACGAACCTGCATATTATCGACAACTGCGATTTACAGCTAATGTCAGTTGTCTCATCTACTTGCCAGGAAAAAAAATTAACATTTTCAAGTTCATTTTCGATAAAAGTTTCCAAAACATAGGTAGCAGAGTTTATAATTTCGTTTTGAGTTGTTTTTGAGGTTCCGGAGAAAACTGTAGCGTTGTTAATGAAATTATACAGCTTTTCGTCATATTTGCAAAATAGATCAAGGAGTTATTTAAAATTTCCCTTATTGCTAGATTCGTCTGTTTCATCGTGTCCCCTATACTCGCTATATCTTGGCGACATAAGAATAATATAATGTCGACCAGTTTCTCCAATATTTCTCTGTTTTCCTTAACTTTTTCGTTGTATTTTTCTAACTCTTGAACACGTGCTGTATCAATAACATTAATAATGTTTTTTTTTTCCAAACATTTTAAATTTGATCCGCGACACGACATGTTCCTGGGATTTTTCGTGCCTTTCCAAAGAACGTGATAAATTTTTTAAATCGTCAAATCCTAAGCGGCCCCAAACAAAGACATTCTCACTAGTAAAAAGTAAACACTGCCAACAAAATAATTTATTTTTTACCTGTGATCCGGTTAGGCAAGGATGTCTCTCATAATTCTTTGTATTAAAACCGCGGTTTTGTTTTCTGTTACGCTGCACCAAATTCTTCAATTCAGGGGTAAGTCGCATTGTTTTTATCGAAACTTTATCCTCATAACTTAGTGCACTAAAGTTATGAGATAACAAATATTCCACTAAGTCACCATTGAAATTTTTGAAATTAACTTCAGTAATCAAACTCATTTTAAAACAATACGCGTAACGCGAGCTGTTTTCGGCGGCCATTATTTAGACAGTACGAATTACGATCACACTACGATTCAATCAACGAATTCACTCGATGTCACGGGAGATTCTATAGTTGTGATTGGTCGACATTGTATAAGACTGGGTTTCGATCGGTGTTGCCATTTACATGTGTTTTGCTTTTCTATTGCAATGAAGTATTCATTAGGAGTATTTGCACCATTGTTTGCTTTTCTGTGGCAGGCATAATGAACGTTGAGAATATACCTTTCTAAGCTTTCCGCAGCGTTGCCACAAATCTTGAAATGAATGAAATGCAGTAAATGTAAATACCTTCTATCTTAATTAACAAATTATATTATATAATGTAGGTTGAAAGGAAGGTAGGTGCATAAAATAATATGATTTTGATTAATATGAATATGCTGAATGCTGACTATTCAATATAATATATATATATATATATATATATATATATATACATATATATATATATATATATATATATATATATATATATATATATATTAGTGATACACGGAATATTATTGAGGAGGCTTAGCCTCCTTAGCCTCCTTTGACTAGCCGCCCCTGATATATATATATATATATATATATATATATATTATATATATATATATATATATATATATATAAATGTATGTATGCATAATCTCATTAACCAAAAAATCATGTCCTAGGAGGGATCAAACTGATTTGAAAATCACTCTCACCTCTTTCTGATATAGTGCAAACAGATCAGTAGTTACTTACTTATTTTCGAAAAAAGTACCACCAAATAGCAGGACTTAATCAATTAAATCAATATTAGAAAAAAGTGTCTTTGTAAACGATCAAACGTGCAACATTAATCTCATTTTAACGGTTTGCATTACATCGAGTCAATACGATGAGAGTGCGAAAAGTCGATGTTCTACGTTCAAGTTTAACATAGCAAGTCTTCCAAGCTGATAATTACACGGCCTGACATTGTACCGCCGTTTAAAAATGTACGAATGTATAGGATAAGAATCTCAATTCGCGGATGAAAAAAATTTAAGTAAGGAGATATTTTTATATTTCTCATTATAATCCTTAGTTATAATATTCTCTCGGATACCAATTAAAAAGAGAAGACCCTTATTGGAGCTGAATCTTTCCAGACGCTATAAAAACTAGATCTCGACCTCAGAATCGATAAAAAGTGCAAGAGTTGGCAATTAAAATCAATCGATATAATTGTTTTATTATGATTGCGTACCTTATTAAAAGGTAAATAATGATTATTTGCGCAAACGATGGTATTTAAATGTTTAATTAACGCAACCTTCGGACAAAAATTACCCTTATCTCATTCTAAGATTTTTTTTATTTATCAGCACTTACCGATACTGGGGGGCTAATTGTTTATTTTTGCCGAGATTGATTCCTTCGGAATATATATCTTATTTATGTTTATATATATATATATATATATATATATATATATATATATATATATATATATATATATATATATATATATATATATATATATATATATATATATTCATTTGGATTGGTTTTGTATCTGTATATTATAGATTGTTGGGATTTTTTCGTGGTATAACAGATATTAAATGACTAATAAAATTGGACTTAATTTACTCGACGTTTCGGCTCTATTTTTGGAGCCTTTTACAAGAGTTTCATCAAGAGTCTGTAAGATAAAATATAATTTAAAACTAGTTCACAATAAAAAGGATGATATTAAAAATGTACCTCACTACGGATCGTTTTGGTTTATTTTCTTTGGCTGTGGTAAGTTCCAGCTCGTGTGAACGACTGGTTTATGAATCCGAAACAGGTGTCGAGTCATAATCGTTTCACGTGTCTTCGCATTATGCGCCTTTTATAATATTTGGGAGTACACAGTGCTCAAATTATTCACGTCTGAACGGGTATTGATTACATTTTGTAGATTTTTCTGGATATGTATCATTTCTAAAATTTCTCTTTTCTTTGTGTTAGTTTCTGTGGCCAAAATTCTAGTTTTGTCGTAGTTGAAACTATGTCCGTCTGTTTGTTTGTGTTTATTCAGTGCCGTGATCTGTGTTTAAAAGAAAGAATTAAAACGCATAAATATTCAAAAACACAGATCACGGCACTGAATAAACACAAACAAACAGACGGACATAGTTTCAACTACGACAAAACTAGAATTTTGGCCACAGAAACTAACACAAAGAAAAGAGAAATTTTAGAAATGATACATATCCAGAAAAATCTACAAAATGTAATCAATAACCGTTCAGACGTGAATAATTTGAGCACTGTGTACTCCCAAATATTATAAAAGGCGCATAATGCGAAGACACGTGAAACGATTATGACTCGACACCTGTTTCGGATTCATAAACCAGTCGTTCACACGAGCTGGAACTTACCACAGCCAAAGAAAATAAAACAAAACGATCCGTAGTGAGGTACATTTTTAATATCATCCTTTTTATTGTGAACTAGTTTTAAATTATATTTTATCTTACAGACTCTTGATGAAACTCTTGTAAAAGGCTCCAAAAATAGAGCCGAAACGTCGAGTAAATTAAGTCCAATTTTATTAGTCATTTAATATCTGTTATACCACGAAAAAATCCCAACAATATATATATATATATATATATATATATATATATATATATATATATATATATATATATATATATATATATATATATATATATATATATATATATATATATATATATATATATATATATATAAATATGTATATATATATATATATATATATATATATATATACAGTGGCGTAGATAGGGGGGGGATCAAGGGGATCAATCCCCCCCCCATGAGCCTACGATAATTATAATAGGTAGAACAAAATAAAGGTCTTCGTATCTATGTACGTATTTAAGTACCTTCACATGAAATTTACTGAGCACTAGCACCTCTTCTGGCATTATGTATGTGCAATTATAAAATCACCTAGATATGTTTTGGTGACGGCTGTGCAATTGAGTATTGTATAATTTCCGCGCTTCGAACAGGCCGACCAATCAGGAATGGTCATAATTTTAACATTATAAAGTACCTAGTAGTTTTGACCATATTTTATTCAATGTTGAATTATTTATTTAATCGGTCACTATGAGCAAAAAAGTGTTTAAAAAGTTCAAATGGCTCTAATGGAAAATTTTTATTTCGAAAGGAAGAAGTCAACAAAAATCTCCACGCACTTCTCTTTCTGAATTGTATACTATACTTACTATTGAACAAAAGTGCTCGAGCTTTTGTTTAATGATGTAGTATTATATCTAAAGCAGTCTTGTTCAATAGTATTGGTAGAATAAAATTTAGAAAGAGAAGAAGTGCGAGGAGGTTTTGGTTGACTTCTTCCTTTCCATTTCAGCCGTTTAAGCTCTTTCAAACACGCTTTTTGGTCCTAGTGGCCGATTAAATTCCTGTTTACATTCGAGAAGCGTGACTTCTGCTCATAGAAGATTTTCAAACAATATTTAATATTTTGAATATTTTTTAATCAATAGTAGGTATCAAAATATGAGCTCCTTAAAAAATAGGACTGAATTTTGGCCTAGATTATCAATTAAATTATTCCATAATATTTTGTTGTAGTTAATAAATATTGTCGAGTTAGTAAAAATTTTTTTGCGATGGACTTCTACATCATGGATCTTGGAAAAATATTTACTAATCATGAGAATACAGTCTAGTTTACAAGTGCTTTTTTGTTCAACTTTTTCCATCCGTCTCGGAAGAGTATGAGCCAGGTGTCATTCGATTCGGAATAGCATGTAGAAAGTTTTTGAAAAAAATCAAGTTCCGTTCACGAAAAAGTGATAAACAATTTACTGAAAGAAAAAGAAAACGGTTTGTATTATCAAATATCTCAAAAAATAATTGATATTTTTGATATCTAAATAAAGATACAAAAAGAGGAGGAAATTTCCTATAAGAAATTTTTGACTCCCGGAACTGTAGGATAAATATTTATAATTTTCTCAGAGGGGTAAAAATACGGCCAAAAACAGGTAATTTGGGACACTTCATCAATAAACATTATTTAACTATATTTAATATGAAAATTAAGAAGTAAAAAATTTCAGGTTCTTACTGGATAGGTAAATGAACAATAATCCAGCGACAACAAATTTTTATCGCTATTTTCGCGCATCTGTTATGCAATAGTTTTTTGCAGCTTGAAAAAGAACACTGCAAGTGTGTTAACTGTTAAACCATAAAACTGAGGCCTCGGTAGACCAGCGGTTAGGTGCACCGCCTTGTACCGTTTGTCAACCGAGGATTGTGGGTTCGAGTCCCACCTTGCTCTTGGGTGTTGTGTATGTCCGGAATTTAGTGGTTATATAGGATTAAAAATTGTTGGGTAATGTACATATGTTACAAGCCCATTGGCCGTTCGGAACCGGCGTTAAAATGTAGGTCCCTCGAGTTACAAAAAAAAACCATAAAACTAATATTTTTTTCCTTTCTTATAGCTAGTTTCGACAGACCTCAGAATAGATCCCGTTAAAAAAATTCGATTTTTCAGTTTTTTATTAACAACTTACTTAGTTGCAAAATTAAACACTTTAATTAATCATAATATTTTTTTTCCTGATTCTCTTATAAACCACGCATTTATTTATAAAAATTTTTCAAACAACAGGAGATGAACATTGAAAACAACCATTTCCATGTAGCTTCCGATAATAAAAAACGGACCATTAAAATTATTTAAAAAAATTTCATTTCGATTTTGCAAAACTAACTACGTAAATTTGAAATTTTTTATTTTTTCAACAGGGATTTACTTTAACAGTTCCAAGAATGAAAAAATCTCAGATCTATACTTGAACAGTTATCACTATTTTCATGTTCAAGCACCAAAAAATTGTTAATTAACTATTGTATAACTAATAGAATTATCCCCGGATTATTGTTCATTCGCCGATTCAGTAACTTTTCATATTTAATATGGTTAAATAATGTAATAATTGTTCAAGTGTCCTAAATGGGCGTGACTTGCCCAAACCAAGTTACCCCTTTTCAGCCGTATTTTTATCTCTCTGAGTAACTTATGAATATTAATTTATTCTACAGTTCCGGAAGTTAAGTTTTTCTTTTGGAAAATTTCTTCTTCTTTTTGGATCTTTCTTCAGATTTCAAAAATCTCAATTAGTTTTTGACATATTGGCAAAAAACCAATCCCCTTTTTTATTCAGTAGGTATATTGTTTATAACTTTCACAATTTTTGCTTGCGACTTTTTGATTTACTCAAAAAACATCTACATACTATTCCAAATCGAATGACACTTTGCTTTTATTTTTACGAAACTGCTGGAAAAAGTTGATCAAAAAAGCACTTGTTGACTATTTTTATTAACTCCAGGGACCTACAGTTTAACGCCGCTTCCGAACGGCCAATGGGCTTGTATCTAAGTCATCACTCAACAGATTAATTTTTGAACCACTAAATTCCGGACATACACAACACCCAAGAGCAAGGTGGGACTCGAATCCACAATCCTTTGTTTACAAGCGATACACCTCACCGCTGGGCTATCGAGGCCTCCTTGACTAGACTGAATATATTAGAAAGAATTTCGATATTTTTCAACGAAATTGACAAAGCATCTGATAAATTCATCAAAACTGACAGTTTTATCAAAAATTTTCTTACTGCCACACCTGCTGTTCTCGTCAGTTGAAAGTGTGAAACAAATATTTAATTCGTCAAGGGGATGTTAAGCCAAAAAAATTTCTGCTTATTTTGTACTACATAAAAGATTATTTTTATCAACAAAAATAGAACTTTAGATGAAAACCTTATGGAATTTTACACAAAGTCATATCCCCCCCATCGCAAAAAGCTATCTACGCCACTGTATATATATATATATATATATATATATATATATATATATATATATATATATATATATATATATATATATATATATATATATATATATATATTAAAAGTTAATATTTATTTGCGCAGCGTGTAAGATGAAGTTACAAACAGGGTGAGAAATTCCTTTGAAAAATTGATGTTTAATCAAATCAACCCTCAAACGGAGCTAGTTTCGAGGACTCGACGATATGGAGTTCACATTCATCCTTCAAGTGATAATGTTAGAAAGTTCGAATCCGGTACCATACACAGTGACAGACAGTCTTTTTCGCTTTTCAATGAGCTCGTCAGTAGTGTTTATGGACAGGATGGAGAGACTGTCTAAAGGTTCTATCGTATGTGGCACAGATGTCGAATTTTTTGACATTCTTCCTTGAAGGGGGAATGGGAATACAATATCGGCGATTCCCATGGATCAAGCTCCGTTGGAGAGTTTATCTGATAAGTCATCGAAGAATCACAAATGAATTTACCAAAGGAATTATTGACAATGTATTTTCACTAGTAGATTTCTGGACTTCCATTGTCTATAAAATATGGGTGAAAAGTTGTATCTGAAACATAATAAGATGAAACAAGAAGAAGAAGGAACTTATCTAAGGAAAAAATCAGTGAATAATTGACAAGTTGAATAAAATAAAATAATCAAATGGAATATATACAGAGTTTCGTTCAGTTTCTTCTTTTTTCAACATTTTTTCATATATTTCAGTTATAATTTCAAACCTATATTTTATAGGCAAAAATCAGAGTGTTTTCCTCGAAATTTAAATGAGTTTTAGTTTAGGTTATTTGGATTTTAATATAAAGTTTAATTATCAGTGAACATTACTAGATCGGAGTCCTTTTGATCCTATCTTGAGTACGCCAATGTGTGGAAGTTTCGATTGTCTTTTTTGGGCCCTCGGGATCTCGAGAGGATAAATGGAACCCACCTAATAAGATGGTTTGGACTTTCTATTAATTGCTATAATTATGGGCAATCGACCGAACTGTAACTAATGACTGACTAGGTAACGTAATTGTAAATTGTCTTATTACAGTCTACGCATTTGTCATAGGTTAGAACAGTGTCGCAGCAGTGGGATGACCATATGAGGTCTTGTATGTGACGACCAGCTGTTTTTAGTAGTAGAATGCCTGGCCAGTAATTGGCCAGCGAGGACGTGAGGAGCTTCGCAGACCATTCTTCATATTTGAATGTCCGACCGTCTTACATACCAATCAGTTTCGAAGCGAAATGAGCCTTTCATCAATTAATTTCAGCCGGCAACAATGTGCCGCTTTTTTACCGGCCTTACAATTCCGAAAAAATTCACTCGTTATATCTATTTTTGTTGGTATTAATTGTGGCTCAAACAATCCGCATTGTTGCGAATTAAAGAAGCGAGAAATGCCAGTTTCAGATATGAAATTGCCGATGAAAATGCAGCAAATCATTTCACTTATATGGCAGACTTGGATTCGCGAAATAACGAGAGGAATATCAATGGGACTTGTCGATCCATTATCAGCGGATTTCGTTCGCCAATATCTCTCGCAATTGTTGGCGAAATGGTGTTGCTAGCAAATTTTGTGCAACCACAAATGTATATTATAAATATATCTCCAGAGGTTCCCATCAAACCATATGACCTGATTTGACTTTGGTATCTGGGATTGCTTTCGAGGCAGAAAAACTATCAAAACTTGGGTAAATTTCTGCAACCTTCGTCGTTTTTACGTAGATATTCAATTTTCCATATTATATATATATATATATATATATTTTTTTTTTCGTTACATGTTGACGTTTCGAACGGATCCCATCAAACCAAATGTACTGAAATTTTGTATCGGGGGTTGCTTTCGAGGCAGAACGAAACTATCCAAATTTTGGTGAATATTTTCAACCTTCGCCATCTTTACTTAGATTGTTCTCATTGTTTTGTGGTATTTGAGAATAGTCTCAACTCCACAGTTTCTGCAGATTGAGTTGGAGGGTTGGAATTTTGTACGTGGATTGAGTTCATGTTGGAATACGATTCTTTGACGGGTTTCAACTCTTTTCCTCAACCGCGCTGCATTTAGCGGTGACTATTCATTTGAATCGCATTTCGAAATGCTTCGACCTTAGTGACGGAGCTCTGCTGATCCAGCGTTTGTTTTTCAGGAATAACAGGCGTTGCAAAGTGAAAGATATAATTA
>JARQZK010004366.1:455000-480000 GCA_030704885.1 Cynegetis impunctata
AGTTGGATTCGTTGGCATTGTCGAAATTTACTGGCGCGTCTAGATATTGCATCAATTTATTTTCCTGGCTTCGCTGCGATCATGAAATACGATTGAAAAGACGCTGCCATTCTATCATAAAAGAATCGCTCAAAACGGTGTATAAAATTACACAATCGCAATTAAATATGCAAATGCACTCAAATTTATTACATTAGTTAGATTTATGTTCAAATACATCGCTTTGCATAAAAATACGATGATTAATATATCGTCTTTAATGCAAGATTACCGTGATTTAAAGCAAAGGAATTACTGAATATTTCTTTGGATACCGTTGTTTTTGAAAATCCGACTACCTCCTATGGAAAATGGGAACCTGATGCCGATAGCAAGAGGTCAACGTTGCATTGGGTTGGAAAAATGACTGCTTAGTGAAAATGTATATGCTGGTGTGCCACTTTCATTCTTCGAACGTCACAATTTTCCTCTGTATCTTCTCTAAGCCAACATTAAAAGAATTAAAATGCAAACAAATGAGAAATCGTTTGAAGAATATTCCCAATTTTTCGTCTATTTTTAAAATAATGAAAGACTTTGGCATCTATAATACCTCATTTATCGTCGTTTTTAATTGGTTCTATTGAGATTACCTCCGAGTTTTATATTCATCTGTTGAATGGATCTTTAGAACCGGCTAAAGTTTAGGTATTTTTACGGATTATTTAGGTAAAAAATTCTCCACTGTTCGTACACGCTATTTTGCAGATGAAGTTTTAGCACATTAATATTAATGTTCTAAGATTAATTTTCATTTTGTTCGAATTCATTTAATTATGCTTTTCTGATTCAATAAAGTAGGCGGTGAAATTTTACTATATGCGCCTCTAATAGCTACGTGATTCTTATCGACATCTTAACCACTGGATGGCGACATCAATGGTTAAAAAAATCTCTGCAGGAGGATATACAGGCAACATTATATGTCATTGTCACTATTAATGAATAGCGATAATTTTGTTTTAATTGACAATAATGATCTTACATCGTGTAGATACTATGAGTGACCGCTTGAAGTACACAAAGCACAAAATGAAAAACGATCCTTCTCTTGCCAGAAAATAAAAGCCAGGGATATTAGAAAACCGTTGTTTTCAAACCTATTTAAATATTTTGAAATCAAGTTTTCATTTAACACTGCAGTACATTCAGAATTTAAAGTGAAACTCTGAATTTGGTCAGAACATATTCCAAATTCTATTTGTGTGTTGAAAAGTTTACAAAATCTTCAAATTCGCTGACGATGGAAGTTGAACGTTTTTCGCCGGATTTTTACTGTTTAGTGAAAATAAATTTTTTTATAGCCGATAAATGCTTTAATAAGGTTTGAATTATAAAGCACAAAATGAAAAGCGATCCTTCTCTTGCCAGGAAATGAAAGTCATGGATATCATAAAACCGTTGTTGTCAAATCTATTTAAATATTCTGACGATGGAAGTTGAACGTTTTTCGCCGTATTTTTCACGAAAATAATAAGACTATTCCACGGTATTTGTCCTTTTTTAGCTATAACAGCGAGATTTGAGTTTGAAAACTGACTTCATTAAACAGTTAACCTTTCGTCACTAGATTTTCTCAAATCTCTGAAAAGTTTTGAGACAGTCACGAATTTAGTGACGAACCGTTAACTGTTTAGTGAAAATAAATTTTTCATTGCCCATAAATGATTTAATAAAGTTTGAATTAATAATTTTCAATATAAATTATGGTTTGAAACACACGTGAAAAATGTAATTATATTTTTCTTGTGCCGGATAATTGAGTACCTACTGCTCATGCGTTGTTTTTTCTACTATTCTATATCTTCTATTTTTCATGAAATTTCGTCGGAAGTAATTTTTCATTTTATTCGTCTTCACGTGTCATCTTCGTTATGTAAGGTACTAAATTAATATTCCTTATACATTTGAAACTAATGCAGTTACCTATGTGAACAATGTTGAAATGAAAAATGTAAGAAGGGGACAATTTTTTTTCAACCGATGTCTCCCACGTTTCATTCTCCATATGGCCGCAAAAGATTACGATGCCTTTGCGTACAGTAATCGCATCAATGTAGAGCATAATGGATTTTGAATACTCATTATGCGTCATTTGAATTTGATACACGAAGTAGCGTAGGTAGCTTGCGTAGGCTGCGTGAATATTTCCCAAGACAATCTTTTCCTTAAATGACACTTGAATATCACTCCAATCAATTCCACCTTGAGAATCTAAACTCATTGTAATTACAATAAAATTGTTTCGAAAATATGAAAGAGTTTGAAACTGATATTTCATATTCGGGTTTGATCTTTATATCAAACGAATTAAATGGATATTTGGAGGTCGTAACTTGATGGTAGTTCACGAGAGCTGAAACACTGCCTTTTAGAAGATTTACATGAAGCTTTGTGTAGTCTTTAAAACGATGTGTTTTTGTTTCAATATGGGAGAGCCTATATATATATATATATATATATATATATATATATATATATATATATATATATATATATATATATATATATATATATATATATATATATATATATATATATATATATATATAGGTATATTTATATATATAAATATATATATATATATATATATATATATATATATATATATATATATATATATATATATATATATATATAAATATATATATATATATATATATATATATATATATATATATATATATTAGGGTGCTTCATTTTTGGGCAACATTTTTTTTCTTCAAGTCCCGGCTGAAAATCTTGTAATGTATGGAAAAATAAAATTTTTGAACATATTGCAAGCCCTCAATTCAAATTTCAACCCACTGCTAAAGAATTTTGAATTTTACCCATTAAAATAACATTAAAAAAAATGCTTTTTCATACGTTTTTCTTTCCGCTCACCCAGAAAACCATTTCTTGGGAATTTTGACTCATGGATTCTTGTTATAGGTATAATATCCTTCCAAAAAGTCCATTGCCCCGAGTATGACGAAAATTGTCATTTAATTTACTTCTATTTTCATATTTTCATGAAAACTTAGCTTAAATGACATTTTTCGTCAAACTCGTTGGAGTTACAAATTCGAGGCAATGTGTTTTTTTGTAGGATATTATAACAAGAATCCATGAGTCAAAATTCCCAAGAAAATGTTTTTCTGGATGAGCGGAAGAAAAAACGTATAAAAAATCATTTTTTAATGTTATTTCAATGGATAAAATTCAAAATTCTCTAGCAGTGGGTTGAAATTCGAATTAAGGGCTGGCAATATGCTCAGAAATTTTGTTTTTCCATACATTACAAGATTTTCAGCCGGGAAAAAAATGTTGCCCAAAAATCAAGCACCCTAATATATATATATATATATATATATATATATATATATATATATATATATATATATATATATATATATATATATATATATATATATATATATATATATATAAACGAGATCAGGGGAGGTCATTTCCAATCAAAATAACTATATATGTTATTATCAGATTGTTGATGGTTCAGAAGGTATAACCATTTTTGTTTTTTCTTTAAAAAGTGTTTAATACACTCACAGTATCTATTTTAAGCACATTGTTGCTTTCAGTAGTCAGAAACATACGAATAGATAACATTTTGTATTACTTAATTTTCTGTTTTGTACCAGATTCATTTCAAAGGGAAATAAGTTGTATGTAAAAACTAAAGTTTTTGAAATAAAATTTTTTTTAGCTACTAAAACCAGCAATTATTCATGAAATTCATACTTCAGGGTCACACTCATAGCAAAAAGCAAGGAAATAAATAATGATATCCTCACTGTTAATTTTCTGCAAAAGCATTGAGCGAGCGAAAAAAACATAAAAAGGGCCATAACTTTTGAACCATCAACAATCGGATAGTAAATTATATTTCCTTTCCTTGGACGTCCGCTTTTCCGACATCCTGTATATATATATATATATATATATATATATATATATATATATATATATATATATATATATATATATAATATATATATATATATATATATATATATATATATATATATATATATATATATATATATATATATATATATATACATGGTGTCGAAAAAGCGGACGTCCAAACGGAAGGAAATATATTTATAGTTCAATAATTGAATTTCACAGAGGCCTCCAAAATTCATGGATGTAATGGACTCTGTGCCGCCGAAAAAGTTCATTAGTTGTTTTTTCAATAATCGTTTTTCGAAGGAAAAGATATTTTACGAAGCTTGCAAGAAAATATTGAAATAGTTATGCAAGATACAAAATGAGACAAAATGTGCATTTTCAATTTCAACTGCAAAAAGAAAAGGTCTTTCATGTCTGCTGAAGGTTGTATCAGTCTAGGTCTATGTAGTTGTTTTTTCGAATGAATTCCTCGACGATTTTCAGTTACTTGTCCTGAATGCGTCCCTGCTCACGATATTTTGATATACACAACGAGTCACCCTTAATTGAATTCATTTTATTCGTCTTAATTCACGTTGTAAATTCTGCTGAAAGTGGTTTTTGTCCAATATGAGAAACATGTAGGCAATTTAAAAATATTTGATAGGCAACGCAGATACCATACGAATAATTACGTAGTGTTATTTGTACAATATCGGTATGCAGAAAACACTTATTAGATACGTCCGGAATGTAGGTACGTAGAAGCGTGTAGGTGTACACGTGACCTTTAGACCAACACCAATTTAAATTCAAATGATTTCAGTATTTATTCGGCAATAAAACCTATTCTTTGTTGCAATGCGTTCGGAACTATCGTAGCTATATGTTTTATCTATCGATGAATTAATATGGCAGTTTCATGGGCTCTCCATCATTTGAAATTCGCCATATTCTTTGTAAGCGAATATATCCCTGACGATTTAACGTTTTTCCATGAAGGAACCACAGGCGTAGATAGATTTGTGTCTAAGAGCGGGTCGGGGTACTGTATCGCAGAGAAAATCCCCTGAGCGGCAATTTCTAGCGGGTAAAAAAAGAATTTTTGGGGTACTATTTAGGTACCTATTTTTTTTGCTAAGAAATGATTTTTTCTATGCCTTTGGAGCTTTCTTTCGTTTCCGTTAGTTACTAAATAACCCAAATTGAGTCAAATAATTGGAAAAACCTAAAAAATAAACGCAAGAATAATATTTATTTTCAAAAAAAGCAACATATCAACAACAAAAATTCACGGAAGAAAATATATATCAACAAAATAAAGAAAAACATTACTCGCCTATCAAATTATAATCTAATTGAAAGAAATAACAAATTTTATCCACAAAAACATATCAACAAAAAACATAAAAAAATATCAGGCATATATTTATATAGTAATGCCCTAATATTTTTGCATTTGAAATGGGGCACAAGTCACAAGGTGTTTCTCATTGCCGTTCCTAGTGCACTTCAAGTCCCAAGTTACTTCAAAAAAAAAATTCGCAGCAGCGGTATATTTTATCTCATATTTCTGAATATATTTTTTGGCGTTTAAATATTATTTTATTGATCTATATTTTTGTTTCTACTTTCTACGGGTTGAACTATTTTGACTAGTTTTTTAATCCTCCAGGGGGGTGTACTGTCCCCCTGTCCCCCCCTTAACTACGCTAGTGTAAGAGACTTAGTTTGAAAAGCTATTCGGAATCGGAAATTGTTTTTCGAACTGTGTGTCCAAATATCTAATGGTACAAATCGGAACTAGTATTCAGTCTATATGTTGTAGAATAAAAGCACCAATTGAACGTATTCAAATTGAGTACGCAATTATTCCTCACAAGAAAAATATAATTCCTATATTCATGTGTGTTATAATGGTAATGTTGATAGTAATTAATTCAAATTGCAGCTTCGTTGAATCATTTATCGACTACACAGAGGGATCCATTTGAATTATGTTTTTAACAGATAAACTAGAAATTTCAACTTTGTTTTATCACTTAGCTTAGTTTTCAAGTGCTAAAAGCATAAGAAAAATTTTCAAGTGAAAATTTGAAGAAAAAAAAAGGAATGTGCTTAGAAAACTATTTTTATATTCGCTGTTATGTAGTGGATCGTATGGAGTGTATTATTTATTCTGGAGTTTTCCATCAAATGAATGGGAAAAATTTGCTAGGACGAATGATTTACCCAGACTTATTCTGAGACTCGTGAAATTCGTCATGGTTTTATTACAAAGGGAACCGTAAAACGGAATAAATCTACAATGTCGAAAGTGTAATAAAATACAAACTATTCCGAAATGATTGGAATTTCAGCAAGTTGCAAAATATGTTATTTTAGATGATCTGTCCGATTTTATGGATACTCCCTTCCTAGAAGGTCAGTACTCTGCTGCCATAATATAATTTACTTCCTGTGGAGATGCCTATTTTGAATACCTACACATAATCCTACAGAAATAAAATTTAAATTTTAATTTGATGATGCGTTTCTGCACAAACAAAAACCTTTATTCAATTTTGAATACTTTTTGGTGTTCAATTCTGTGGTTGAAGTACTCAAATAAATTTATTAAGATAGTGAACAATCTCATGTATTACCAAGCTAGTTAGCTAAGTACTTAGGTACGCTAGCTAGTATTTTGGAGGTCCCGAGTTCGAACCCCGGGGTCGACTGGTCTGCCATGAGTTGAGAAAGTAAAAACTGTGTAATATATGTTCTATCGAGCAGAAAAAATAGAAATCCTTTATATATATATATATATATATATATATATATATATATATATATATATTAATATATATATATATATATATATATATATATTTCGGATAATTGTAATATCATACATAGCTATTCTTTTTTCCCATTATATATTCTCATGTTAATATTATCATAAAAAATTATGTTAGGTACATTGAATTTGCTCACGACGTATATATAAATAATTGTTATTTGTTTTTCTTTTCATTATTTTTAATAGATAATGTAGATCGAATGGAACTTTGTTCCAACCGGGTGTCTCACCACACCTCTCGTCAGTTTTTTGAGGGAAACCCTTATTTTTGTTTGTTAGTAGTAGTTATTTTTTCTCGAAAACAAAGCTATCGATTAACTGTGGTGTTTGTTGTAGGCACAAAATTTGAGTAGCAATTATATGTAATTGAAAAAATCGAACACGACGTAAAATTCCTTCTCAATGCCTGTAGGTTTGTGGCAGATTATATTTTAATATCGTTTTATAGTGCCTACGTGGTAACTTGCGTTGCCTGCAGACAGTGTTGAAATTAAGAAAGAATTCTTTATAATTTATGCAACCTGACCCGAAGTGGTATATTTAAGTTGTGATTGTCACCAGTCTCGAGTGCTTTTAGTGATAAATTTTTATCTGCCCGCAGCCCATCAGGTGAATAATGAAAATGAATAGAGAATACCTGAACCTTGATGAATCCCTTGAATTGTTTCAATCGAGACATGAATCTGTTTTCAGATACTTTTTTATCTACAAATGAACGAAATAATGCTGCTATGATTTGATCATAGATTTCATTAGTGTATATATATATATATATATATATATATATATATATATATATATATATATATATATATATATATATATATATATAAATATATATATATATATATATATATATATATATATATATATATATATATTAATATATATATATATATATATATATATATATATATATATATATATATATATATATATATATATATATATATATATATATATATATATATATATAATATATGATATGAATACCAAGAATGATTCCTCTGAAATCTTTATTTCTGTGGCCTATGTTTTTTCTGGTGGGCACTTAACTACTAATTTCCCTGAATTAGTAATTTGGTAGAATGTTGATATTTTAGTCTTGTGAAAATTCAAAGAAATATCTCCGATGATTAGTGTAATAATAAGATAACACTTCAACACGTATAAGTTTTTCCATTATAAAATTAGATGCACTTAAGCTGATAAAATGAATCGTACGTCTTTAACATAATTGCTTATCTTTGAACATTCAAATGTATTTAAAATTGTATTGAGAAGCAGTGCGTATTGTGCTCATTATAAAAGCATGTAGTGGTACCACTTCAGAAAAAGAAGATATAAATTGTCACGTATGAATAAATTGGTTAATGAAAAACAAATATTATGCCAATAGTGAAAATTTGCCTATGTTCTCTCACTACTAAAAAAGAAAAAAGCAGATATAAATTGTTACGTATGAATAAATGGGTTCTCAAAAAAAAATGTTTTTCTTTCTAGAATGTATAACCCCTTTTTCTGTTGCAGATACAAAAAACAGTGTTGGTCTAGTCGGTTGCATAGAAGAAGTTGCCCATAACGCCATTGCCATATACTGGAATCCACTTGAGAGTCCAGCAAAGGTGGGTAGAAACAAATATTTCCCTACTGTGCTGCATAAAATATGAATTGCTTTCCTAAATTTAACCGTCAATGGTTTTTTTCAGATCAATATTGCAGTGCAATGTCTCAGTACAGATTTCAGTAGCCAAAAGGGCGTGAAAGGCCTACCGTTGCATTTACAAATTGATACATATGAAGATCCAAGAGATACGCAAATATACCACAGAGGTTATTGCCAAATAAAAGTGTTTTGTGACAAGGTAAGAAAGAAGGATTATTTTTTTGATGATTGAGAAAATTAGATATTATATGAAATAAATGAATATTTCTATTGATATCTGTCAAAAATTATAAACTAAACATGGTGTAAAATTACACTATTTTTCTTCCAAATACGTAGATTACGTAGTCAAGCATTTTCTGTCGTCTTCAGTTCACCAAGATTGCTTTGCAAACATTAAAATTGGTTAGGACCTAGAAGTAGAGAAACATTTGTACGCTGAAAGTCTTACATCATTTACATGTTTATTATAGGGCGCAGAGAGAAAGACACGCGATGAAGAAAGAAGAGCCGCGAAAAGAAAAATGACAGCAACAGGACGTAAGAAATTGGACGAATTATACCACCCTGTATGCGAAAGGTCTGAGTTCTATACTATGAGCGATCTTACGAAACCTCCAGTGTTATTTTCTCCGGCAGAAGATTTGGATAAGGTAAGAAAGACCGCCTACGTTTTAACAATAAATTTCACGTTAACTTGTTATTTACAATTTTTTCATTTCATCAGCTTACAACTATGGAGCTGCAAGGTTTCTATCCACATGATCCAGAAGGTTCACTGGGCGGTTCAGTTGATCATGTCAAAGGAGGCTCTCCCTTCCTCCTCCACCCTGCAGTCAAACCCCCTACCACACCAACCTTGAAATTCCACAATCATTTTCCGCCAGAAGCGGATAAAAAGGATAATCTTCTGGACAACAGCCTCACCACGGATGGAAATGTCTTCTCTCCACCCCTGAAACGTGTTAAAATGTCTTCGGGGGGACCAGGAAGTGTTGGACCACCACCCCTGAACGAAAGAGTAATGTTATATGTCAGACAAGATAACGAGGATGTTTACACTCCTTTGCACGTTGTACCTCCTACCACACAGGGGTTACTCAATGCAGTAAGTAGCCATTATAACGCTTTCGCTTACTCAAGCTTAACCCTTGTTTAGTGTCGTGCTATTCTTATTCTCATTGCCTTATTGGTGACGTGAGGTAACTTTAACTAAATGTTTTGGTATTCTCGAGTACAATTTTTTTTGTATATATATAACGTCATTTTTTAACAGAATAAGGGAACTGGTGACAAAGTTGTTTATCAATCTTCAAATTATTTGAATTAATTTTATTAAGAGAATTTTATATAACTCAAAAGATATTTTGTAGGAAATACTCAATTATTCTTCCATAAAAAATATCAAGTAGCGAATTCACTTATTATCAAGGTGTAGATTTAGTAATAGTTGGCTCAAACTTGAAAAAAGATTATAATCAGAAATTGATACTGTGAACTGAGTTTAATGAAACCAAAAAATGTGTTCGATGATCTCTGGATATGGTATCCAAGGTTTGTGGGTACCGAATCCTGAAAAGAATGCCTGGTTCAAAAATTAATGATTTTCTCATTCATTAATCACATTTTAATACGGAGTTTCATTCGAAAAAAGAAACGAACAACATATTTGTCACAACATTTCAATAAGGAGTGAGTGCTTGAAGAAAACAACAACATATCATTGAAACTGTAAAAATTATGGAGAAGTATATAAGGCCTTATCGTTGATATCTTCAAAATGACATTAGGCGACAAGGGCAACTACAAATGACACAACCTTGGTCTGCTTAAGAGAAACCCTGAAAAATTTCTTGGTAATTGGAATACATTTTCTCAGTGGTATTCATATTTTGAAATGGACAAAATACGTAACATCTATGCCTATAAATTCAATACGAGTTCATGTCAAATAGATATAACACATACAAAATATATTTGTTGTATGTAGGTATATAGTCAAGCAGTCATCTTCTGCTAGTGTTAACAATCAGCGTCATGCTTGCAACATACAATCTACATCTAATCAGGTTAATAAGTGATCAGAGGGTTTTCAATTATCTGCAAGCTGATCAACTAGTGATCTTGTATAAAATATGTACTGACAAGTATGAGATAAAATCATTCTTCTTCTCATGAGTAGCCTAACTTTCATTTTGAAAGTGATAATGAAGAGGAACACACTAGAATATCTTGGGAAGTACTTCTTCAGATGGCCATCATCTTAGAAGTGATAATGGTACCAGATGAACAGAATACCCTAGAAATTATTGAGAAGTACATCTTATGGCTATTACCTTGCAAGTGATATTTGTATCAAAGTAAAAGAACACCCTTGACTGCTTCACATGGCCTTCAGAGGTTCAACCTATTCTCTGGTGGAAGGCTGTCACAATTTATTTCAGGGAAATCCAGTAGTAGAAGAACTATGATAAATTGGCTTAGTAAAGCATTCATTCCACAATGAATTTCGTGCTGATTGTTTTAGACGGCACATACATGAACACTTGACCAATAAGTTGGATATTTGTTAAATATCAAGTATATTCAATATGGTCTATGTTTTAAACTTTTCAGAATCTAAAAGTTTAATCTCGTTCGCGGAAGATTTGATCATTGAACCAAGAAGTGAAAAATCGCTATTCAGTATCCGTTTTCGTCTTCTTTCAAGCGGACTACCGCTATAACAGCTATCTTGATATGTTGTGAATCGCTCTCAATGTCTACTTTTGTACACAAATTATACCTAATGACATTTTAGTCAGGAACCAATTAATAGTTAGTAGGTACTACGCGTCACCAGTTAAGGGTTAACACGCATGGACCTGGATGTACTGGGCTTTTAAACACACATCTCATTCGATTGTCCAATAACAAAATAATAATAACTAAAACTAGCATGTCTTTGGATTAACATCATGTTTTGTCATACAACAACGTGGGAACAGTTCACTTTTGCTAGCTCCACGTAACTAATTTTTCTGTAAATTTTTACATTTGATCTATTGAAAAAGCTCAGTACTTCTTCTAAATCTATGCTAAAATAGAGAAAGACAGAAATTCTTGCATACTCCTTTCCGGCTGAGAAATTAATTCTGTTTTCCTTATTTTGCAGATTGAGAATAAGTACAAAATTAGCGCTTCGAGCATAAATAACTTGTATCGCAAAAACAAAAAAGGGTAAGTTGAAATTTAACTTAATTTCTTATGGAGTATCTGCTAAGAAGTGAACTGGACACTAAAGCACTAACAAGACCGCATTTAGGTACTAACGCTCAGGAGTTTTTTTTTTATTATACCGAACATTCTTTGTGGATTTTGATAGGAATCCTCAATTTTGGAAAATATACAAGATTCGCCTTCTTTTTTGTAAGATGAAGGGAAGAATATGAAAGTCCACTGTTTATTACTCAATATCCAGTTCATTGCATTATTATTTTCTTGACCTGTTTTCACGCAACACTATGTGTGAATCTGTGGTAGAAATTTGTTTTTTGTTATTTATTTATTTCCTGTCAATATTTTTTTTTGTCTGTTACGGTAAATTATTGTTATTCACAAATAATGCTTAGTTTATGATCAATTTTAATTTATCGAACTATATATTTATCAGAAATAAGAAAATTTTATTGATAAATATAATATATAGCATAAATCGTATAAAATATTGTAATAATACAGATCTAAGATATTGACAAATAGTTAGCAGTCAACTTGTCAAACATCAATGGATATCATTTAACTCTTGAAATATTAATTTACCAATTCAGATTCAATTTTATCGTGGTTTCTTGTTTGTTTATATTACTTTAAATATTCAATTGTATCATATTCAAAGAGAAAATAATAAAAGCTG
Organism: Cynegetis impunctata; assembly: GCA_030704885.1. Taxonomy (NCBI): domain Eukaryota; kingdom Metazoa; phylum Arthropoda; class Insecta; order Coleoptera; family Coccinellidae; genus Cynegetis; species Cynegetis impunctata. Next base: position 467,340 of record JARQZK010004366.1, read on the forward strand.
CCGCCAATTTAGAAGCATTGGGTAATCAGTTCCGCTGTTTTATCAAAATATTGAGAAATAATTGGGGTAGAGGATTGTAATTTGACAACAATTTTCTTTTGCAGCATTATAGCCAAGATTGATGACGATATGGTGGCCTACTACTGCAACGAAGATCTTTTCTTGTTAGAGGTGAAAGCAGTGGATGAAGACCTATTTGACATAACATTCATCGAGTTGATGGACCATTGAAAAAACTTGCCATATTTAATTTTATGTTAATATAACGTAGCATTTTACACTTCATCTGTTGTGATTGTTTTATATTATGTATTATTGAATCGAGAAGTTCACTGTAGAAATTTATATTTGTTTATAGTTCTTAGAAATGTTGAATTGTCTTTTTCTCTATCAGTTTTATACGATTTAAGTTATTGTTAGCAATTTTTTTTTGTTTTTATTGATTTATTTTGATCACCATTATTATTTGTAAAATATGAAAGTGGTCACTAGCATTCAATGTTTAAATGTTATGATGTGCACCTTCAAAAATGGTGGATGTCGTTTGTTGCGTGTTGAAGCGTTTGCAACGAAATAGTTTTTCTTCGAATTGTTTTATCGAATTGGTCACCAATGATCTCAAAATTGAAACTGTGTAAATGATCTGAACACGTGGCATGTACAGAAATAAAAGCTCATGTATTTTATAAGGAGACGGGAAAGAACCTTTCATTTGTATATAGCGTTATATAACCTTCTTGTAAATAGTAATTGAGCCATGACATTTTATGGGCACGTCGTTGTGTGTGTTGTGATAAGCTACTACGCGAGTTCTGCGTAGCCATTGAACCTAAGCACGTCCGAAATATTGCAAGCTCAACGGACTTGTGGTTGACAATTTCCAAAAAAAAAATTTCCAACTAAAATGAAGCTCAGGTATTATAGAAAGTCGAAAGTTTGTAAATCTTGAATGCTTTAGTATATTTTGATTTGAATTCTGATGCCATCGAGAAAAGTGGACTAAATGAAATCTTCAATTCGCTAATATAACTTAAAATGTAAAGTTTCAGTTTGGAATACAAAATTCACTAGCACAATAACGAAATTTAGATTTTCGTTCTGTTTATTATCGAAATTTATAATTTTTAAATATCTTCATGAAACTTGATATCAAGAGATTAGGTATTCATATAAAAATTAATATATAAGTTTTTAAATTCCTATTCAGAATAAATCTGATACATAGTAAATAATTCAAATTATTTTTTCAAGTTTAGACTGTATAAATATTAACATCTTGCAGATAGCATGGTAGACACAAAATTTATTTTATATATTTTCATAAATTTTAAGCAAAACTTCTGAAACAAAGCCATAACAACAATTCAATGTGTTTTTGAAACTAAGTATTGTGAATTGTATATATTGAAAACAACTATAATACAAGAACTTCAAATTTGAACGTTACATCAAAAGTAAATATCTTCACAAAATGACGTGTAGTTCCTTGTAATCATGAAAATAATGAAAATTACAAAAATAGTAAAAATACTTTTTTAGTGTTTCATTGGGAAGTTGAATATTTTGAATTCCAAATCAAAAAATTTTTCGTTATTATTCTAGGAGAACTTGAACATATGCATACAGTCGGATACTACAGTATTTATTTTTTTTTTTTATTTCAAAGTTTTTTCAAAAGATTTTCTTCTTACAAATCTTGATTATTGATGAATTTCCAGATTGTCTTTCACTCCATGAAATTAATCTTTATTTACTTAACTAAAGTTTCGTATCAAATTGGAAAGTTTCGCGAAGTCTTCAAAAATTGGTTCATCTCTTCATTTGAAATAAAACAAGAGCATTTCGACTTTCTCAATCCCTGCTAACTGAAATTTCAAAACGTACCTGACTTAATGCTTTATCATAATTTTCTATTCGATTCAGCCATTTTCAAAAAAATGGTTCACTTAAAAAAATTTCAGAGGTACATATGTATTGCAGACAACAAAAAACTACGAACGAGATTCAATAAGAGGTACTGAACTGACATGAAATTGTTTTGTATGATATTAATTTATGTTACGTGACTTCATATTAAGTTGCGTAATATTTTCGATTGATATTAGAATAGAGTAAGTTAAAAATAGCTCTCTGTATCCAAACTTTTTCCTTAGTTTTATCGAACAGATACGTAAGAATCATCTACAAAAATAATTATCAATCCGTCATTGTAGTGAATCAATATTACTAATAATCGCAATATTATGTAAGGTTTTTATGAATGTATGTTTATCTTTTAAGTAAAATTCAATATTTCAAACGTTTTTTTTTAGTATGCTTTACCTCCAGTTTCCTCAGTTCCAACATAACAGTTGGGATGCAGCCCCATGGTTTCCCTTCTGGGTGCGCCACTGATCCAAGCTTAAACATATTAATAACTAATAAATAATTGAAATGAATCCCACTCATCCGTAAAACAAAAAACACTAATGAGATTTATGTAATTGTGTTTTTCCACCGACAATAGTTTGTATAGTTGTGGATCAATTTTACTTGTACCAATTATAAAAAGAGATTCAAGATGCTCATCGGTTATTTCAAATCTAAAAACAATCTGTGTGTACTTCATCTTTGAAAACGTTTTCTCACACTACAAGTAGGTAGTACCAAAAACAGAAAACAACCAATTTTGCAACTAGTCTAGTCTAGAAATATAGTTAAGAGTCGAAAAATGAAAACTGTTGGAACATACTGAAAAAACCATTATGGTCCTATGGCTTCAAACTTTGGAGACCTCTGCTCTAGAGGCATGTGCACCACAGCCGATATTTTTCTTAATTGGGCATGTTTTTTGAAGTGTTCAATTTGAAGAGGCATTACAAGTATTCCCGGCACTTATCAATTCCTCAATTTTTTTCAGTGTAAATTCATCTGTTTTCAATAACATACTGAAATTTCAGAATGCCAGCCGAAGATATTGTCACTCATGCTGAAAAAATTAAGAACTTGATCAGCAGACAGAAACGGCCGTTATAATTTTTCAAAACTGGTATAGTTCTTTTGAGGGGCCCAATTTGGAGAGGCATTACAAGTGTCTGATACTTGATCCAGGTCTCAAATTTTTTTATTATAGTCTCATCTAGGAGACTTAGGATTTGCAATATTTTTTCAGTCCTGTGTTTAATATAGGAGATCTGGTCTCTCCATTTAAGTTGGTATCTAGGAAGACTCCAAGAAATTTGACGAGGAGTGGATCATCGTAGGAAAATAATTTTGCATTTGGATCCATGACGTCATTATTTTAGCACTGTAATCACGAATCTAGCTAACCTCAATTCTGTATTTGGATTATAATTTAAGTTTCATTTGTGTTTAACTTAACGAGATTTTGATAAAATGTTATTGGGGTTATTTTTGAACCGATTTAAAATGTTTAAGTGTAGTGCCTGTGATAATAAAATTTACTCTACCGAAAAAGCATTAAATAAACATAACAGACAAGTGCATAATATATTTATAGAAGTATTATAGGAGTGCCAGTTTGATGATTGCAAAGAAAACTGCAAGGACATCACAGCAAGATTCATAAAACTTTACTCACTCAAAGCAGTACATTTCAATGTAACGAATGCGGAAACCTTTATTCATCCAGAAACTATTTGGAAGTGCATGCAAACAAACATCGAAGTCCAAGTTTACATATTGAACAAAATGACAAATATGAGTGCTATACATGTGGGTCTATTTTTTATACCAGAAATGAAATATGTAATCATGTAAAACTACATAGTATACATAAGAAACTCTTATACCCATTCAGTTATTGTAAAGAATATTATAACAGGTACATACATCTTCGCAGGCACATCTCAGGAAACATATGAATTCAGTACCAAGGAAGGTGAGCAGGTTTTTGTCTTCTTCGCTTCTTCTGTGGAGGATTTTATTCCATTTGAAAGTTGACCAACTTTCTTCTTTTTTAGTCTTTTTTATAAATTTTAATTATTTTTTGTCTATTTTCGAAAAAAGTATTGAAATTAATTAATAATAACTTTTATTTTAAGTTTATAGTTGCTTTTTTGTTGATTAATAAATAGTTAAATAAACAAAAAGGTCTTTATTTTAAATTTGGCGAAATTTAGTTCACCCAATCTGCTGAAACCCATGGCCCCACGGCAAATCGGTGTTTTCGAAAATGCCGCCATAAACAACTCTGGTAAGTGACGTCATGGATCCAAATGCAAAATTATTTTCCTACGATGATCCACTCGTATTTGACGGCCTTACAGTGTTGAAAATATATATCACCTATTTCGTGCTGATTGTTTTAGACGGCACATACATGAACACTTGACCAATAAGTTGGATATTTGTTAAATATCAAGTATATTCAATATGGTCTAATGTTTTAAACTGAGAAGATTCTTCTTTTCAGAACCTAATTCGAGTCAATTTGTTAGATTAAATAACTTATTTGTGAAATAACTGGTGACCCATTCAGACAAACAAATAGGATGACCGTGAGATAATTGGAAGGAACTAATCGATTGAATAGCCTCTTGGAAATCTTGTTTACTGTTTGTGTGGTTAGAGTTTCTTTTTAAATCAATAGGCTGATTGCCTAAATGGCCTTGACTTGAGTCATCAGCCAACAATTTCTTCTTTTCTTAACTTAATTCTTCTTAGGGAGGATAGAAAACACAAAATTGGCATTTGTGATGATTTTTTAACCTCCTTGTTACAACAGTTAAAGTTTTGCATTTTGTAATAACACATACTATAGACATAGAGCAAGATGTGGTATTCAATAAATTAAGTTTCAAGATGATGAATTTATGGATCTTCTACAATTAGAAAAATTCTTCAACTACATGAAATATTAGGTTTTGAAATCTTTAAGAAATTCACCCTATCTTCTGGCAAGATAATTTAAGTAAATATCCTGGAACATTTGCAAAGTGTTCTTATAATTTGTTATGAATCATTGAAATAACTGTGAATTAAAAAAACAATTATTTGTATGACATTATTTTCGTCTTAATTATTAGAATGAATACACATATTCCAGGCAATGTACCTTCTCTAAACTATAGAAAATTTAGATTTTACAGTCCCCTAAAAAAAAATTTTTCATGATATTTGAAGAGTCATAAATTAATTAATTACCTACTTGTTCATAACCTTCATAGGACAGATTTCAATTTAAAGATTTTTTATTGCATGCATAGTATATTCAGAATAATAAACTAATGGTTTGATCGTTTTTTGTTGAGAAGGTAGTTTTCAATTAATTGTTCTATTGATAAATAAATACACACCAACTGATTGAACGAGCACACACGGTTTCTCGACTGAATTTTCGTTTCTGGGTAGCAGGAGCTCAGAAGAGCGAAGAAGTCTTCAAAATGTATAGTAACGAAAAAGTCTGGTACTGGTTTCTCGACCAACACACTGAATTTTCGTTTTTGGTAGCAGGAGCTCAGAAGAGCGAAGAAGTCTTCAGAATGTATAGTAATGAAAAGGCCTGGTACTGGTTTCTCGACCAATACACTGAATTTTCGTTTGTGGGTAGCAGGAGCTCAGAAACAAGAAAAGGTTTACAAAATTCATCTGTGTCATTTGAGTTGCCTATCTATGCACGTTTATACTAGCGACATCTCTTATCAAAAAACTCTAAGAGATGAAAATGAAATCTAATTAGAACACTTCTGATTCTGTGAATTGGAATTGAATATAAATTGTCACAAGTATGTCTAAGCATATGAAAATAGTGATTTTTTTCAATGAACGGAAATCCTAATATCAAGCAGAATACTTCAGTGAGGCGAATTAGACTGAATTTTCGTTTCCAGGTAGCAAGACCTGAGAATGTCGAAGACCTTCATTCAAAATGTCCATTTGTGTAATTCTGGTTGCCTACCTATACATATTCCTACTAGCGTCATCTGTCAATGGGAAGCTCTAACAGATGAAAATGTGAATCAGATTAGGAAGAATTCTGTTTCTGTCATTTGAAACTGAAAATAAATTGACACTAATATCAATGTTTATTGAAAAAGGCAGAGAAAATTGTGATTTAATTAATAAGCAGATAATTATAATGATTTCATTTTGAAAGTAGTGAAATACCAATATCAATCAGAAAACTACATTAAGGGCAGTATATAACTCAGTACAACCTCTTTAATGCAAGTTGATACTTCATTAATAAGTACAATTGAAAGGAAACAACTGCTGTGTTGGACACATGAGGAGAATGGACCAGGATAGAATACCACAAAGAATTTGGAAATGGAGGCCTGCAAATAGGAGAAAAAGAGGAAGACCAACAAAGAGTTGGGAAAAGGGAATAAAAGAAGCCGGAGTTAGAGATAGAGTCTCTTGGAGATTGGGATGCGGTAGATGGCAAGATTAGCTGTATACAAGCCGCTTATATATATATATATATATATATATATTATATATATATATATATATATATATATATATATATATATATATATATATATATATATATATATATATATATATATATATATATATACAACCTCTTCAACAGAGAGGGCGCAAGAAGCGCTTTACATTTTAGAAACAGGGCTTCTCTAGTACAGTTTGAAGACCTCCTTACTCTTCTCAACTCCTGCTACCCATAGATGAAAATCCACTGTAATGGCCGAGAAACCTGTTCCTTGGACTTTCTGAACAAAGAAGAACCCATTTAATTTGTTTAATATTTTGAATATATATGCATACAAAATCTTAAATTTCTAATCTGTCCTATGTAAATTATGAACAAGTTATTGATGAATTATTTACGACTCTTAATACCTATCATGAAAACAAACATAAAAAATTTTAGGTGAGAAACTGTAATATCATAATTTTCTATAGGAAAAAAGAAGGCACAATGCCTAGAATATTTCTATTCATTCCAATTGAGAAGAAGATAATAAATAATTGTTTTTTTTAATTCCCAGTTATATTCATGATTCACGAAAATCTTAGAGGTTATACAAAATGCAAGAAAACTTTGCAAGTGTTCAATAGCAAATATTCCAGGATATTCATTTAAACTATGTTGCCAGAAAAATAATAGCGAGGAGAGGTCGAATATTTCATAAAATTAACAACTTAATATTTCTGGTTGTTGAAAAATTATTTTAATTGTAGAAAATCCATAAATTCATCATCTTGAAAGTTTATTTATTAAATAACGCATATTGCCTTATATAGTATATTTTATTACAATCTGCGAACCTTTAGATGTTAGAACAATTATGACTTGCATCTCTTTTTCATACTATGGTTTCGAATACATTGAAATCACATTAATTCATTAATTTCAAAATAATCGTGAATTCATAATAGTGTCCATCCTGTATTATTACTTCCATTATAATCAATCTAAAGAGAATATGACCAAGAAATAAGGTACTTATTTCAACTCTTTCAGATACTGACGAGGTAACATAATGTTTATATCATTAATTATGGTGTTTGAAAATGGATTGAATATATTTCATCATGTACAATTAACACACAGATCGCGTATCAGGGCACCGACCAAGCCCTTAAGGCTTACCTTTCAAGAGAGAAGAGCATAAAAATAGCCATTGTAACTGTATCCTTTCATTAAGTTTATATATGTATATATATATATATATATATATATATATATATATATATATATATATATATATATATATATACAGGCGCGGATCCAGAGGGGGGAACTGGGGGAACGTTCCCCCCCCCAAGGCCCGGGCCCCACCTAATTGTTTTAATTGGGAGCTACTCGATTTACCATTGCCCAAAATGTCAGTACCTTTTGGCTTTTGAATATATAAAAGTTCCCCCCCCCCCCAAAAGTTGGGCCTGGATCCGCGCCTGTATATATATATGACATATGACAAGTTTTTTGGGTGGGATATATGTACAATTAATAATGCTATAGTATAAAGTTGGTATGAAAAACTATTGATAACAATTGTCAGGAATATTTGTATAATAATTCATGTTATCAGTAGTGTTTAATTGCGTATATTTAGCTACAGTTCCACTGGAGGAACATTGAGGAAATTTTGTTGCTGAAGTTTCTCCTTGTTGCCAAAATTAGAATCTTGTGGCAACATACGTAAACTTCTTGTTTCCACTGAATCAACTAAAATTTGTCAATAGTTGCATATTATTTAGTAGAAATAATCAACATTTGTAGCCGAAACATAAAGAAATTTTAAGGAACATTTAGGAACATTTGGGAATATTTTCGGAAACACGCGACAGCAACAAAAATGTTCCACAATGTTCCTCATTGTTCCTCCGGTGGAACTGTAGCTTTAGTTTTCACAAAATATTGGCCTCATCAGTTAATAAGGTTACCAATCGTACTATAACTTCGTCTATTTCCACAAAATACAATATTTTTTTGAAGTGTACTATAAATGTTGGCAACCCTATCAGTTAATAATATGAAGTTGATATTGTTGAAATATACAAACAACAATTAGTAGTTGCATAATGCACATTGTTCACAAGCCCATGAACCGTTCGGCAAAAGTAGTATCAAAAATTGATAATGCCAAAAGATTACGTATCTGTGCATAGTTAGTTTCAAAGTTTTAAAGAATACAATTTACCAAAAAATTGCTGATTGCTCAAATATACAATTTAAATGAATAGCCTTTATTCCAAATTATGTTTCGAACGAAATGATTACTAATAGAATCTAATTTCATAGAAGCACTTCCTAAATCCATTAAATTCCGAAAAATAACTAATTAGTAGAAATAAATGAAAATTTTTTAATTTGAGATTGAGAAATTGCTGGAATATTTCAATCTCTATTAAAATTTCGTAACACCAGCTACTTTCGTTCACAATGTTCATGGTCAAATAACGATCTTAAGTCAAAATTATTACCCCAATTACTTTTTTCGACACAAATCAACTTCCAATAAACAATTATTATGAAAAAAAGTTTCTATCATAGAATAATACAATCATGCAACGGTCCACCGCAAATTTTTTTTTCACACCGAAATTTTAAGAGTAATCATTATTTTCCAGAATAAAAGTTTGATTGTTGGTTATGTTAACAAAATATTAAACTCACTTCATCGTCACATACACATGAAACAAAATGATTACACTATACAACTTATACAGAAGATCACAAAAATTAGAATTCACAAAACTTTAGAACACATTAGGAAAACCAGACATGCAAAATTATAATAAAAAATGTACCTGATAAAATATCACATATTTTAAACCCCCACATAATATCAAATGCAGATAAAACAACTCTATTCTAAATTAAAAAGTGAAACAACCCATTTGAGAAAACTCATGTGGTTTATCATACATAATGTGAAGATTGTGATTCTGTATATATTGTACCTACTTAAATATTTCATATCTGTTGTATCATTCATTATCTACTTTAGTTAAATGTTTTAGAAAATACATTTCTAAAATCTTGGTGCAATTAAAGTTGAAATTATGATTCTCATTATTTGTATGTTTGATTAGTACTGTAGTTTTCGAAAGTTTGTCCGATATATATATATATATATATATATATATATATATATATATATATATATATACATATATATATATATATATATATATATATATATATATATATATAAATATATATATATATATATATATATATATATATATATATATATATATATATATATATATATATATATATATATATTTATACTGTCTTTTTTATCAATCTCAAGCCATTATAATAATAAAAATTGCAAAGTTCAGATTTCGCCATGAAATTCATGACTTTCTGAAACATTTTGAGAAACTCAAGACGCTTAAACTGTTCAATAAATTCGTTTTTCTAATTCATATGACCTGTTATTTATTGCTAAAAAAAGGCAAGGAAACAACAATACAACGCCGACAAGAATCATTAATACATTTATAATCTATATATATATATAAATATATATATATATATATATATATATATATATATATATCACCTGATTCCATCCATACCCAGGCTGGTGAAATCTGCTGCTAAATTGAGATAATATTTTGAGTAATAGTGATATACTTGATATGATATATTTGAAATATTATAATTATCACACCTGTTAAGGAATCTCAAAGAGTTCCTTTTGAAAATGCTAAAGAAATAATTGATTTCATACTTACTGTAACTATTCGCAATGATTCATGAGGTACAGTGTTAGAGAGTATAATCACTATCCGATACCAGTTGTTATTGAAAGTAATATATAGACACCCACGCAGTGTATTCGATAATACCATCGATTTCATCAATTAATTTTCAAAAAATGTCTTTTCAAAAAGTTTCGTGTCTTACGGACATGTTTTCAACAAAATTTGATAACTTGAAAACTAAATTTTATAACAATATGGTTATCATTCAACCATATGTTCCAGTCGTTTGGTGTGGGCATGAAAGAATAAAACTAGTTTGATGAAATAAGGGTACAAGAGTGTTGAACCTGCATGGCAAATAAATGTGGTCTGCATATTCTAACTGCTCGCTTTTCTCTCTAATTACCATATCGCAGTTTTTAAAACTATGATATTCGTTCTCATAAACTGTCCGACCAAAAAATTTCATCAAGTTGGAAATCATATCAGAAATGTTTTTCCGTGATAAATGTTTTAACAAATAGTCCGCCACATTTGTTCTAAAAACTAACGAAATCTATTCCTTTGAATTACGTCGCGAAAGTCTACGAATGCTAGAATGTACAGGCTGTCCCATTTTCGATGTCCTTACAGGATAACTCGCTTATTTTTGAAGATAGAGATTTGTGGTTTTCGCGAGCGTAGGCATTTTTTTTCTGAATCTCACGATACAGCAAACAAAATTTTCATAGCTTGCTTCGTTTTTGAAATACAGGGCGAAATTGAAAATATTGCCTTTTGGTTCCCGCCCTGTATCACAGCTATCTTTTAACTTATAGGAAAAGCAGAAGCTGTCTTTTATACACTTTTTTACGTAGAATCCAGTGGAGTAGTCAGATTTTTGAAATGAGCTGTCATTGTTTAAATATAACCCAATGTTATAAATGGAAAACATTAATATATGTATATTTTTCCACATTCAAAACATAAATGCTTTGCGCTTTTCAAAAATATACAATACTTTCAAAATATTTTAAGTAGGAGCCCTCTATTTAGATAAATTTCTTTTTTTATATAGAAAGTCAAGACATCACTTTAATAGATCGTTTGGCGCAATTAACAGATATCACTTCCATTTATATAGGGTAAAATAAAAAGTATTCTTTAAAAAAATATTATTTAAAATGAGTTTTTTGGTGAAGGCAATCAGGTAGAACTGAAACGTTAAAATAAATGAACAATATAAAAGTTAAAAACAATTTAATATGTTAAAATAACCTACCAAACCCAAAAACAAACAATACTAAAAATATAGTTGAAATCTTCAAAAAAAGATACAACAATATATATATATATATATATATATATATATATATATATATATAAATATACATATATATGTATATATATAATCTCTTGATAATTATTAGCAATAACAGGCTTGTTGAATCTTAAAAAACTCGATTTTATTAAAAAGTTGACGTTTCGCCACGACATTCGTGGCTTTATCAAAACTTTTTAATAAAATCGAGTTTTTTAAGATTCAACAAGCCTGTTATTGCTAATAATTATCAAAGAGATTAGAAATAGTTCACAGGCAACAACAATTCGAATATATATATTATATATATATATATATATTATATATATATATATATATACTATATTTATATATATATATATATATATATATATATATATATATATATATATATATATTATATATATATATATATATATATATATATATATATATATATATATATTTATATATATATATATATATATATATATATATATATATATATATATAGCCATAATATATTTTCAAAAGAAATCGAAAACTTTTAGAGTTTTTTTTCGATACTTCTGAAATGAAGTTATATTGCTCCACTGACGATAAAAAAAGCAATCAGTGCAGTAGGAATCATTATAAATCAACAGAAATTGTCATTTTCTGAGTAGTGTAGGATAATGAAACAACACATAGAAGAAAGTCAAATAAAATTCAAATGAGACAAAGACGAAGCTCAGAACGTTCATAATCTCGCAAAATACTAAGCAAACATTAAACTCTTTAAATAATAAGACGGAGTTGCGCGCTGTCTCATGAAAAGTAGTACCTGCTTATAACTCTTGTCCCATTACTTCTGTCTCAGTCGCTTTTAAAGTAAACATTGCGCGCAGCAAGCACAGTTCTTCGATATCTTGCGCGCCTATGCGATGACCCTTAACGCGTTTTACTTTAGAACTTCAGCTGAAGTCTGTTTACATTGAAACAACCTTACAAATCTGTAGTCAAGGTCGTTTAGAAATCTCGTCAAGCACGCAGCATCCAACTGGCTTTCGAAATTGAAATAGTTAATTTTCGTGGAATAGGTTCTATTTGTGAATGTTTTAGTTTGTTAAAATGGACAGTTTAGGTGATGTGTACGATAATATCAACAGATTTTAGAGCAAGAGGAAAGCTGAAGCTTGTTTTGCCGCTCCTCCTCGTAAACCAGAATGATGTTCTTAGAATTTTGCGAGTGTGAGTATTAAATCCATT